>BSBK01000560.1:812500-1068451 GCA_027943335.1 Chamaecyparis obtusa
AACCCTTTATGTCCTAAGGGAATGCATTGAATGGAGGAATGAGGTTATTGCACAGGGAGTCTTTGAAATTAGAGATTTTCTCAAGGAACTAGAAATGATAAAAGACATAATTCTGAGTGACATGGAATGGATTGATAAGTAGTGTTATGGGGTAGAAGAAGAACCAACCAAGCCGAGTGAAGAGGTTATTAAGAACTCGCAGGTGAAATTTGATGAACTAAAGGAAATGAAGATGTTGGATGTGTAGGACTTCTCCAGGTTGCTTGTATGGAATCCATGTTGATAATAAATCATAAGCATCTGGAAATGCATGATGAGAAGGTTGCGCAAATTTGAAAGGACAAAGAAGTATGGAAACAAAGGATTGCATATCTTGGGCTACCACATCAACATGGCATTTCCGCATTCACTATCGCTTATGAGAACTGGAAGGCTGCTCAGCTGGTTTCAGTCTCGTTGTACACACTCAAGTAGTGCACTTTTCTAAGTCATTATATCCAAGGGAATCCATGGAGAGGAAACCTTAGAAAGTGACCTAGAGCTCTCTATGCATGGAGTTGCAAGATTATTTTAAGTTTTCTCTCAGCTAGAGCTATTAAGCTAATGACCTTGCTAGTCAACCACACAATGAGAGATTCAAATGAAGACAAGGGAAAGAATGCCAATATCCCCAAGAATCACTATGAAATGCAATGCAAACTAGATTAAGATGAATATGCAAGCTAGAAATAAGAGGTGCAAGCTAAGCTATGGGAATGAAAGTACAAACTAAACTATGAAAAAGAAATATGCAAGTATAACCAAGCCTTCCTAATTAAGCTAGATGAAGTAATCTAAAACATAAAGGAAACTAAGCTAATATGAAGCTATGAATGCCATGACAAGGCAAGAAATGAAACTATGATAGCATGTAGATGCAAAAGCCAAGAATGCTCCAAATCTTCAAAAGCTCCAAAGTGACCTAGAAAACCTGTAGCATAACATTAGTATTCAAAAAAATGCATATGAAAATGATCAGGAAGAGAGCTCTTCTTTTATAGGAAATGAGAAAGAATGGACCATGGAGATTAAGAGGCAAAAGATTCAATCAATGGTGGAGCATCAAAGAAGAGCAATCCATGTGCACAAATATCCTTCAATGAGAAAATAAGAGTTGACTTTTGTGTCCATACGAGACAAAAAGTGTTTTTTTTTTCTTTTTATAAAATAAGAATAATGTTTTATTTGTGCAACTTAGGATAAGAGGAAAAGTGGGGGGTTTTTTATTTAATGAAAGGGGAGGAAATATTCCTTTTAAATAAATAAAAACTTTAGGATAAAATGGTTAGCCCAAGGAAAATAATTGAAAAATGATGAAATGGGATTTGATCAAGGAAATTGATATAATTGAAAAATGCTGATTTTTGAAAATATTGATTCAAGGATTTGATAAATTGTTGAATGGGGGCCCAAAGTCTAGGCGACCATTTTAGGGTGCATACATTTGCCCCTCTTTGACTAATGTGTGATCATTCTGGGAAAACATGTGGTTAAAGAAGAATTGAAATGTGAGATCGATTTGGGATCACAAAATAATCCAGATGTGTGTTCAACAAATGGGAACACATCAGGACAAGCATAAGCATAAGTTGAAAGACAAGATCAACACTGTTGTTGTTAAGTGATAATCAAGTCTAAAAATAAGAGATAAGAATCAAAAGACAAGATCAACAATGTTGCTATTAAGTGATAATCGAGTCTTAAAATAAGAATCTCAAACTAAGCTAAATGATAAAGTTGAATCAAAGATTAAAACTGATAGGTACTGCCCCCTCAGAATCAAAATCAAAATCAGGTAGAGGAGAAGCATCAAAATGATAAACTTGATCAAAGCACTAGAAATCATAATCAAAGATGATAAGATAACCATTAAGCAGTGAAGATATGCCCTAGTTTGACTGAGAAAGATATAAAATGAAGATAAAGTCAAACCTTAGAGAGATGAAAATGAATGAAAATGAATGATAGACTAGGAGTTTGGAAGAGATGGGGATGAAGAAATGAAGATGCCCCAACAAGGATCGAAGGATCAGGCCTCAAAAGGTCAGCCAACTGCGCAAAAGAGGGAGAAAATTTTGAAATGCAATTTTGACTATCAAGATGAACTCAGATTTTGATTTTGAGTCCGAAAATAGATCCAGGATGTCGAAATTAGCTAGGGGTGCAATTTTTGCACAATTCCAAGGTGTTTTGAAAATTAGGTCAAAAAGTCAAAATGCTATATAAGGGGTGAGAAGGATGTGATGTGACAGATGAGGAGCGAAAGAAATGATCAAGAAGAAGTGAAAGGTGAGTGCAGTTTGACTAACAAGTCCACAAAAGATAAAAGGAGGGCTCTCTCCATATGCAAGATGCAAGACTAATCTAACATGAACCTAGAAATGCAAGATACTATGAAAAGTGGTTGACTTGCAAGGTCACAACGCCAATAGACATCTAATAATCATCATCAAGCTTTATTGGTAGCGTCGCAAGATCATACAATACACACTACTATGACTATGGGTATATGAATATGATCTGTATTAGATAGAATGTGGGAATCCCACCTAGGCACCAAAGACATGTAAGTCAAGATGACTAGTGCAGTGAGGTTACCTAAGTTTAGCATAGCGAGATTATGCTTACATCAAGACATAAGAAGGTTAAGATGGCTATAAGCATGCACTTGCATAAACAGTCAAGGATAATACTTTGTAGATCCTATTGTCAAGTGGAACAAGCATAAATGCTAATGACAATTAGAACCAACAAAATATACCCACAAGCAGAAAAAGCAATAAAATATGTCCTCATGCCCTCAGTCTTCTAGCTATGCATCATCGAAAACTATCATAGGGAGAGAACACTCATCAAAGAAATCATCATAGACAGCACACAAATAAATAAAGTCAAACAAGTCTCAGTGAGTCAAGTGTTTAAGTGCGTGTGTGTAGGTCATAGAGTCAAACTTTGAGTATCACATCTACCAATGAGAAAATATCATATCATGCTAGACTGTGGGTAAGATATTTGATAAGTGTTGAGAAACACTTAACGCTAGGGGAGTGTTGAAAAACACAGTTGGGTAAGTGTGACTATTTTTTGGGATTTTGAATTTTTTGATTTTTTGGTATTTTTGAAATCTATAATTTTTTTTGAAGATACATCAAAGCACCTATTGCTAGGTTTTCACTAAGATGATCTTTTTTTAGGACATTTTCCAATTTTTAGAGTTTTTGACAATATATCATTTTTTTGAGTTTTTTTAGGATCAATAAGTATGTACAAAAGATGCCCCCAGACAGAATGGGCATCAAACTCCCAAGCAAGATCACATCGTGTAGTCCCAATGTCTAGCAAGGTGGAGGACAAGAGGTATTAGCAAGTTGGTAGAAGAGATGGAAGACAAGAGAATGAAAGAAAGAAATCCTCAATGGCAAACTCCTCAAGAGTACCCAAGCTAGGGAAAAATTATCATGTAAAGCACATTTGGACAAGCAATGAAAGGCTAGCATAGGATAAGTCACAAAAGCGTAATGAAAAAGAAGGAAAGGATGCAGTCCAAAGGAGTAGACATGTTAAGAGGCTTCATAGCATCATGGTTTACTCTTTTTTTATTAGATCAAGACCAAAGGGGAAAAGGATAACAGAAGGCTAGAATGAATGGAGGAAAATAAATATGAAAGCTAAACATGAATGGAATGAAAGCAAGCAACACTTCTCTGTATACGGGGGTGACAGTTTATCTCTGTGTGACAGTTCGCTGACCTATAGGCGACAATTTATACTAAGCAGTGCGATATTATCTGTCAAACAGTGCGACACTTTTAACTGGTAAAGTGTCGCCCTGCTATACAAGAAACTGTCGCACGACACTGGAAAACTGTCGTACGAAACTCTGAGACAAAAAAATAGAGAGCCGAAAATGACGCTAAACTATGATGAAATTTTTTTTAAAATGCATGAAATGAAGGACAAAACCGTAAAGCTCTACCCCACGGTGGGTGCAAAAAATGTACACACTCAAGTAGTGCACTTTTCTAAGTCATTATATCCAAGGGAATCCATGGAGAGGAAACCTTAGAAAGCGACCTAGAGCTCTCTATGCATGGAGTTGCAAGATTATTTTAAGTTTTCTCTCAGCTAGAGCTATTAAGCTAATGACCTTGCTAGTCAACCACACAATGAGAGATTCAAATGAAGACAAGGGCAAAAATGCCAATATCCCCAAGAATCACTATGAAATGCAATGCAAACTAGATTAAGATGAATATGCAAGCTAGAAATAAGAGGTGCAAGCTAAGCTATGGGAATGAAAGTACAAACTAAACTATGAAAAGGAAAGATGCAAGTATAACCAAGCCTTCCTAATTAAGCTAGATGAAGTAATCTAAAGCATAAAGGAAACTAAGCTAATATGAAGCTATGAATGCCATGACAAGGCAAGAAATGAAACTATGATAGCATGTAGATGAAAAGCCAAGAATGCTCCAAATCTTCAAAAGCTCCAAAGTGACCTAGAAAACCTGCAGCATAACATTAGTATTCAAAAAAATGCATATGAAAATGAGGAAGAGAGCTCTTCTTTTATAGGAAATGAGAAAGAATGGACCTTGGAGATTAAGAGGCAAAAGATTCAATCAACGGTGGAGCATCAAAGAAGAGCAATCCATGTGCACAAATATCCTTCAATGAGAAAATAAGAGTTGACTTTTGTGTCCATATGAGACAAAAAGTGATTTTTCTTCTTTTTATAAAATAAGAATAATGCTTTATTTGTGCAACTTAGGATAAGAGGAAAAGTGGGGGGCTTTTTATTTAATAAAAAGGGAGGAAATATTCTTTTTAAATAAATAAAAACTTTAGGATAAAATGGTTAGCCCAAGGAAAATAATCGAAAAATGATGAAACAAGATTTGATCAAAGAAATTGATATAATTGAAAAATGCTGATTTTTGAAAATATTGATTTAGGGATTTGATAAATTGTTGAATGGGGGCCCAAAGTCTAAGTGACCATTTTAGGGTGCATACACTCGTCATTGTAGGCCTCACGGACACTTGGATGGACTTAGGAGGTGCTTCACGCCATAGTTCTGTTATTTTCCTTTTTATTCTTTAAAGTTAGTTATGACAACTAAAACTATCTACCTCTAGTGAGGTAACTTTAACTATGGTTATTTCTAGCCCTGTGTGGCTATTTATATGAAGACTAAAAACTAATAGAGGGTCGGTTCTCTGAGATATCATAAACTACTTTTTGAATATCTATGCTTTTGTTTCTTTAAAAACTGATACGATAAAATGTATGTAAAATCCTGTGGTTTTATATATTAAGCTATTTGAGTAGTGAATATTGTTGGTCATTAATGCATGTGATCTATTTTCTTATGGAAATAAATTGTATGGGAAGAGGCTTTATTTTATTATATGAGTTAATCCTACATCTGAAGTAGCAGAGAGAATCTGTTTAAAGATCTTAGTTTTAATCATGTGGATAATCATTATTATCAAATTTGAATGGTTCTTAAATTTGCACATTCTTTTTGTAGTGATGAATTGAATGTTATGCCTTAAGTATTTTATGGTTAAAAATACCCATGATTTACATTCTTTTGTAAATAAGATTGGATTGGATATTTTCTAGCAAGGTAGTTGCACCTTGAAAAACTGCAGAGAGTTTGCTATCATAGAAACTCAATTGTTAGTGTTGTAATTGTTTCTTTTCTTTCTGTTTTATGAGAATCATTTAATTAATTTTTGGGAAAGGAAAAATTGTTCACTAATAGATAGTAACCCTAGATGCCTTACAAATAAATGATGAAAAAATGTACATCAAACAACAAGTGGGAATGAGCACATGCATGAGGTTTGTTGATGCTTGGAGAGCATATATGATGACTAATCCTAAAACCAATAAAAAAATTGGCAAATTATTGTATACCAATTACATTTCGTGAGTAAAAAGCTAGAGATTCCAAAGATAGTGTATACCCATTACATTTACTGAATAATAAACTAGAGATTTCAAATAATAATGTACACCCATTACATTTCCCAGAAAGAAAAACCAAATATTCCCAATTATAATGTATAACCATTACATAGATTTTGAATTATATTTTATACCCATAAATTTTCTTGCATAACAAAATAAACAAATTGAATAATAATGCATACCATTTACATTTCATGATATAAAGACCAAACATTCTGAATGATAAAGTAAATCCAGTAAATTTCATGAATAAAAAACCACATGTACTCAATAGTAATGCATACCCATTACATTTCATGATTGAAAAACTGGAGATTTTGAATATAATGTATACCCTTTAAATTTTATGAATAAAAGACCAAAGATAATGAATAATAATGCAAACCCATTACATTTCATATTATATAGCGAAAGAAATCGAATGACTCAAACCCTTGATGACATACAAAGAAATGATGAAAAAATACATCAAACTCAAACCTTTGATGACATGTAGATAAATGAGGAAAAAATAAATCAAATAATAATGCAAACCCATTACATTTTATATTATATAGCGAAAGAAATCAAATGAATCAAACCCTTGACGACATACATATAAATGATGAAAAAATACATCAAACTCAAACCATTGATGACATACAAATAACTGATGAAAAAATGCATCAAACTGCAGCTACGCATGAGTGTAATCAATGTTTACAACAACATTGAAAGGTTAAATTTGAGTGGAGGTGCTACCTGAATGTGCACTCAAACCCTCGACAACATGTAGAGAAATGATGGCCATAGGAAGTAGAAAAGGATGTCATGTGAAAAACAAGTACAAAAACTATGAAAAAAATGAACTTTAAGGCTCTAGGATTTGCAGGCACTGACATCGATAACATTGGCGAAGTGTCATTCCCCATGCGGTGACGAGTGCTAGGGTGTTTATGAATAAGCACTCGAATGATTTAAATGGGATGTTGAACAATTTTTGGAAGGTGTCGAATGATTTAAATGGGATGTTGAACATTTTTTGGAAGGTGTCGAATGATTTAAATGAGATGTTGAATGATTTTTGGAAGGTTTTAAAGGATTTTCTGGAAACCCCATCCTAACGCTAAAGTGGTCAATGATAGTGGGCTCATAATCGATTCGTTTTAAATTAAATATTTTTATATTTTGTAATTAGGGGATTTGTGTTTATTTTTGGGTTATTTGATGGCTGATTAATGCCACAAAAGGTGGCATGTTTCACGCGGCACTTTGAAATGGCCACTTTTTGACCCTTTGACACTCGACGATCTCTAGAGGGAGTTCTAATAATACCCAAAAGCCAAGAAATATTTTTTAAGGTGTCAACTCCATTGAAATCTCATGTATAGTTTACAAATATGAGAAATTAAGATGTGCAAGTATTGGTATGCTTCCCCTATCTACCTAACTACAACTTAAAAACATAAGTTGGAATTCGCCAATTATTTGTACGAATTGACTATACACCTGATAGAATCCACCTGATTAGACAAAAATTTCCTATATATTAATTAAATAAAAAATTGAGGACAATTGTTTTGTGATTATTAATTTAATTAATAAATGTGAAATACTTGTCTAATTAGGTGGATAGACATGGCATTATCTGTACAGCCATAAGAATGGACACGGCTAAACTTCCTACAAAATGTACGGTTGACCAAATTTCAAAAAATGGACAACATAACAGATTTTTGCGAAATCTTCACCATATATTCTTCATAATCTGCATATATTAAACTCTAAATAAAATTAATTAATTAATACAAAGTGCCGGCTGCAATAGGCAAAAAGTATATCTTACCAAGGGGGACACTTATTTTTTTTCACAAACTTAGTTTTAGTTTGCTGGATAGCCATTACCGTATATATCTTACCAAGTGGGACACTTAGGTTTTTTTTCAAACTTTCTTTAGTTTGCTGGATAGCTATTACCGCTGCAGTACCACTCCCGAGCAAATTTACAAGGCATGGGGAGCACGAGATCAATTTTCAAACATCTGACTGTCAGAATTTCCTCCACGATGTACCGGCAGTCGAACTCCTGATCAAGGGAGGAAACAATAAGGAAAGCAAATGGGAACCATAGGCTGTTGCATAATTTACAGATTGGGAAAGCCAATCTCAAGCAAACAAGGTATAGTGCCCTGAAAACTATTTTTTCTAACAGTTTCAAATCATTAAATCTACAGTTTGTTCACCCGATATTTTTCTTTTTCAGATAGGAGTTTGCTTCATTTTATTGCCTTAAGAACACCAACTATTAGGGCACAGATGGATAACCAAATGTATTTTCAATTTAGAAGACCAAATTCCACTATGTTTTTGGCGGCCAAGGACATTGTACTGAAAACTCTGAACCAAGCTAAATTTCAAAAACTTGTCAAAAGAACGCTCAGATATCCTAAATGGCGTAATCTGGTTGAAAACGTAATAGCCAGGCCAGAAGTGTTGTTGACTGCCTATGAGAAGCTGAGTGTCAATTCTAGTACAAAGGTGGATGATATAGTAGCCAGGGCTGCCAATGATGGCATTGATTTTCTATGGCTGAAAACTGCTTCAAAACAGCTCAAAGAAGGGAGCTTTGATGTGAAGGGCAGCTGTGTAGAAGTGATGCCACTCAGGCGAAAAGGGGAGCCATTGGTTCTTCCTAATTTGAAGCTCAAAGTAGTAATGGAGGCGGTGAGAATGGCCTTGGAGGCAGTATATGAGCCTCGCTTTGTGAATTTTGCATATGGTGGGCGAGTAGGGATGGGGCGACATACAGCTCTGCGATACATCAAGAACTATGTGACTAATCCAACTTGGTGGTTCACCGTTGCATTTGAGAAAGAGAAGTTTAATTCAGAAAGGGTACGGATACTTGCTTCCATTCTGGTGAAGAAGATAGAAGATAAATTGCTTGTTGATCTTATATGCAGTTTCTTTCAAGCTAATGTTTTGAACATAGAATTTGGAGGGCTTTCTCTGGGACGCGGTTTCCCTCAAGAGAATAGTCTGTGTTCTATTTTAATTAATATTTATTTGGATTTCTTTGACAGAGAGATTGAGAATGTTCGGAGAAAAGTTGATGAGGAAAATCTAGAGAGAAGGCATGGGAGTAAACCAGGAGATCCTACTTCACCAGAATTGCTCAGGGAATGTGTGTTGAATGACATTCAAATGACGGAATCTATGTCTTCACTTAGGACATGGGTGCAAAAAAAAAGAGCACAGCAGAATTCAGAAGAATTACCCGTTTTCTTTTACAAGCCTATCAAGGTTTATGCTTGTCGCTATCTGGATGAAATTCTAATAGCTTCTTCAGGGTCCAAAGAACTTACACTCGAGCTGAAAAACAAAGTAGTTGAATTCCTAGAAGGAAATCTGAATTTGAGGGTGAATCAATCAAAGACAGCCCTACACAATGCCATTGAAGAGAAGATAGAGTTTCTAGGAATGGAACTCCAGGCTGTTACTCATTCTAAATTATTTCCTCCAATGTCAGACAAAGCAATTCGAGCTTGGAAGAAACTCATAAAACGCCGTCAGGCACGGGCTCAAGAGAAAAGGAATGCTCGGGAGACCATCCGTAAACGCACAGGTATGAAAATACTGTCACGAGTGCTGAGGAAGTTGAGGGATGGTAGTCTTCGGGACCCTCAGATACCTATAGGGCCACAAATCAACAGCAACTTCAAAGTTTGGGCACAAGAAGTAGTGAAAACATTTTTACAGTCAACTGAAGACCGTTGGTCTTGGCATCGACAGTTCACTAGTGGTAGATTTCTGACTATTGAGGCAGTTCGTGACCAATTGCCCCAGGAGCTACTCGATGCCTATGACCAATTCCAGGAGAAAGTAGACAAATATCTTAACGTTGATATAAGAAGCTCAATTATAGAAACACAAAGACAAAAACAACCAGAGGATAAAAATAATGCACAACAGACAATCAAGGATCTGACAAAATTATGCATAAAAATTCATGCGCCTATGGAGTTGTTAAGACAGGCCCTTAGGCTTGGTGGTTTGATAAACTCCATGGGACGACCTCAACCTATAAAGTTACTCATTCCTCTAGAAGACGAGGAGATAATACTATGGTATGCTGGCTTGGGAGCCAGATGGCTAAATTATTTTTGCTGCTGCCATAATTTCAAAATGGTGAAGAAAATTGTAAATTATCACTTGAGGTTTTCTTGCATACTTACTTTGGCAGAAAAACATGAAACTACAAAACATGAAGCCATAAGGCATTATACCAAAGATCTAAAACTTGCTGATATGGATGGACTTGAGGAAATATACTTTCCCCTAGAAAACAAGATAAAAATGATGGGTGACCAGAACCTTGCTGATCCCAGGCCTGTTGATAGTCTTCTTTGTTTAACATTTATCAGAATGCTTTCTGATGGAGTAGATTCCAGGTGTTGGGCTCAATGCTGTAATAAGACTGATATTGTGTTATATCGCATACGTCTCCTTCAAATTCGGCAGAATATAAATCCATGTGATAAAAAAAAGTGGGTTTTTGGATTAGGTGCCATTCATGAAGCTTTAGACAGAAAGTGCCTCCCACTTTGTGCGGAACACAGCAAATATTTGTTCTCAGGCCAACTCACACTGCAAGACATTGACTATTCATTTATTTCAACTTCATACAATTTGGCACTGATGTGATTCAGGTATCATTGTCTCATATTTTTCACATACCATCTAATTTTGAACACGATCAGCATATACTTTAAGGAATTGATAGAGCATATCTGTTTTGTTGTCATGTGTGTTCTTTCAGGCTGTGTGTGGGTTAGCATTTAGTTTGGTAGGAGGAACGAGATGAAATGAAAATGCAGGAAACACATTCCTCTCTGTACCAGCAATTATCTTGTGCAAACTTAGAAGAGTAGGATCTTATGAAATACAGATGAAAGATCAAAAACCTGGACTATACTGGCAATGATAATGATCTAATATGTTCTAACTTCTAACAACTTGGAATCACACATGAACATCTTGATATGCTACTTCAGAGATGAATCTGAAGGAGATTTTGTATTCTCATGCAATGTCGGTCAGAAGATCAAGGACAGCTGTAACTGTCCTTTTGGTGACTCCAGGGGTTCTGTATCTCCATTCATCAGTTACCTGGACACTGTGTCTTCTGTAGCTCTTTTCAATAAGAGGAACTGTATAAAGATACATTGAGTCATTTCAGGTCCAGGCAATAACATCATTCTTCAGACTGATTGCTGCTGAAACAGGCAAAAATGTCTTTTCTTGGAGCATCAAGCTGCTTGGTGGAATGGCAGACAGTGCATTAGTTCTGCTCATGATTAAACTTGGCTAGGCCTTAGAATGACCTGTGACAGAGCATGAGAATTTGAAGAGATGATCAGGTTTCTGATGCAAATTTTTTTATAGTCTTTAACATCAAATGGCAAAAGAGCAATAGCTATGTCCAAGGTAGTGATAGTGGCAGCGTGGACAGCGTAAACAGCTTTAACTAAGAATCCAACAGCAGGAGCACATCCTTTACTTGTTTCCAGCCACTGTGAATATTCTTTATCAATTTTTGGGTTACTTTAACATTGGATATGAGAGCTATCTATCTCTCAACTCTGTCCATTTATTAATCCAAGTTATGTGGAGCGACTAGTTGGGTGTTGGGCCTAGCATAGCTTGGTTTTTAAAGAATTCTTCTATAGAGTATGAGCATTATGAAGTAATTATTTAATGTGTGGTATTATGTAAAATGCTGAGCTTTTGATGTTGTCACAGTTAATGTCTAAACAATGCACTTAAAATTCTTTCTTGGAATGTTCATCCTATTTCCTAAAATATCAGCAATTTCATGAGCAATAAATATGACAAAGCTCACAATTTATTTTTGGATGATCCAGGAGGATCTATCAACATTGGTGCCTTCAGTCATGCCAAAACCATTCTCATGGCTTGCAGTAACTATGGGAAGACTTACATGGTTTGCGGTACAGCAAAGCACCTCCCAGTTGCTCATGAATCCATGATAACTTAAGTATCATCCATACATCTGCAAGTGCCACAGAGCACTCTACATGAAATTATACACTCCTACAGGCTACAGTAATTGAAACATTCAAGAGTTTCTACCATGGTTTTAGCAGGGTCAAACACACTTCCAAGTTAAATTCCAAAATCTAACCTATTCTAAGCAATACATTTTAGACTTTGAACATTATAGTTGACACAGCAATCCAGGGAGCACTTGTGATGCTTGGACTATGCCAAGCCATCCACCAACACATTGCACACTTACTAGTAAATGGTTCTACACCACATTAACCATTGGGAAATTGGAGGTCATGCATGGAAATGGTTCAACTACCATAATGGTTCTTGGCCTTCACAACATTTAATTTTTGTAACGTCAACAGATATACATGAGACATAGAAGTAGATAAATACATAAATAGATTAGAAGATAATAGGCATACATCTTCCTCAAGAATATGCCATTTACAAGACAAGTAGATAAATAATAATAATCAATTATCATTTCAATTCTATATTTCTCTCAATTTTCACATTATTCTATATCACAAAGCTTCTGCATATGTACATAACTTCATCTAGATAGTTTGTCCTCTAGGATTCAACCTAGACTATGGATCAGTTGTATCCGAGTGCTTAACCTTAATCTTGCACAACTTGTCAAACTCAATCTAGTATGTAAGCCTCAACATATAAATTTATAATGTAAGAACCATCAAACTACCAATTGACTCTTTTCAAGATGACCAAACCAACGCAAAAGGAGATACACATGATCAAGAGTGAAATTGAAGAAGCACTCAACCGGTGGAAATTTATGTTCAAATGACTTAATATACAACAATAATTTTTTTTTATAATTTGGTTGCGAATGAATATAACAGCTGACTGAATTCTGAAAGCAACACTTTATTATGAAATTGGTACTCCATTTACAAAATATAGACTGTTATAGAGGGAGATTAACAGCTTACACAATTCTTACAAAGAAAATTATGATAATCCAACCTTAGTTTCTGATGGGTGTGACATAAGTGTTTTATCTAGTTAGTTCATCACTTGGGTCCTCTTCACATGTGTTACTTAAGGTCACTTAGGCTACAAATAGGTCCTAGGAATCTTTCTAGAAGTCTTAGGTGTCTTGTGATCTTATCTTATCACATTCACTTCTTGTTTCCTAGGTCAGCTAATATTTATCATGCTGATTGTCTCAAGCTATAAGATTAACACATGTCATACTCTTATGCAATCCTATGTTCACCTTGGCCTATATAAACAAGGGGTCTCTTTTGTAATATCATTTCATATTTTATCAATCTATCATTTGCATTCTTTGATAGAATGACATTATTCTTTCTTAGTTGGTCTCTCTTGTGCTTTCATCAAATGCCTAGATCTTTGGTGGCTATAATCTTTAGCCAATCTTGCATGGTACAGAGCATTATTTATCAACTCTTATAGTTTTTGTAATGACCCCAATTTTGGAAATGAAATTTAATAATAAATTAAAATATAAAGAAATATATAATATAATTAAAATTCAATTAAGTTTAATGAATGGTCAAAAGGCATGAAACGAAGAGTTGTGACTCCCTTAAACATGAGATTTACAAGGGAGATCATTTTGTTCAAGGACAGCCATGGATCATCAACATTGAATCATAAATTGAGCAATCAAGGATGAAAGAATGGGACATACAAATTAAGGAAGGATAAATGAAAGAAGAAAGGAATGGGAAGAAAATAAAAAAAGAACTATTTAAAAGGGCATAAATTATGAAGGTTGTAACTCTTGGAAAGGGCAGACATGGTGAAGAGGTGTGACTTCTCCCTCACATTGGTAGATATAAAGGGAAGAAAGTTTTTGACACAGACCAAGACAGGGAGGAGCCAATTAAGGACAATCCAGCCTTGCAGCTTTAGAATTACACAGCGGAAAACTCAACACAACAAGATGTTTCAAATCAATTTTCATTAACATGCCCGACTGTAAGGCCTTCCAGGTTAGGGCCAATTACAAACAGAAACAAGTTCTTCAAGATCCACACAAATCCAATACAAACTTAGCTAGTTTAGCTCTGAAACAATTAGCAACTGATGGAAACCCTAAGGCAGATCTAAACTTGAGCTCGCAAGCCTCCAAGCAATCTCCTTGTCTCCAAGTGTGCAAACCACTAGCTCTGCAACTACAAACTATCAGATAACAATCTGATCTGCAAGATTATGCAAGATCTTTTCCACAACTTCGCCAACTCCAGCTTTCAGAACCTCTACTCTGACTCCTAAGTCTTCTAAGTCATCTCCCCTTTTTTCCTAAACAACTACCCCAAACATCCGATAACTACTAATCATCAGCCACAAGTCGGCTGGATGAACCATTAACTCCCCCCAACAAATATTAAATTCAATACAAGACGGCTCTCAAAATAGCCTTACAATAATTAAATCCAACATGTCGGCCTGTAACAACAGCTACCAACAATAAATGAACCAAGTCGGCCCAACAAATCACACAGAACTCCAGTTGGTAAACCAGAACTACCAAGCAACAGTGAAATAACCGAGCATGCCAAGCATCGCCGAGCACCGCAGGCATCGCTGAGTAACACTTTCACCGAGCGCCAGAGGTTACCGAGTTCCTTCAGCGACTGAGCTTCCTTCAATGACCGAGACCGTCGGTCAAGGCTGCAACCGAGTAACACCAGCCAAACAACATACCTCCCATGCAGATTCACCAAGTACCCTAGAATGCCCCTACATCAATTTCATTTAAGGAGGACATCCAAGGGAGATCAATTTGGAAAATAATTCAGAATTCTCAAAGGCAACAATGAAGAGTGGTGACTTAATTCTTATGGAAGGTGGTGACTCTTTCACCAATAAAGTATAAAGGAGAAACTATTCCAAGCATTCAAGGACCACTTATCATTCATCATTCATGAATTTATCAAGCAATCATCAATTATTAAATCAAGGAAACAATCAGTCGATAAATCATCACTCTATCCGTAGACACCTAAAACTGTCCCTTAGCCACACTTGATTTTAGCCTACCTTAACCCATTAATTATGTAAATATGTTTTATTTATTTAACTATTTTACCTTTGTCTTATCACATTAATGAAGTGAATAATAATATTTTTAAATTATTACCTTTATATTATCCCATTAATTAAATAAACAGTAATGTTTATTTAATTAATTCCACAAATTCCTAAGTTACCTTTATCTTTGTCCACTTAATCCTAGCGTCTCATCTTGTTTACATGGATCATAATCTAAATTTGCAGTTATGTGAGAAGTGTCCCATCTGTCCCCTTCACATGTCTAAGCTTTGTTTTCATTAATTGAACCTAAACACCTATACAAAATTCAACCCAACTATATATCTTATCCATCCATTTCAACTTAAACCTAGTAATCCTAGCCATTTCTATAAGGATGTTGCCCTAACCTTATCCCAAACAGTATCCCTTACCTATCATGTGACACTTATCACATGACTACAACCTTAAAATTTTAATATGTACAGGCCATCAATCAATCCATCTCATCCAATCGTATGCTATTGTTATGTTGTCCATTTTGTCACTCAATCATCTTGACCATAACTTCATGTTGTTGGATTTATGAGCAATCACATCTGATCTGTCAACATATCAATATAATTGATCTTTTTGAGATTTGCATGTATTTGGTTTGATTTAAACTAGATTTGATGCATATTTCAACTATGTCATTTACATGCAATACACTATCAAATCAGTATTCATTCAATTATCATGCACCAATATATCAAACTAGTATTTATTGCATCATCGCTCAATAATCACTTCACTCAGCAATACCTCAATTCATCCAATCAAAGCAACTATTTCAATCAATCAATGTCATGCAAATATCAATCATTCAACAACAATCGCTCAAGGAGTGGAAGTCATCAATTTGGAATATAAACTTATTGCAACTAATAATAATATTCAGAAACACAATTGTAGCAGCCATTTGAGAATACATTTAATTTTTCATCAAGATGCATTTAATTGGAGATAGTCTAGCAATTTCCTTGAGAAAGTATGTCTTGGATTGTAAAGTCTCTTGCAAATAGGAATGATGACCAGCCTTCCGAGTTCATGAGAGGTGAAAGGACGACCAACCATTATGCTCTTATTAGGCACGCCATCCTAAGATGGAATGAACAACCAATGTTTTGTGCTCATGTGCCAGGAGGTGGAATGGACAGCTAGCCTTCCATACTCTTGGGCTTGATCAAGGATGATGGCCAACCTCCAAGGTGGATTGAGGGATGGAAAGGCGACTCACCTTCCATGCTCACAATACAAGGATGAACAACCTTGAGATTGCAGTTTGCAAGCATTTGCAAGAAATTCGTGACACAATTTTCTACGAGGAATATGCTACGGTGTTTTGATTCAAATATTAATGATGCTACGATTTATTGATCTAAATATTATGATGTTTTTATATATGGATTTGAATATTATCATAATTTCTTGCTACTTAATATTACGAATATCAGTTTTGAAAATAATATTGTTTTTGCAGGCCTAAAATTAGGAATATCCCAAAAGGGACATTACAAGTTCTCCTATTTGAAGTTTTAGTGCCCACACTATAATAATGTCCCCTTTGTTTACACCATCTTGGAAACATTTGGTTCTAAGAATTCTCTGAGTTGTTCCTGGTCTCTGTTGGGATCTGCAATTCATGACTTACACCTATGAAACCTTTTTTTGCAATTTTTTTTAGCTAGATGGTGTTGGATTTGATTGTAAAGCTGAAATTCTGTGCTGAACCCCAAAAAATCTAAATAGACTATTAAACTATATTATTATGTTGCAACTAGGAGGGCACTAGGGCTAGCTGCTGACTGACTGTGCACTAAAATTGCTAAATGGGAACCATACTGAAATCTTTAAACCCTATGCAATTCCCAAACTGGAACTACCAACTAGAAGGTTGAGGTTTTTTTCCCTAGTCTCCTTTTGAGATGCTCAAGGGTTTCTATCCTTGAATCTCACACAATCCTCAAAGTTTCTATCTTGGTATTTTGGGAACAAGTGCTCAAATGAAACTTAAAGAGAAAAAAGATAGTATGCATAACCTTCTTGTTGTCTATTTGCTTGCCTCAATAAGCTCATATCCCCCTAGGGCAGTAATTACTAGGTGGCCGCCTCCTTAACTCATGCTTTTAATTATCTTTTGCAAACGAGTAAAAGCAAATCTTTTCCGATTTGAGACATCTCCTTTTGGCCTTATTCCAAGTTGAGCAGCCATCTCTCTTTCTTCCTTTTTTTGGGGGTGTCTTTTAGGTGCCATCAACCTTGTAAATCCATGTAATTAATTATTCCTAATATTGTTTGTAATTCACTCATGTGGGATGGAGAGTTTCACCTATAGTGGTATTTAATGTTTTACTGGCATGGTAAATATATTTTTATTGGCCTTAGTAATTCTCTATTTACTAGCAGGGAGTTACTAAGTTATGTTTCATTGGATAGGCTCCCTGGTGTTGGTTCCCAAAACCGCAGATTGGAAATCCTAGAGCCTGCCAATTCTCCAATAGAATTCCAAATCAATTCTGGCCAACGAACGGGAATATTTCAAACTCCCCTGCACTTCAGGCTTCGCTACACCTAGGCGGGTAAACTTTTACTTCAAACTTGATCACTTGGTTCGAAGCTCTTCTATAGCGAATTTAAGCTAGCGAGTTCCTCGGTTGGTAAAATCTTTGAACTCGATCAAAATAAAGTGAAAGCTGAATATATGAATTGAAGTGTTATGTAATGATTAATAAGGTTTGTAGGAAGGAATTGATAAATTTTCTGACTTCATATATAAATTCAATACTTAAAAAATAAAAAGACCAATGCCTCTGCTTATTCGTGCAATAGAGTCAACTTCAATGAAGGTTTACATACAACTTTATAATGTTCAAAGCATTTATATTGCTAATCAATTCAATAATCAAGACGCGACAAATCAAATATTTATGCAATCCTAAATTATTTCAATGTGAGTTTAGGATGCTATCTGACTGTATCCACTTATCCGATATTTAAATTGCACATAATATTCAAAAATAATAATTATAAAGGATGGTTCATCAATAGTTTAATTCTCTATGCCTTTAATAATAAACAAAGGATGTTTTATTTTATTATTAAAATAAAATAAATTTATATTTACAAAATCATATTATGCTCCTTATCCCTCCATACAAAATATATAAAATGCTTCTACCTTGAATCTCTCCTTTTTTTTTGTTGTAATAAATTACCCCATATATATATATTCTATCTTACGGGGGTGTGACTTTTCAATGAGTCACGTTTCATATAAACAATATTAATAAATTATATTTTAACTAACTCACTTATTATTTCGGTGATTTTAGTTCTCTTCAAATAATGTTGTATAAAATATTTTCCAAAGTCCCGATAATATATTTGATCACTGCCCGCGCATATAATTTCTTCTTTCATTATCAGCCTTCATATTTTATTAATCCTCCGCTTAAGCTTCCACTATTATTTGAGGAATATAGGGATGGAATGTCTATAATGCTGGTTGGATCTTTGTATTTTAGCAGCGATAACCCTTTCATGAACTGAGCGTCTTTAATCTTCCGTCTAAATCATATTACTGCGATAATACTATTCCCGATTTTTTCTTCATGAATGATCTTCCCGCTCCGCATTTTCTTCATCGTATGGTTTCAAAGATTCAAAAGAAACTTAGCACCTTAAGACTCCGCTAGTGGCGTTAGATATCTTTGTTGATTAATACTATTGCTGTAGACCATGAACTCTCCATACTCGTACAATGTTGTTTGCTTGTTCGATGGATTTTATTATCATTTTAAATATTATTACTCATTCATTCTGACTATCGCTGAGTAATATCTTGGTTTACGTTGTCGCCACATAAAGCGGGTCTCACTTTGTCTTATACACTCCAATGGTCCGTGTATATATAAGAATATGAAGATCTAATTTTCGTCTACAACTCTGCAATTTCTTTTCTTTACCGTTTTTTATATTTTTCTGCTGTCCTGTCCCGTATATGAAACAAGTATTCATTCGCTGCTGTCTCTCTTTGACAAAGTCCATTAGTATGTATCCGCTTTGTTTGTCTTTAACGTTGCTGCATCTATATCGCTGATGCATTATATCCTTTCTTAAACAATTTCTAAATGCACTCTTTTATCGGGCCTCATTTATATAATGACTTTTCATAAGTATTAGACTGCCGCTTTAATATATCTCTTCCCGTGGATTCACAAATATGAACATATTGTTTTTTATTACCGTTTCTGATATGCCTACCTGCCTTCATTCGTGCTCCAACATCTGTCAATGCTGTATGATTATTCTGAGGATAAGTATGTGAAAGGTGCTATCTCACATTGCTGCTTCCATACTTTCAAATTTGGTTGGCTGCGTATAATATGTAGTTGCTGTGTATGAACTTTCCCTGCCACACGGATACACTGTCCAGCACATGCATCATACTTGACTATTTACATTGAATCACACAAACTTCCTTTTGTTTGGTAGATATTTTCTATATGCTGGTGTGAACATGTATTAAATCTGTTGTTTAAAAAATGCATCTACTTACTTTCTGAAGATTGTCTTTGTTCATAAATTGCATAATCCATATCTTTAGAATACAATCACATTATAGTTTTAAAGTGTTTTTTGACCTTCGACAATAATGACGATATTTCCATCAATCCTCCAATATTACTTCTCAAATGGAGGCCATAATTTTTGCAAAAAATCAGGGCTCCATCAGTGGCTCTTGTTGGGGACATATGCCCCTTGTGGGCATAATGAGACTCCAGCTATCTCTGGAGAAGCAGACCAAGCATCCATGCTTCACATGATGCAAGGTAAAAATTGGTGGCCCTAGGCCCCCCAAAGTGAAAATCACTTCTTCCCTCTATCAAAAACCCGATTTTGTTCATGCAACACTTTTAACTTTGTTGTATTGGATGCATCTTCCTTATAGACAATTCTCTTCGCTTCATCAATACAATCTTCGGTATCCAATATGTGTTCAGCCCTTGAGAAGTCATCAGGTCTACTGCCATCCTTGTTGAATAGAAGATTTTGGTGAATCATACAAACTTTTAGATCAGTTTTCTTTGTTTGGATACCTTCTTGTTCACTATCTGTCCCATCTCTGTATTCTGGGTGTTTTTCATTCTCACAAAAAGGTGTTGAGAATAACTTATCTCCAAGAGGTACAAACTCACTTTCACCAAGAGTTTGATCAGCTAGGACATTTCAAAAATTTTCAGAACCATACTTCAACACAATCTCTTCATCATGTCTAGCTGATTTCATCTCATCTTCATATGTTTGATGTATTTCGTTCTCATAGCAGCTGAAAGATATCTCAACATCTGAATGCACTTCATGAGTTTCATCAACTTTAAAATTAGGATTGTTGTCTTCATTATGATGTTGATGGATTCCATTGCATAAAAGATCCTCTTCAAACAACGGATTCGAGAATATAGAGAACTCAAACATATCTTCATTTGCTTCTTCCTCTTCAAATAATGGATTCACGAACATAGAAAATTCATGCATACTTTCATGAGACTTTTCATTTGGATCATCAAGCGTTTCATCATCAAGACTAATATCTGAAACTTCCTCTTGTTCATACACTGCATGCAATTCATCTCCACTATTTGATTCTTGGAAATCTTTATCTAGTACCTCCGGAATATGTGCTGGTTTGTTTCCATGGTGGATTGAGAAAAAATTTGGACCATTCTTCTCAATGTGTCTTTGGTATTCCTTGTCTAACAAGGCTGAAATCTCTTCCTCACTGATAGAATCCTCTTCATCATTTTTATATTCACCGATGTTTGATGTCATACAAGTATCATCATGGAAAGATCTTTCTTCAGACTGTCCAAAAGAGTCTCCTCCATTCATATCTAAAACCTCACTTGACTCATATGCTACTTCAGTCTTGCATTCATTCTCCTCTGCATCCAGTTCATTATTCATTAGTTTGAGAAAGGTAAGGAACTGATGATCATATAAAAGACCTAGTTCTTGCATTTTGTTGAAAAGATCAGAGGCTGAAGGTCTGCATTCTAAAGGTACTTCTTGACGGATATTAAACATCCTCAGGAAGAATTGTACTGCAGATTCTTCTTCTTGCTTCTCTAAGTTAAAAAATGTGTCCAAAGGGGATATGTAATTTGGATCTTCTTCATCATCACTACGATTTCCAAGTATAAGGCTTTGTTCAATCTGATCATAAGACTCTTCTTCTCTATCTTCATCATCTTCTTCTAATATCTGAAAAAGAAGCTTTAGATCAGGGTCATCTAACGAGATTCCCAAGTTTTTGACCTTTCTCATTATTTCTTTTTGTGAAGGCATAATTGTTACAGGTATCTTCTTATATATATTTGCCATCCTCAAGAATAAGTGTGCAGAAGACTCCCCTTCAAATCTCTCCAAACTGAAAAAGGCATCAAGTGGAGACATGTTAGGATCCTCTTCCATGTTGCAGCTTTGGTCTTCACATCGTTCATAACACATGTCATCTTCCTCGCTTGCATCATGAAACTCATATAGGAACCATTTTTCAAACTCTTTCCAAGACGAGATACATTGTGTAGGTAGTGATTCATAAGCCTGTCTTGCATTGTCCTTCAATGTTCTGACAAACAACTTCATCACTTGATCTTCTGTATCGACCTCATAGTCCTCTATGAATGTATAAAACACATCCAAATGTTGAAATGCGGATTCATCCCATTCTCCATGAAACTTTGGCACAAGTTGTGAAAGTTTTGGTGACAATTTGCTAGGTTCATAATCAAACTTGCTGAAATCCAATGGCCTGATGCCATTTGGAATAAAAGGCTTTCTTTCAAATGATCGATACATTTGAAAAAACTATCTACCATTTCCTTCTGAGTCTTCTCCCTCAGTAGAGTTACCAACTGAAATCTTATTGTATGGAGTCGCCACCTTCTTCATAAGAAGGACAAAGTCATACAACTGATTCTGAGTTCTGTCTCCAGTAGAGTCTAACTCTCTAATCACCAGAAATTCTGAATAATATTTTACAACTCCCCAGCAGAGTCGCCAATCTGTTGGTTCCCAAAACCGCAGATTGGAAATCCTAGAGCCTGCCAATTCTCCAATAGAATTCCAAATCAATTCTGGCCAACGAACGGGAATATTTCAAACTCCCCTGCACTTCAGGCTTCGCTACACCTAGGCGGGTAAACCTTTATTTCAAACTTGATCACTTGGTTCGAAGCTCTTCTATAGCGAATTTAAGCTAGCGAGTTCCTCGGTTGGTAAAATCTTTGAACTCGATCAAAATAAAGTGAATGCTGAATATATGAATTGAAGTGTTATGTAATGATTAATAAGGTTTGTAGGAAGGAATTGATAAATTTTCTGACTTCATATATAAATTCAATACTTAAAAAATAAAAAGACCAGTGCCTCTGCTTATTCGTGCAATAGAGTCAACTTCAATGAAGGTTTACATACAACTTTATAATGTTCAAAGCATTTATATTGCTAATCAATTCAATAATCAAGACGCGACAAATCAAATATTTATGCAATCCTAAATTATTTCAACGTGAGTTTAGGATGCTATCTGACTGTATCCACTTATCCGATATTTAAATTGCACATAATATTCAAAAATAATAATTATAAAGGACGGTTCATCAATAGTTTAATTTTCTATGCCTGTAATAATAAACAAAGGATGTTTTATTTTATTATTAAAATAAAATAAATTTATATTTACAAAATCATGTTATGCTCCTTATCCCTCCATACAAAATATATAAAATGCTTCTACCTTGAATCTCTCTTTTTTTGTTGTAATAAATTACCCCATATATATATATTCTATCTTACGGGGGTGTGACTTTTCAATGAGTCACGTTTCATATAAACAATATTAATAAATTATATTTTAACTAACTCACTTATTATTTCGGTGATTTTAGTTCTCTTCAAATAATGTTGTATAAAATATTTTCCAAAGTCCCGATAATATATTTGATCACTGCCCGTGCATATAATTTCTTCTTTCATTATCAGCCTTCATATTTTATTAATCCTCCGCTTAAGCTTCCACTATTATTTGAGGAATATAGGGATGGAATGTCTATAATGCTGGTTGGATCTTTGTATTTTAGCAGCGATAACCCTTTCATGAACTGAGCGTCTTTAATCTTCCGTCTAAATCATATTACCGCGATAATACTATTCCCGATTTTTTCTTCATGAATGATCTTCCCGCTCCGCATTTTCTTCATCGTATGGTTTTAAAGATTCAAAAGAAACTTAGCACCTTAAGACTCCGCTAGTGGCGTCAGATATCTTTGTTGATT
Source organism: Chamaecyparis obtusa (assembly GCA_027943335.1). NCBI lineage: Eukaryota > Viridiplantae > Streptophyta > Pinopsida > Cupressales > Cupressaceae > Chamaecyparis > Chamaecyparis obtusa. The sequence continues at coordinate 835,978 of BSBK01000560.1, forward strand.
AATACTATTGCTGTAGACCATGAACTCTCCATACTCGTACAATGTTGTTTGCTTGTTCGATGGATTTTATTATCATTTTAAATATCTATTACTCATTCATTTTGACTATCGCTGAGTAATATCTTGGTTTACGTTGTTGCCACATAAAGCGGGTCTCACTTTGTCTTATACACTCCAATGGCCCGTGTATATATAAGAATATGAAGATCTTATTTTCGTCGACAACTCTGCAATTTCTTTTCTTTACCGTTTTTTATATTTTTCTGCTGTCCTGTCCCGTATATGAAACAAGTATTCATTCGCTACTGTCTCTCTTTGACAAAGTCCATTAGTATGTATCCGCTTTGTTTGTCTTTAACGTTGCTGCATCTATATCGCTGATGCATTATATCCTTTCTTAAACAATTTCTAAATGCACTCTTTTATCGGGCCTCATTTATATAATGACTTTTCATAAGTATTAGACTGCTGCTTTAATATATCTCTTCCCGTGGATTCACAAATATGAACATATTGTTTTTTATTACCGTTTCTGATATGCCTACCTGCCTTCATTCGTGCTCCAACATCTGTCAATGCTGTATGATTATTCTGAGGATAAGTATGTGAAAGGTGCTATCTCACATCGCTGCTTCCATACTTTCAAATTTGGTTGGCTGCGTATAATATGTAGTTGCTGTGTATGAACTTTCCCTGCCACACGGATACACTGTCCAGCACATGCATCATACTTGACTATTTACATTGAATCACACAAACTTCCTTTTGTTTGGTAGATATTTTCTATATGCTGGTGTGAACATGTATTAAATCTGTTGTTTAAAAAATGCATCTACTTACTCTCTGAAGATTGTCTTTGTTCATAAATTGCATAATCCATATCTTTATAATACAATCACATTATAGTTTTAAAGTGTTTTTTGACCTTCGACAATAATGACGATATTTCCATCAATCCTCCAATATTACTTCTCAAATGGAGGCCATAATTTTTGCAAAAACTCTAGGCTCCATCACCTGGTAATAGTAAAATGATGAAGTTACTCACCTTTAGTCATCCACCTCGACAGTCAACTATTTTGGGGTTTATGACATCTGCCATAAGTTGTAAGAGTTTCTATGACAACTATGACAATAGGTATGACAAATTCCTTCCCTTCAAACCCATGTAGGAGAGATGCCTTATGATAATTGTAAGAGCATCTATGAGAGGCTATTTTGGGTAGAATTGATGATTCCAAGGAAGTTGACATGGGACGCCAACACGAGAAACACCTACGAACAATAATAATAAAAATTGGCTCGCTTTTATTAATTAAAGGTCCATTTATAATATTATTTAAATTTTGGGACCATTAATTATTTAAAAATAATTTATTAAAAATGGGGACATTACAAATCCTTGCAGCCCAAAGATTGCTTGCCGTCAAGAAATCCATCATCAATACTCCAGGATTCCAAACTAGGCGCGGATACTGATAACTGTATCCATTGGAACCCTCAAGCCGCAACATGACCACACGCATGTGCCTGGAAGTAAGTGAGAGAAGTAACTCTCCATCAAGCTTCTCCACTCTAATATAATTGTTGTCATGCCTAGAATCACCATGATCCTAGTGAAACCAAACATCAAACACATCGATGCTCAGATCCCAAGCCAAGTTCAGAGGTTGGTAGCAATATTTGTTGAAAACTCGGTGCTGATTTTGGACCACATGCACATAGTTGGATTTAGTTGGGAGTAGTAAACCTGATGGTCCCAACCGGTGCTGAGAGGGGAGGGGTGAATTAGCACCCACTAAACCTTTAGTACTAAATCTGATATACTCTAACCAAAACTGTAAGCAAAATAGATTCTATCACAGAAATAGCATTCACACAAACAAATAGTAAACAACACCAGATTTATCACATGGAATCCTAAATCGGAAGAAAACCACGGTGTGAGGAAACCTCACAAATTTTGCACTCTTCTGAAGTGCGCCCTGTAAGGAGCCTTCCATGTTAAAGGATTACAAACTCAATGTTAGATGCGACCCGGTTAAGGGATTTAAGTAATAAGGCCTGTTAGAACCTGCCTGGTTAGAGGACTTAAAACACCTACACAGATGTCACCTGGTTAAGGGATTTAATACAAGGGACCTGTTAATGTCCATCCAAAATATTGGGATTTCGCTATTGCAATTGTCAAAGAGCAATAAAGGTTTTGATCTTTTAAGAATGGCTTTGCTGAGCCTGATAAGATCGTTGTTCTTCTTCAATTGAGAATCATCAACGGTTACTGCAGGTATGTTCTCCTTGGCTGTTGTGCTTCCTTGCACACACTTCTTTTCTTCTTCTCTTCACCTTTGTAGCTTCTCAGCATACAGGCTCACTCTTTTTCTTTGGTAGAATGAAGGCAAACAATATTCTTCATAGGCTGAGGAATATATAGACTTCTTGCCCTTTCTGCTTTTTACATGCATGACCTGTTTAAAGATCACTTTCGGATCCATCACCCAATGGAGTCTCAGTTTACTGAGGAAACATCCGATGCATGCTATGTGCTTTTTCTGCTTTATGAAGGAAACAACAGATGCGAGTCGAAAGCTTTCCTTCACAAGAGATTTCTTCATGTTTTAATGCCATAAACTTCGGCATTAAATCCTTCAATCGCGCCTTGCACCGATCTTCTTGATAACACAAAGTCGTCTAGATTTTGTGCAACAAATCCCGGTCAAAGAGTCACACAAGTGTTTGTCAACTGTGACTTTCCCCAGTTCATCAGTCTTGATGACATCTTCACTGATCGGTTTTTATCCTTAGGTTGTGCACAGGGATAAAAAACTTTCACCTGTCACCATTCCTTTCTTTGTTTGTACTAGTTGAATCATCGATCCCGGTAAAACACTTACCGGTTGAAATGTTGATTATCGGTTGCTCTGATGATCAATTCGAGCTTTAATAGTAATTGAGACAGTGCCTCTTCCTGCTCACTACATGTCACCGGTCTCCAAATCAGTTCCAAACCAGTCTTTCCCTTTGCACCAATTGTACCACTCTTTGGTTTATGACTGAACTCAGCAGGCACCCCTGTTTGCCAATCAATGACAATACCTCTTTACCATGTACCCGTTACATCCTTACCGGTTAACCCCAACAATCTCCCCCTTTGGCATTGATGGAAAAATATGGCAAAACACAACTATCCCAGTTTGATGGGGAGATTGGGGTAGACTAGCTTAGTCTATGCTCTCTGATCCTTATCTTGGATCTCTAGTGTGCTCTACCCACACTCTATGGTCTCTAGGATGCCTCTACTCAATTAGGATGCCCCAACCTAGCCCAATCTAGCCACCAATGTTAAGTTCTCCTTCTCCTTAGCTTTCTTCCACACTCTCTAGGCAGCGGCGCCAGATGTCACAAGGTCACGGAGGGCGGTGCCAGCGAGGGAGTCCGCGCAGAAAGTGTTGGAGCAGTACTTGGCGGATGTAGCCGCAGTAGCTGCTGGAGCCCAGCGGGTCATAGCCTTAGCAGAGCTTTAGGCTCAGGAGGGGGTTGCTGAAGAGTTGGAGCGCCTCTTGACCTTTGTGCGGGTTGGCTGTCCACAGGCATTTGCAGAGTGCTTTGAGGCTAGGGGATGGCCTACTCAGGAGTCTCTTACGATGTTGGAGGATTGGGCTCTTAGTGCGACGGTGGGCGAGAACCGGATTCACGATCTTATCCGAGAGTTAGAACAGGCCTTTCGAGAGGAGTATTTCACTCTCAAGCGGTTAGAGCATGCTTCCTCAGTACATCAGGCTACGGGATTGGCAGCAGAGGCAGCTCGGGAGGAGGCAACTTCCCGTCTTACAGCTTTGGAGACTGCAGTGGTTCAGGAGAGGGAGTCTTGGGCGGCTGAGCGGAGTACTATGGTGTCGGAGTTGGACACTTTACGGGCTGCATTGGAGACTGAGCGTGCCGAGCGGGCTCTTCTTGAGACTCGGCTTGGTTCTGCTTTGGAGACTGTGGATGCGAAGGAGAAGGCAGTGCTCGAGGCAGCTAGCATGGTTCGGAAGGCTATGGAGCTTAAGATGAGGGCAGAACAGGCTTTACAGCTTCGGACAACTCAAGTGTACGAGTTGCGGGCTAAAGTCACTTCCGGCACAGCCACAGCCGCGCCATCACCATCAGGGACGCTTCCTACGCCCCCTCCTGAGTAGTTTGTAGTAGGCTCATTTTTGTCTATGTTATATTTTGTAAAAGTCGTCGGAGCCGACTTGTTTTTTGGGGGGGATGATGTTGTCGGTATATTTTGTATGTACGGGTGTTGTGTAATAAACTTATGTTAATCTCGGCAGTTAGTACCGAGAGTGTGAACCGTTACGACGTGACGTTTCGGTGGTGTCTCTTTGGAGGTTATATGTACACATTGCTCTGAGTGTGAATGACATGATTTGGTTTTTTGAGTACTTTATGTTTACCGAATCGCAATACTTTCCTGTGTTCATGTTTATCAGTTAATGTGTGTTTATGCAACTATTCTTGTTGACCCGAGAGGGAAAACAACCCTTACATAGGCTAATAAGGGTTTCTTGGCTTACTCACCTTCTCAGACTTTGACAGGGGTGGAGATGTCTCCCAAGGTGTTTTTATGATCAACTAAGTGACTTCACAAGATTGGGTAAGTTGGCTTGTTACCCGATCTCATCATTTCTTCCCAAAATAGGGCTACTAGGAAAGAGCCCCAATTAGGCCTCCTCTCTGGGTTTTTAGGACTTTTGACCTACTTCCTTCACCAAATCATGGCTAATCTTCCACAGAGACTTCCATTCATTTTCCCATCCCTCAAGGATTTTCAAGGTTTTAGGTCTTCAAATGTCCGTACAATGCCCTAACTAGAAATGAGGGTTTCTAGGGCTTTTTGAGCTTGGCAGGGTCACACAGTTAGTTAGTTTGTATAAACACCTTTAATGGATTGGTGGAAACCTCTCCTTCACACTAATGAACCTTCTCTCATCCTTCTTGAACTTCTCCAAAGGATTTTCTTTGAAGTCTTCACCCTTGTCTTCTAGAGCTTTCTCAAAGCTGACCTCACCTAGCTGGGCACAGTCCAGGCTCGCCTAGGGCTTGGTCAAATAAATACTTGCACACTCATTCCAGGGCCTTGCTTGCATATATATACAGAATAGGGTCTGTACTACCATATCCCAAGGTTCCATGGTGTTGCCACGGTGGGGATAGGAGTTACAGGCCCATATTTACATGCCTCTTCAAACTAGACAGAGGACTGGTGGTTTCAAACTATAAACAAGAACACACACAAACTTGCAGAGAAACTAATCTAAACACACCAAAATGAAAGTAAATACACAAATGCAAATGTACAATGCCAAAGATCTTATGTGCTATTCATTAACTCTTCAAGTTCATGCCATTAGTATTGACTGACACACCAAAATACAGTCACAGTCTGGTTTTACTAACTTAGAGCCATACACAATGACCTCCAACCCTTGGATTAGGGTTTTTCCAAACATAAATAGTCTAAACCTTGGGGTATGAGCTTAGTTAGGGCTCTTGGCCGCTTGGGTAAGGTTTAAGCCCAAATTAGGAAAAGTTGCTATGCAACTTTTGAGCAACTTTTGTTGCTTGAGCAAGTTTTGCTCACTTCACATCCTAAGATCATTCTTAGGTCTAAAACAAAGCACGCATGTGCTAAATCATTGAATACCCCTATTTTTAGACTTTTAACTAATCTAAGGTCAGGTGACATTAGGATGACATCATCCCTTGAGTCACTGTACAGTCACAAAGAAAGACATGACCATGACCCTAGGATCTCAACTAGACCCTACACACACCAACTGAGCTCATGGCTCTTATTCTACTTACAAGGCTTCTTTAAGAAGTTCTTCACAACAAAATTTATGATGGTGGGAGCCCTTAGAAGGGTGCTCCTGCACTACAGTCCGGTCCACATCTTCACCAGTCATAATCTCCCCCTTCGACAACAATGCCAAAGGCTAGTCAAGTACCTTTTTTTTGAAAATTGCTCCCCCTTTGAACAACAATCCTTTATCACCAATCCTGTTAAGATGAGACTGAATCCTCTTTTGAAGCACAATGGATCGATGAACATCTTTGTCTTATTAATGAAGATCAAGAAGGGGCACTACCCCTAATTTACCTTTGAGATACTCAAAGGTACTCTTCGGTAAAGGCTTTGTGAATATGTCAACAACCTGTTCTTTTGTGGGAACATATTCCAATTTCACTTCTTTATTTTGCACCTGCTTTCTTAGATAGTGATACTTTATAGCAATGTGCTTTGTTTTATAGTGCATGACAGGATTCTTAGATATATTTATTGCACTTGTACTGTCACAGTAAATTGCAATCGGTTCAGTTACCTGTTCTTGGATTTCTTTCAATATCTGTTTGATCCAGATCACCTGTGTGCAATTGATTGCAGCAGCAACATACTCAGCTTCTGCTGTGGATTGTGAGATGCAGTTCTGCTTCTTACTCATCCATGACACAATTCTTTCTCCAAGAAAGAATGCACCTCCACTAGTGCTCTTTCTGTCATCAATATTACTAGCCCAATCTGCATCAGTGAATACCTTTATCTCAAAACCTCTTTTGTGAGGAAACCATAGACCATACTCCTCAGTACCCTTTCGGTATCTGAAGATTCTTTTCACTGCTATTTAATGTGTCTCTTTTGGGTTAGCAAAGAATCTTGCTACAATGCCTATTGCATATCCAATGTCAGTTCTGCTATGCCCAACATACTGTAACTTGCCAATCATTGACCGATACAAGTACTCATTAACTTCTTTTGCATCCTCCTCCTTTGATAACTTGAGGTTAGTTATCATTGATGTGCCAACCGGTCTGGATTCTTCTAGCCCAAAAAATTTAAGAATTTCTTTAACATACTTGAACTGAGAAATAAAAATACCTTTATTTAGCTGATAGATTTGCAATCCAATGAAGAATTTTATGGCTCCAATCATGGACATTTCAAATTCTTTCTTCATCTCCTCAACAAAGTCTTTGCTCATTTTGTCATCTCCTCCAAAGATGATGTCATCCACAAAAGTTTCAGCAATCAAGTTCTCTTCTTTGCCAGTCTTGAGATACATATTGATGTTATCTCTTGTTCTTGTGAATCCTATGGTCAAGAGGTAAGAATGTAACCTTTCATACCAAGCTCTTGGAGCTTGTTTCAGCCCATAAAGTGTCTTTTTCAGTTTAAAGACCACACCACTTTTCTTTGTATATGAGAAGCCTTTTGGTTGTTCTATGTAGACTTCTTCCTCCAATATACCATTCAGGAATGCAGACTTTACATCCATCTGATATACTTTGAACCTTTTATGAGTAGCATAAGCAAGTAGGATTCTTACCCCTTCTGGGCTGGCCACAGGGGCAAAGGTTTCTCCATAATCTAGTCCTGCCTCTTGTGCATATCCTTTGCAGACTAGCCTGGCTTTGTTCCTTACCACCTTTCCTTCTTCATTTAATTTGTTTTTGTACACCCACTTGGTTCCAATAACATTCTTGTCTTGTGGTCTTGGAACAAGAGTCCATGTTTCATTCTTCTCAATTTGCTCAATCTCTTCTTCCATTGCCTTGACCTAGTTCTCATCCTCTAGAGCCTCTTTGGTGGTTTTGGGCTCTATACTCGAAAGTAAGTAGATAGTTTCTTTAGCCTTTCTCTTGGTTAGAATATTAGCATGTTTATCACCAATAATGTTATTAGTGGAATGATATGTGACATACCTTGGCAGAACTGGATGGTGTTCCCAGTCAATATCTTCCGGTTGAGCACTATTTTCAGCAAGGTCATGAACAATTTTTTGTTCATCATCCTGATCTCTTCCAGGCTCAGGTACATTACCCTACTCCATGGGTTTGTTTACTTGTTCTTCTTCTTCATCAGCAGCAATCATTTCATTGAATTCCAAATGATTTTCAACATCTTGTTCCTGATGATAGTCTGATTTATCATTTCTGATCTTTTCCCTTGGTTCTGAAAATTTATCAATTTTTACATTGATGCTTTCCACTATTTTTCCTGTTCTTTTATTCAGACACCAGTAGGCCTTTCTTTTGGTGGAATAACCCAGAAATATGCCTACGTCACTTCTTGGTTCAAACTTACCAGAGTAAACATCTCTTTTAATGTAACAATTGCTACCGAAAATTTTGAAATAGCCCACACTAGGAGTGTGACCAAACCACAACTCGTAAGGAGTCTTACCGGTTCCTTTCTTAACTTGAACTCGGTTCAGTGTATATACTGCAGTGCTGATAGCTTCTCTCCAGAATTGATGTTGAAGATCCTTCTGAATCATTAGAGTTCTTGCACAATCAATCATAGTCCTGTTTCCTCTTTTAGCAACTCCATTTTGTTGCGGGGTTCTTGGTGCAGACAACTGCCTTTTTATCCTCTGTTCCTCACAGTAGTGAGTGAACTTTTGAGAGGTGTATTCACCTCCTCTGTCTGACCTCAGACACTTCAAGCTTTTACCAGTCTCCTCCACTCGAGCCTTATAGATTTAAAACATGTGAAACGCTTATGAGTTTTCTCAAAGAAAGAGTGTCCACATCATTCTTGAAAAATCATCTACAAAAAGCATGAAGTACCTGTCTCCATAGAAACTCTTCGTTCTCATAGGTCCACACAAGTCTGTGTGTACGAGATCCAATATGTTTTCAGCAGAAAAAGATTTACTACTGAAGCTTGTTCCTGTCAGTTTTCCTAACTGACATTCTTTACAAATACCTTTGTTAGGCTTTGTAATCACAGGAAGCCCTCTAATTGATTTTTTCTTACTTGCTTTGACAATACTGTCAAAGTTTATGTGGTAGAGTCTCTTATGCCATAGCCAACTGCTGTACTCTTTAGTTATGAGACAAATTTTATTTGTTTCACTTTTTGTCATTGCTATGAGGCAAGCCCCTTCAGTTGAGTTTAGATAGAACAGGTTCCCTTTACTCTGTCTACCGGTGGCAACATGAGCTCCTGACTGGTTTTTGACAATACAAGAACCTTGCCCAAACTCCAACAGGTATCCTTTGTTGTTTAATTGGACTACACTCATTAGATTGTACTTGAGTCCTTCCACCCAGTACACATCCTCGCATACAACTTCATTGCCAAGTGCAATTGAGCCTTTGTCTTTGATAGCACAGGGAGCATTGTTCCCAAAGGTAACCGATCCTCCATCATCAAGCTTTAGGCTGATGAACTTGTTCTTATCACCAGTCATGTGGTGAGTGCATCCACTGTCAATGATCCAGTCATCACATTGATGAGATCTTGAGATAAATGCTATTTCACTTATCACTTTGCTTTCTTCTTTTATTGCAACAAAGACAATTTCTTCGTCTGAAGAATCTTCAAATTCATTGTCCGTGACTCTTTCCTCAGCAAGGTAGCACTCCTTTCCTTTTTTCTTGAATCGGTTGTTCTTTTCTTTATTTTCATTATCTGGACACCTTGCAGCAATGTGTCCTATCTTGTTGCAGGAAAAATATTTTAATGGAAGTTTCCCTTTGTACTTTCCTTTTCCTCTTGGAAATCTCCTTGCGATGAGTGCTTCAAACTCATCCTACTCTAACTCTTCAGAGAGTAGATTTTCAACAAAACTTCTGGCCTTACCAGTAGAACTATTACCGGTTTCTCTTCCTTTCTTGGTGGAAGACATATTAACAGAGGTCTTAAAAGCAGCTTCTAACATAGGTAAGTTATTAAAATTACTCAATTCAAATGCAATCAACTTATCGATTAAGGAGTCAAGAGTGACTTGAGACGTGATCACTGATTTGAGCTCCTGTATGTCTGAGATTTTGATAGCGTATTATGGCCTTAGCGTCCTCAGTATTTTGCTTATCACATCTTCCTCACGTAGTGTTCCTCCAGCGCTTTTGATGGAGTTCATCACTTCTTTGATTCTATTGCTGTAGTGCTCAATATCCTCTCCTTCATTCATCCTCATATCATCATATTTGCCTCTAAGGCTCTCTACCTTTGCTCTTTGAACATGTGGGTCACCACCATACACGGTTTGTAGCTTGGCCCACATCTTGCAAGCAGTATTCAGATCTTCAATCTCTGCATATACATGATCAGGTAGCGTACTTGCTATCATATCCATTGCAGCTGTGTATTCTATGCTGATCTTTTGTTGATCAGGTGTCAAAGTACCGGTGGGTTCAATGTAATCATTGATTACATGAGTCCAGTATTGATCTCCGGTGGTCTTCATGTACAGCTTCTTTCTGCTGCACCATAAGGTGAAGTTTTCCTTAGAAAACTTTCGTCCTTCCTTCCTCATCATTAGAACTATTCCTTGTTGTGGTTAAGCAGCTTAGAAAAGGGACTTGGCTCTGATACCAATTGATAGTCCCAATCGGTGCTGAGAGGGGAGGGGTGAATCAACACCCACTAAAACTTTAGTACTAATTTTGATATACTCTAACCAAAACTGTAAGCAGAATAGATTCTATCACAAAAATAGCTTTCACACAAACAAATAGTAAACAACACCAAATTTATCACGTGGAAACCCAAATCGGGAGAAAACTACGGTGTGAGGAAACCTCACAAATTTTGCAGTCTTTTGAAGTGCACCCTATAAGGAGCCTTCCCTGTTAAAGGATTACAAACGCACTTTTAGATGTGACTTGGTTAAGGGATTTAAGTAATAAGGCCTATTAGAACCTACCTAGTTAGAGGACTTAAAACACCTACACAAATGTCACTCGATTAAGGGATTTAATACAAGGGACCTATTAATGTCCACCCACAATACTGGGATTTTGCTATTGCAATTGTCAGAGAGCAATAGAGATTTTGATCTTTTAAGAATAGCTTTGCTGAGCCTGATAAGATCGTTGTTCTTCAATTGAGAATCATCACCGGTCACTGTTCTCCTTGGCTGTTGTGCTTCCTTGCACACACTTCTTTTCTTCTTCTCTTCACCTTTGTAGCTTCTTAGCATACAGGTTCACTCTTTTTTCTTTGGCAAAATGAAGGCAAACAATATTCTTCACAGGCTGAGGAATATATAGGCTTCTTGCCCTTTCTTCTTTTTACATACACGACTTGTTTAAAGATCAGCTTCAGATCCATCACCCAGTGGAATCTCAGTTTATTGAGGAAACATCTAATGCATGCCATGTTCTTTTTCTGCATTATGAAGGAAACGACAGATGCGAGTAGAAAGGTTTCCTTCACAAGAGATTTCTTCATGTTTTAATGCTATAAACTTCGGCATTAAATCCTTCAATTGTGCCTTGCACCAATCTTCTTGATAACACAAAGTCGTCTCGATTTTGTGCAACAAATCCCGGTCAAAGAGGCACACAAGTGTTTGTCAATTGTGACGTTCCCCGGTTCATCAATCTTGATGACATCTTCACTGATCGGTTTTTATCCTTAGGTTGTGCATAGGTAAAAAAAACTCACCTGTCACCATTCCTTTCCTTGTTTGTACCGGTTGAATCATCGATCCCGGTAAAACACTTACCGGTTGAAACGTTGATTACCAGTTGCATCATTTACCGGTTGCTTTGATGATCAGTTCGAGCTTTAACAGTAACCGAGACAGTGCCTCTTCCTGCTCACTACATGTCACCGGTCTCCAAACTAGTCTTTCCCTTTGCGCCAATTGTACCACTCCTTGGTTTATGACTGAACTCAGTAGGCACCCTTGTTTGCCAATCAATGACAATACCTCTTTACCATGTACCGGTTACATCCTTACCGGTTAATGCCAACATCTACCTATTGTCATTTTGATGAAAATTGAAAAGTATGTCTTGAGGAGGAAATCGAGTTTTATGAAGGGAGAGCTAGGGTTTGAGTTTGGTCTTCATGTTTGGAGAAAACATCAAGCATCATTCTAGATTTGCAGAGACCTTGTTTGAATTCGAAATGCCATTGATGGGAGTGTGTTTTCTTGTTTAAAACTGATGCATATTGGATGATGTACAAAATTGATAGGATTGTATGAAAATATGCAGGTCGTACTTTGTTTGTATGGAAGTGTGGTTGAAGGGTATGCGAACGGTTGGTAGAGGCAGAGATTACTATGATTGTGTTCATCTTGATGAGTTTGGAATTCTTTAGCATTGGAGTAATTATTTGCAGCTGGTGTCAATCCATACAAAGCTGCGTTTCAGTCTTGGAGGATGTAAATTGATCACTATGCAGCCACGTCTTCATTAGAAGGTGCAAAATAAACATCTGATTATTGTATTAATCATTGTTCAAGCTTTTTATGGTCAATAATTATTCTAGTGAATTTTCAGAGTTAGTTTAAATTGTTGCTGTCATTACTTCTTATGTTGAGAAAATTACAAAAAAATCATATATATTTTAAAATAAAAAAAAATTGCAAATAAAAATAGAGAAAGGAGTTAATTTGTAGTTGAGAGCCAGTTGAGTTCATCACAAATTTCCAGCATGCGATTCATTCCAGATTATTTCTAATAAGTTTCAATTAATTTCCTCTTGCATTGTATATGATCTCATTAATTAAGGAAAGTATTTGGTTCAATTGCTTTGGAAATTAGTTTCATAATTTCTTTAATGCAAAGTTATTGTCTAGCTTGACAACACTTAATAAGAATTCAAGAAATTGCAAATTTAATTCAAGAAAATTAGTCACATATATTATTTGTATAGAGAAATTAGTAGTTGTCAGAGTTAGAACCACAAGGGGTTCTTACAAAAGAAGAACCACAAGGGGTTCTTACAAAAGAAGACTCAAAATTCCTATTTTCATCCATTATTTAAAATCATCCGAGGAGTTAAATGACAACTTGATTTTCACCCTTCCCTCATTGGCAATTCAGTTTAGTCATTGTGCAAGATGTGTTAAGGCCTTCCACTTGAGGGTCGGATTTCTAGCCTTGAACTGGCAAGTTTGTAATGACCCTTACTATAAAGGCCACTAAAAACTACTAATACTGAACTGAGAAAATTCGTCAAACAGTTGGCATGCACTGAATACACTGCTGAAAGAAAAATACTGAATATAGGAAATTATTTTGCAATATATGAGTTCACTATCCCAAAATTTCAGAATAATAGATAGCAACCAAATACCATCTAAAATACTATCAATGATGTAGGAAATTGTTCAAAACCATATGCCATTTATATATCAACAATTTGCAACAATGCCATACATTTTTCAGTCAATGATATGATCATCAAACCCTAGGTTTGCAATATAGATAGACTGAAAATTACAATGCCCTTTTACTTGCAAAATCCTAGCCTTCCTTTGTTACCAATAATGCCAAATGGCAAACAAAGACAAGTACAATGTAAAATAGTAAAGTGCTGAAGCTATATTTTGTACTCAGCTGAAAACATACATTTCTCAGAAAATATGCCAAATGCCAAATGAGAAATGAGGAACTTGATTGTAGATGGCTGCAATAATTTTTCGGACTGCTTTTTCGGACCTGCTTTTTCGAACTGCTTTTTCGGATCTGTTTTTTCGGACTGCTTTTTCGAATCTGCTTTTTTGGACTGCTTTTTCGAATCTGCTTTTTCGGACTGCTAAAAACGGCCGCCTATAATTTCGGCCCTACTAAAAATGCCTCCTGAAATGCTGTTTCAATCACAAACAAACCCTTACATCAAATTCTCAATGAAGTACCAATGAGATGGCTGAGTACCAACTCCAAATTTGCAACCCTTCAGTAGATATTTCACTACTTCAGTTATGCCAATCTAGGGGAGTGATTCGTTCCCAAAGATCGAATAGTATTTGCAGACCACAAGGCTACAAATTGCTTCACAATGAAGAAGTAGAAGAAATCCCAAATCCAAGCATGTATAAATGAAAGCCCAAGCCCTCTATTTATTCTTTTCCTTGAGAAGTTGCTAGAACTTCTAGAAACATCCAATTATAATGTACTTTCTAATAAAATAACATTATAATAATAAAGTACATTTCTCAACTCAAAATTATAACAATGTAGGCCCAAATGTCTCATAACTGAATGTAACAACTACGATTGAACGTAGGCTCAGGACTGAACGTAGGCTCTACTACAACTAGATGTAGGCTCAAACTGGATGTAGGCTCACTCTGGATGTAGGCTCCACTACAACTGCATGTAGGCCCAAACTGGATGTAGGCTCTACCGAATGTAGGCTCTGTCAGCAATATGCAATCAAATGATCAACATAATGACCCTCTCTCCAAATCATTTGCCTACGAGAGTCGATGATAGGCAAATTCGTCATGCCAAACGATGTCAGCCAAAATGGGGACATGACAGTCTGCCCTTCCTGAAATTGCTTGTCTCCAAGCAATGGCTAAACAAATAACCAATCAATCCACCTGGATCCCAAATGTAGTCATGATCTAAACTGCTGTCAATCAACGCAAGCTCCTGTAATATTCTTTGTAATATAATCAAGAGGAATCCATAATCAAACTGACCAATACTGCTCAACTGAAATCCAAGGTAACAACTGCCACAGATAGAAACCCACGTGACACCAACTCTGAACATATCAGAATCCAAGTAGATGCTATCAACACATCTCACCGTGCTGTGTGGAAGGCACACTCCAACTCTGCAACAATGGTGAGCACTCTGAAATGAAACTGCACCCAGTGCGGAGAATACACACACTGTACACCAACTGTAATCAACATATCTCTGCAGATCACCAGCCACACTTACATCACCATAACTCCCATGCACCGCTGATGGTGAATAGGCATCACACGACAGATAGCAATAACTCAAACCAAATCTCCCTGCCATCAACTCCTCAATACATGAATCAAAAGCAAGCCGATGAACATACCCTGAAATATAATGCCAGTAAAAAGAACCAACCAGCTCATCCTGCAAACTTGATGCAACCAACTGTGACTGATCATTAGCTAAGTCAGAAGATGACATAGCCAAGGGAGTGAAATCAAGAACAACCGCAGAACCATCACTCCCAAACTCCTGCTCTAAGTCATGTACTATCAAGCTGTCAACCGTAGAACCTCTCGCCATGTCATTCTCATCACAACTCTCTACCCGTGGAGTCAAACCATACCATAACTGATGACAAGCACTAGAACCCAAAGTACATCTCCGTATCATCATCTCATCAACATGTGAATCAAAAGTAAACTGATGAGCATACCTCACAGTGTAATGCTGATAGAATGCGCCAATCTCAGTCAGTGGCTTAGACTGCAATCCAGATGAAACTAACTGCAACTGATCACTAACCAAGCCAGAACTAACTACTACCTCCAAAGACACCGTCAAGGGAGTAGTATCACTAGCAGGAACCATGCCAACTGCCGGCTCACCAACATCACACATGATCTCTGATACAACACCCCTAGTCTCCGTGCTATCAGTAGTAGAGACCACCATCATGTCAGGCATACCACAACAATCTGCTGCAGCACCCAACTCAACTGAACTTGACTCTAGTGGAAACGAACCCGATATGCCAATGCTAGTATCAAGGATGGATTCATCCCCATCGCCACTGTCTCTAACAATCTCGACCATGGACATCCTCGGATCACCAGACACCACGGTCTGTGACTGTACAGAATCTGGTAAACACTGAAGTCGCTCTAACTCCATGGTCACCTCAGCCAAATGAAACTATGACTCCTCCGAAGCCAACTGTGTACTCTCAAGAAACTCAGAAGTCACCTTGAGCTGCTGAGTAAGCTCACTCACTTCACCTTCCTTGACCAACAAGGCATCATATGCTGTACTGCCCCACTTCATAAGATGATCTCTGTCGGCTACCAACTGCATATAATTCTATCTCAGAATTCGGATAGCCTCCCACAAAGAGTGGATCTCTATCAAGGAAAGGTAACTGCCTCCCTGCTCATTGCTAGTAGGAGAACCCCATCCATAAACTACTAACAACTGACGAGCAACATCGAAATGCTCACAAGTGGCATAAATGTCACGCTCACTAACTCTCAGCTGACTAGACACATGATGGCGCTGGCTGGTCGAACTCCTAGACTCTACCCCTGGTACACTGTCCAAAGGAGTAACCTCAAAATAGCTATCATCTGTAATACTGCCATCCGAATTCTGCAGACCAGCTGCTGAACTCGTATCATCAAACTGAGTGACTGAATCATCAACATAAACCTCCGTATCAAAGGAACCCGCTGAAAAGACAAAGTCCTCAATACTATCAATATCATCCTCCTCTAACACACTATCCAAAGGAGTAGACTCAAAATCACTGATCTCTGGAGTACTACCATCCATACTCTGCGAATCAACTCCAAAGCTCACATCATCATATGGAGTATCAAAACCTGTAGCATCATTATCCAACTCCGTCGTAACAAATGAATCTGCCGAGGATGCTAAGTCCTCAGAACTGTCCACAACATACTCCTGGATGTCATCAATACCCATATGATCCTGGGACTCATCTATAAATACTAACACCTCAGATGTACCTGAATCATCACAAACCCACTGCACCCTGAGTGGTCGAGTGGAAATGTACACAACTCCTACATCAGTGTATAGAAACTAATACCAACATCTGACAAGCTGCTGGTATGAATGAGAACAACACCGTATAATCTGCTAAGCAAATCCATGATAGCATCCAAACAATCATTGCTACCAATAGGTGATAAAGATCTCCAGTCAACACAATCCCAAACACCAATATAACGATCCCGAATCCACATCCATAAACTAGAATCAGCTGGTAACTCAAGCAAACTCCTCACCTGAGTAATATGACTAATATCAACTAATTCCACATATATGTCTGATACTGTACTCATTACAATCTCTGAATCCGGAATGTGAAGGCTAGACATACTCATATCATCATCAACATGGGACCTGATTGTAAAAGAAAGCGGAGTCCCCGCCACAAGTGCTAACTCCTGAACTGAACTCGCTTCAAGACAAAGCTCATCCACATACCCGTCTGATACTGACCCTGAATCCCGGATATGAATGAAAAGTGTACTCTCACAACTATCAGCAACCACATGTGATCCGCATGTCGCAGAAAGCTGAGTATCATGTATGTAAGATGGATCTAAACTCAACTCTACGCCATACCCATCCACATGTCTCTCTGCGGCACTATTCCAATCAACTGTACTATCCTCGATCACTGTAACATCATCAGGATCAATTGTACCGCAATCACTATCAGTGTCAATAACACAATTTGGTGTGCCTGTGATGTGATGAAGGGTGCTCCCCTTAATACCACAAACACATAACAGAAAGAGAGAAACAACAACAATAATATGCAAGAACAGAAAATTGGCTTCTTATTATCTCCACAAATGTGGAATTACAAACTTTCAGAATTACAATATGCAAAGCCACATGGGCATTCCCTTACAATATTCTTTAGGACAAAACCTCGAATCAATACTCAGATCTACTACCCAGAACTATTCTGAACTGCCTAAGACAATAATACAGCCTTCCTTATATAGGCAATTCCCCACCGCCTGGGAAGGTTCCAGAATTTTAGCCAATAAGGCCGACCAAACTTTGAATTATTTTATTTTACATTTCATTACATCATAGTCGGCTCAAGATAACCTTTGAAACCCGAACAGAAATTTTGAAGAAAATTATTTTCCGCCATTTCAGGTGGCCCAACTTCCGAAGACCATAAGTCATCACCAGTTGACCCGATCGGCTATTATAACCCCATTTCGGAAACGCCACGAAGCGCTCTACAGGCTTGACCCACGCAAGCGCCCGTCACCCAAATTTTCGACCTCATCCGGGGCCTCTAAAGCCTTCAAAACTGAGTTCAAAGTTTCTGTACCCTGCTGCCAATACCGAAAATCTTCAATATCTTCCAATATACACTTGATCTGGCAATGAAACTTTACTGGCAGACTTATATGACCAAAATGAACCTCCAAGAAAGAAATCAGATCATTCTGAGCACATACGAAAATTACCAAAAATAGTAACTTTCCAAAAATAGCAGCTCTGCACAAAATAGCCCTTATCGAATACAAAAACAGAAATATTTTTGGGTGATGCAAGATTGCTCTTACACCCAGGATGCTTCTGCATTAGACACCCGGGGTAATTTGAGAAGTGACCCTGTCACGACTCAGGTGTGCAGAGGGAAACCAAGACGGCTAACCTCCTCCTTTGCCAGCCATGATGAATCTTCAACAGGTCGTCCTTTCCACTTGACCAGATATTCTTCATATGTCCTGTTCCTTGTGCTTCTGCCAACACGACTGTCCAGTATATCTTCGATCTCCTTAGTGTCTGAACTAGTTGCTGAAATACTCCACTGTGCTGCTGTGATCTCATCTTCAACACCTCCTTCATGATACTCTGTCAGATCTGAAATGTTAAAAACTGGTGAAATATTTAGCTCAGTAGACAATTCTACCTCATATGCATTTCCTGAATCATGTTTCTTCAGTATCCTACATGGTCCAAACTTCTTCATTTTCAGCTTGTTATATGTACCAACTGGAAACCACTCCTTCCGCAAATGAACCATGACTTCATCGCCAACCTGAAATTTCTTATACCTCCTTTTCTCATCTGCCTTAGCCTTATACTGTGCATTCATCTTGGTAATATGCTTCTTCACCTCTTCATGGATGTTTTTCAAGTGCTCTGCAAAATCCTCAGCTTCAGCACTACTTATTTCTCCTTTATCTATCTTCCTTAATTCAGATGCATTTCTTGGACTACTTCCATATACAATCTGGAATGGCGATTTACCAGTGCTCCTGTTGACAGAATTATTGTATGCAAATTCTGCCTGTGGTAAAATCAAATCCCATCCCGTTGGCTTATCTCCAACCAAACATCTCAGCAAATTTCCCAAACTCCTATTCACCACCTCTGTCTGTCCATCAGTCTATGGATGATGTGATGAACTAAACTTCAAATCTGTCTTCAACTTCTTCCACAATGTACGCCAGAAATATCCAACAAACTTAGTGTCCCGATCTAAAACTATGGTCTTTGGCAAACCATGAAGTCTCACTACTTCTCTGAAAAACAATTCTGCTACATGAACAGCATCATTAGTCTTCTTGCAGGGAATAAAATGTGCCATCTTTGAAAATCTGTCAACCACTACAAAAATTGAATCATGTCCCCGCTGAGTCCTCGGTAAACCAAGAACAAAGTCCATGCTGATATCCTCCCAAGGCTTCTCTGGTACAGGTAATGGCTGATACAACCCTGTATTCTGCTTCACTTCTTTCGCCATCTGACATATTCTGCAACTCTGTACAAACTTCTTCACATCTTGCTGCAACTGTGGCCAATAGTAATTCTCACTAACCAAAGAAAGGGTTTTGTCACGACCAAAATGTCCAGCCAATCCTCCGCTATGCTTCTCCTTGATGAGATTCTCCCTCATAGAACTTCGTGGAATGCACAATTGACTCCCTTTGAATAGCATATCATCCTAGATGATGAAATCCAGCCATTTCGTCCTGTCTAGAGTAACAGGTTCTGTACAAGCTTTCCAAGCTTCACCAAAATCAGGATCCTCTGGATACAAATTCTTGAGTTCCTTGAACCCAACCACTTCAATTTGCATTTCTATCAGCAATAGTTGCCTTCTGCTAAGAGCATCTGCAACCCTATTAGACTTTCCACTCCTGTGTTTCAAAACAAATGTATAATTCTGCAAAAACTCAACCCATTTCAAATGCCTTTGATTCAATTTTCCTTGACTATTCAAATATTGCAAAGCTTGATGATCAGTATACAAAACAAACTCCTTAGGAAGCAGATAATGTCTCCACTTCTTTAATGCCTGAACTATAGCATAAAATTCCTGATCATAAACAGAATATTTCCTCTTGGCATCATTTAACTTCTCACTGAAATAAGCAACAGGTTTACCTTCTTGGCTCATAACAGCTCCTATTGCAGTACCACTAGCATCACAATCTACTTGAAACACCTTATTAAAATCTGGAAGTGCTAAAACAGGTTGTTCTGTAACTTTTTGTTTCAACAATTGAAAACTCTTTTTTGCCCCATTAGTCCACTTAAACTCTTTTCTATCCCCTCTCATTGTTTCAGTCAAGGGACCACAAATACTGCTAAAATTTTTGATAAACTTTCTGTAAAAGCTAGCCAAACCATGAAAAGATCTTACCTCAGTAACACTCCTTGGAGTAGGCCATTCAAGGATAGCCTGTACCTTCTTTGGGTCCATTTTTAGACCTTCTGCTGAAACTACAAATCCCAAATACACTAACTCTTTCTTCACAAAACTGCACTTCTTCAAATTAATCAACAATTTCTCTTCTCTCAACTTCTCAAATACCATACGAATATGCATCATATGCTCATCCAATGTCTTACTAAAGATCAAAATATCATCTAGGTAAACAATGACAAACTTACCCAGAAATTCTTTCAGAACCTCATTCATGAGCCGCATGAAAGTGCTCGGTGCATTGGTTAGCCCAAAAGGCATGACTAACCATTCATACAGTCCTTCCTTTGTCTTGAAGGCAGTCTTCCATTCATCTCCTTCTCTGATCCGAATCTGATGATATCCACTTTTCAGATCTATCTTTGAAAAATACACAGCTCCACTCAAACAGTCCATAATATCATCCATTCGTGGCAATGGAAACCTGTACTTGATTGTGATCTTGTTTATTGCCCTAGAATCTGTACACATCCTCCACTCTCCATTCTTCTTTGGTGCTAATACCGCTGGTACAGCACAAGGACTCAGACTCTCTCGAATCAACCCCTTCTGTAACAGTTCATGTACTTGTCTGTTCAACTCCTCACTTTCTGCAGGTGTCATTCTGTGTGCTGCCTTATTCGGCAAACTCGCTCTTGGGATCAAGTCCATCTGATGACTGATCTTCCTGACTGGTGGTAATCCATCAGGCACGTTATCGGATACAATATCCTGAAACTCATTCAACAAATCTGCAACTTCTACAGGAACATCTTCTACTTCCTCTTTACCAGCTTTTGGAATTAAAGCAAAACATACATGCTCATGCCTCATACCATTTAGGAATTTCCTTCCATCAACAAATGTTATTCTTGCATTACCACATACCTTTTCTTCGGTCTCCTTCAATGGCTTTAGCTTATGTCGCACTCCATCCTTTGTCAGGGAATAGGTATTCGCACGACCATCGTGTACAGCACATCTGTCAAACTACCACGGTCTACCCAATAACATTTGACATGCATCCATAGAGATGATATCACATAGTACCTCATCTTGGTACCCGCCGATCTTGAACTTCACTAGGCATTGTTCATTGACCATGACCTTGTGGTCATCCTGTACCCAGGCAATCCGATATGGATGTGGGTGTTTCTGTCTCTTGAGCTTCAACTTTGTCACCATCTCTTCTGACACCAAATTGTCAGTGCTTCCACTATCAATGATCACATCACAACATTTACCTTCACACTTGCACCTGGTGCGAAATAGGCTCCTCCTTTGCTCAGGCTCATTCTCACCACTCAACAGGACTCTTCTGTTAATCAACGTTTCTCCTCTTTCAGCATCTTCAGAATTTGATGATCTGGCATCTTCATCTACATGCGCAACTCTGGCCTGGCCTTCATTTCTCCTGTCTGTTCTGCCTTGGCGCTGAGGACATTCAAATGCCCTATGACCTTCTTCTCCACAGTGAAAACATGTTCCACGGAAGCCTCCTCTTCCAGATCCTTGTCCTCTTCCTCTTCCTCTTTGATCTCTATTATCCTGATCCTGGAAGCGATTGGAATTATTTCCACGCTGATTCTGACTGCTACTAGCCTCATCCTTCTTTTTCGGATCTTCATTTCGGCCACCATATGACCGTCCACCAGATCGTCCAACGCGACCTCTTCCGTTTTGTCTGCTCTCGAACTTCTTGTTCAACTTTTCCTCTACTTTTAGGGCAAATTGGTATGCTTCCTCAATACTGTTCATTCGAACCAGATTCAACTCCTCCTGAATGCTTGGCCTTAACCCATTAAGGTATCGGGCAACTTTCTCCTTATCAGCTTCTGCATGGCCTGTTCTGATGAGGAGTCGATAGAACTCCTCTGTATACTCCTGAACAGATCTTCCTGCTTGCTTCAAACTTTGCATTTTCTTTAGTAGATCAAGCTCATAATCAACAGGGATGAACTGTCGCTTCAATTTATCCACCATCCGATCCCATCTTGTGATTTTATCTTTCCCTCTTCTATTTTGCTCCAATTGAATTTCTTGCCACCAGATCTTCGCATGACCTTTCAGTCTGGCCTTCGCAAATTTGACCCTATCAGGATCCTCAACATCTTCATACTCAAAATATTCCTCACATTCATTGATCCAGTCGATCAATTCCTCTGGGTTAAGATTTCCAGAAAATGTAGGAACCTCAATCTTAGGTCTTTTCCCAATCTTGGAAATCGCCCGAAAAAGTCTTTCTTCCTCCTGGTTCACAATTTCAACTTCTCCTTCTTGATATTCTTCTTCGGCTTCATCCTCACTTTCGTCTCTGACATTAAGATTCATTCCTCTGCGAATCTCTTCTTGCAATGCTCGCACTTGTCTCTGCAGCTCTCTAACCTCAGGTGTAACAACACCAGCTCTTCCGCCACGTTCCCTTCGTGGAGGCATTTTCGCGATGCGCGCTGAAGCCCTAGCCACGGTCCTGGTGCAAACTGCCTCACAGTCGGCGATCTGTTTACACACTCAAGAACTCCTGCTCTGATACCACTTGATGAAGGGTGCTCCCCTTAATACCACAAACATATAACAGAAAGAGAGAAACAACAACAATAATATGCAAGAACAGAAAATTGGCTTCTTATTATCTCCACAAATGTGGAATTACAAACTTTCAGAATTACAATATGCAAAGCCACATGGGCATTCCCTTACAATATTCTTTAGGACAAAGCCTCGAATCAATACTCAGATCTACTACCCAGAACTATTCTGAACTGCCTAAGACAATAATACAGCCTTCCTTATATAGGCAATTCCCCACCGCCTGGGAAGGTTCCAGAATTTTAGCCAATAAGGCCGACCAAACTTTGAATTATTTTATTTTACATTTCATTACATCATAGTCGGCTCAAGATAACCTTTGAAACCCGAACAGAAATTTTGAAGAAAATTATTTTCCGCCATTTCAGGTGGCCCAACTTCCGAAGACCATAAGTCATCACCAGTTGACCCGATCGGCTATTATAACCCCATTTCGGAAACGCCACGAAGCGCTCTATAGGCTTGACCCACGCAAGCGCCCGTCACCCAAATTTTCGACCTCATCCGGGGCCTCTAAAGCCTTCAAAACTGAGTTCAAAGTTTCTGTACCCTGCTGCCAATACCGAAAATCTTCAATATCTTCCAATATACACTTGATCTGGCAATGAAACTTTACTGGCAGACTTATATGACCAAAATGAACCTCCAAGAAAGAAATCAGATCATTCTGAGCACATACAAAAATTACCAAAAATAGTAACTTTCCAAAAATAGCAGCTCTGCACAAAATAGCCCTTATCGAATACAAAAACAGAAATATTTTTGGGTGATGCAAGATTGCTCTTACACCCAGGATGCTCCTGCATCATGATGTCTCCCTGTATCAAATCAGCATGTCTCTCCGAGTCCTGTAATGCCAATGGAGTACTCAACAAAGAGGCTCGAGTGTCCTCGAACTCTCGAGAAAGCCTGCCAACTTCCTCCTCCTTCCTCCTCAAGGCATCTAAATGGTCTCTGGCAAGGCTAAGAAGATGGTCACGATCTGAAAGAAGATGTAAATAACTCATCTTCATCGCTTCCATTCCTTCCCTGATCGCCTGTAAGTCAACACAAGAAGACTCTGCCTGAACTCCCTTATGTCTATCCTATAACTGAATCATTCGGATGTGATCCTCTATCATATCCCGCATCCTATCATAATGAGATAATGTAGACACAACACTGTCTTCATTTATCTTCAGTTGGCTTGACAAATCATGTGAAGTGCAACCAGCCTCAACCTCATGTGACAAAGCATCCAACTGTGCCTGATACTCTCTATCAACAAAGTCATGAATACTCAATGTCTGCTCATCGCTGATATGTATCTCATCATCATGCACAACAACCTACTCACAATCATCATCTGAATCCATTATGCTGTAGTTACTATTCTGAGCACCTGTGACATCATCCTCAGGCAACCTGTATACAATTGTCTCAACTTGAGTACCAAGTTGACAGTTACTATCAATCCGCATAGTGTCCTTCACCACTTCCTCTTGTGGCTGAGTAGAAACTGAAACATCTGTCGGAATACTAACTTGTTCCTCAAAATCCTCATGAAGGTTTCTGGTAATTGTGCCAGCCGATCTTATGTTATCTCTCCTACGAGAAGATCTGCCAAATAAAAAACTTGACAACTTATTCACCTTGGCTGGGTCGGACAGTATATCATTCATCACACGGTGGTGCTTATTCCACTGTTCAGACAAGTTCTGGTCTATTCTCTTAAGTTCATCTCGAATGTCTGAATAACCATCATTTCTACTGTGTCTATCTGTTGCCCACGATCATGTCTTCTGAAACTCTGTACTATTCCTGTCCATACTGAAATCAATCAAGTGCTGGTCACTCATGCAAAGACGGTTCTTACCCAATAGGATGGCAAGAAAACCGCTCTGATACCACTGTAATGACCCTTACTATAAAGGCCACTAAAAACTACTAATACTGAATTGAGAAAATTTGTCAAACAGTTGGCATGCACTGAATACACTGCTGAAAGAAAAATACTAAATATAGGAAATTATTTTGCAATATATGAGTTCGCTGTCCCAAAATTTCAGAATAATAGATAGCAACCAAATACCATCTAAAATACTATCAATGATGTAGGAAATTGCTCAAAACCATATGCCATTCATATATCAACAATTTGCAACAATGCCATACATTTTTCAGTCAATGATATGATCATCAAACCCTAGGTTTGCAATATAGATAGACTGAAAATTACAATGCCCTTTTACTTGCAAAATCCTAGCCTTCCTTTGTTACCAATAATGCCAAATGGCAAACAAAGACAAGTACAATGTAAAATAATAAAGTGCTGAAGCTATATTTTGTACTCAGCTGAAAACATACATTTCTCAGAAAATATGCCAAATGCCAAATGAGAAATGAGGAACCTGATTGTAGATGGCTACAATAATTTTTTGGACTGCTTTTTCGGACTGCTTTTTCGAATCTACTTTTTTGGACTGCTTTTTCGAATCTGCTTTTTCGGACTGCTAAAAACGGCCGCCTATAATTTCGGCCCTACTAAAAATGCCTCTTGAAATGCTGTTTCAATCACAAACAAACCCTTACATCAAATTCTCAATGAAGTACCAATGAGATGGCTGAGTACCAACTCCAAATTTGCAACCCTTCAGTAGATATTTCATTACCTCAATTATGCCAATCCAGGGGAGTGATTCGTTCCCAAAGATCGAATAGTATTTGCAGACCACAAGGCTACAAATTGCTTCACAATGAAGAATTAGAAGAAATCCCAAATCCAAGCATGTAGAAATGAAAGCCCAAGCCCTCTATTTATTCTTTTCCTTGAGAAGTTGCTAGAACTTCTAGAAACATCCAATTATAATATACTTTATAATAAAATAACATTATAATAATAAAGTACATTTCTCAACTCAAAATTATAACAATGTAGGCCCAAATGTCTCATAACTGAATGTAAGCCCAACTACGACTGAACGTAGGCTCAAGACTGAACGTAGGCTCTACTACAACTGGATGTAGGCTCACTCTGGATGTAGGCTCCACTACAACTGCATGTAGGCCCAAACTGGATGTAGGCTCTACCGAATGTAGGCTCTGTCAGCAATATGCAATCAAATGATCAACATAATGACTCTCTCTCCAAACCATTTGCCTACGAGAGTCGATGATAGGCAAATCCGTCATGCCAAACGATGTCAGCCAAAATGGGGACATGACAAAGTTGCTAGATGAAAATCAAATTTCTACCTTCCAACTAGCAATTGACTCTCAGGCCTTAATGACGAAAGCAAACCGTTATGTACCAAAAGATTTGCATTCAAGTGACAATTTGATTTGACAGTTTTCAGCGCAGAGATAAAACCAGATTTCCGTTCCCAATTGGCATGACAAAATTTGACAATTTAGTGCAACCATTAGGATCTGCTTTGTAAATTTTAGATGCCATTTGCATTTAAAGCCTTCATAAGGTAGGTCGAGTTTGAGAGCTTGATATGGTATGGTGGGATTCAAGGCCTTATGTGTCAAAGGTTGTGTTGGGTGGATATTTTGCAATTGACAATTTGAAGGATCAATTGCAAAATAGTGGTTCCAACCACAATGTGTGAGACACAGTCTCTCCTAATTATAAGGTAAGGCTCCCCCTTCTTACTGCTACTAGAGTCAACAAAACACTTAACTACTTCTATTTACACTAAGCTAAATCAGGGCAAGGCAGTCATTTTTAGGAGGCTTGAACCTTTCTTCAAACTAGGCTATGAGAGTAGCCAATTTGTGATAGTTCATGGCAGGAGATGGTAAAACCAATCAGCAACCACGCCTTGGAGAGTTTCTACGAAAAGCCTCACAGACACATCCTCATATTCAACACCATGAACACCGCATGCAATGTAAAAAGCAACAATATGTTTGCCAGGATGTTGCTATCCATCATCGAAGAACTTGGGAAAATTCTTCCATGAGCCATTAGGAAGAGCATGTAGAAGTAGATTCAAATTCAATGGACCAAAAGCATTTCCCCAAGGACCTTGGACATACATTTACATGTCCTTGGTAAAAGTTTGAAAAAAGTACAAGGAATAAATTACAATGAATAGGACACAGGTATACTTCAAACAAAGGCATGAGGCTTTCGAATGCGTATCATGTCCCCAACGGAGTTGCCAAAAACTGTTGGATAAAAATTTTGTAAGTCACTTTGACAACAACTTACAAAATTGTGACTTTAGACAATGTTAAATGAGATTTCTCTCTCCTCTCAACAATACGAGAGGCTTCCTTCTTACCATAGGTGGCTCAATAAGGACTAGACTGATTTTCACAAAAAAGGGTGTTACTCATTATCGATTCCTCTTCTTTCATGAATGATTACATGTATTTCTCAAATTAGTAAATAAAATTATACTAAAAAGATCTTATTGCTATGGTAATATCGATAGCCTTCTAGTTGATGTAAGAACAACCAAGAGTATACCAATTTTCTTCCTAATGATATAGTTATAGAAACCCAAAGTTTCCTACACTTGTTTTCGAGATAAACTATCAATTTTGGGATACAACAAAGTTCAACACTTGTTTCTGAGAGATAAACTATCAATTTTGGAATACAACAAAGTTCAAATTCTTTAATTGTATACCTTCTAAAGTTTGCAAAGATACTTAAAACAGAGGCACAAAGTCACTCACCTCTTTGTACTTGAAAGCCACTATAAACTATCTTAACTCGCTATGTAATGTCCCATTTTTTCATGAGTGTCATCTTTTAGAGGATTAGCCTATTTTTTGACCCTCATAGGCTAATGGAGTTGCTCAAAGGGTCTAGTTGGCAGAGTAGGAGGCGAATTCCTAGTTCAAAGGTTAGGGATGCTCAGGATTGCTCTTCCTTTGAGTCAGATCAGCACGCTCACTATTTATAGTAAGTGTTTTTTTGGTGTAAGTCAGAGGTTCTATCTTTAGCAAGGCACTTGGGCAGTTTGCTAGCAGTATGGAGTTGTGGTGACATTGACGGAGCTTCCAGTTTGGGACTTACTATTTATAGTAAATCAAATTATGGTTAGATCTATTTCTGGCAAGGGTACCCGGACTCATGGTATGCACAGTGATTAACTTATTCGTCAGTTGGCTCAGTTTCAAGGACTTACTATTTATAGTAAGCTAGTGGATGTTAGAGAGGGACCCTTACTATTTTTAGTAAGGCAATTGAATGTACAATGGATACAATGGTTAACTCTCAGGTTCTGTCGGAATTTAGAAATAATGATTAATGATGGAGTTATAATGTTATAATTATTATTAAAGTTATACTTTAATAATAATTGATTTTTAAGTGCATAATTTATAAGTTAAGTGCATTTTATTTAAAAGGGAGATATAAGTGTTAATAAAGTTGACAATCTCAACCGGTGCTGAGAGGGGAGGGGTGAATCAGCACCTTCAAAACTTTTCTCTTTAAATCTAGTGAAGTATACTTGTAACTGTAAGCTAAGATAGATTTAAGCATAAAATGACAGCAAGCAAACAATCATACAGTGACACCAAATTTATCACATGGAAACCAGATTATGGTGAAAACCATGGTGTGAGGGAACCTCACAAATTCTGTACTCTTCCGGAGTACGCCCTGTTAGGAGCCTTCCCAATTAAAAGATTACAACACACTGTTAGGTGTGACCCGGTTAAGGGATTTGTTACAATGAGGCCGGTTAGTGCCTACTTGGTTAGAGGAGTTAGAACACCTTTCAAGATGTCACCCGGTTAGGGGATTTGATACAAGGGACCTGTTAGAGTCCACCCAAATATTGGGATTTAACTATTGTAATTGCTGATGTTATCTTATCGGTTATTGAGGAGGGGGGGGGCGGTGAATCAAAAAATACTAAATCTTACTATTTAAAACTTGCAAATAGATTCTAGAATGCAAAGTAGAAAGTTAACAGTCATTCACAAGCATAACCTGAATCACACAGATCTACACAAATATTTGTACGTGGAAACCCTCGGTTAGAGAGAAAAAACCACGGTGAGACAGAGCTCACAACTTCACTAGTTCCAAATGAAGGCGCCCTGTTAGGAGCTTACAAAGCACTGGTTAAGATGCTATCCGGTTAAGGGATTTTACAAGAGATTTGTTAAGATCTAAACCCTGTTAGGAGCTGCCTGGTTACAGGACTTTGCACATCGAAAAGGTGTTACCCTGTTAGGGGATTTTTACAACAAACCGATTAGGTCCACCCTAATATAGGGATTTGTATATGATGAAATATCTTTAAAAAAACAGTAATCTATAATGACATTGATTGTCTGATTAGATCATACCTATAGATTCCTTCCCCTGTTTGTTTGGTTGTTGATCTTCTTTTCTACCTTCACCTTTGTGCGTATAGCACTCCTCAGAAGATATTTTTCCTCTGCTCTCTGCATTTTTCACTTATCAACAACACCTTACTTTGCATCCTATTTCTAATATTTATACAAGAGTGATCCTCTTGACTCGTAGAACCGCCGGGGAATAAACTTGACCATAAAATATGCAACGCAAGAAAGTTGTGCATTGTGATCTAGAGTTTATCTTGAGATCATCCGTAGAACTAAAAGCTAACTCAAGTTGAACGGTTAACTTCGCATCAGAGTAATGGATGTCTCGCATAATTAGGCTCTTAACTCGAACTGTAACTCAAACTGTTCCACAAAAATTGGACCGGATTTTTCTATCAGTTAGATCATAACCGGTTTGTCATTGGATGCTGAATAAGACCGATACTGAGTACTTGGTTCAGTCTACCGGTTTATCTAACTACTTAGTTGACCGGTGCATATACTATGTGCTTTATCTACCGGTGTCATCTAAGTAATGCGAGCGACCGGTGAGCCTCAATCGGTGTGAATGGGTTTGATGAAATACACTAATGACAACTTATATTGCTAACAATCTTCCCCTTTGTCATTGGTGGCAAAATAAACAAAACCATTCATACAATAGCTGTTCAAACCTTGGTCAGAGAGATGAATACTACCCTTGCTGTCTTGCCTGATTGAATGCTCTGCTCCTGCCCGAAACTTCCCCTGACTGAGTACTTCCCTTGACTGAGTCCTTTGGTGGTTTTTATTACAAATAGCTTCCCCTTTTTGCCTCTATAAGACAAAGGGTTATGGTTTCCTTCACATTTGAAGCTGTGTGAAGATATCCTTATAGATGTTCTTGGCAGAGTGTAGAAACGGTGCCCATTGACCGGTTACATGTTCAATATTTTGTTGGGCAGCCTTGACAGATACAATGATGTTTTCCATATCATCGACAGTTTTGTAGTCCGGTTCATTGACCAGAACATCAGTTGAAGTAGCTGTCTGGTGCATGAAATCAAGAGTTGGGGCCAAAAACATCTGGAATCCAATGATTTCTTGAATCCTTTTGTTCTTTTCTTCTGAAGCCTTTCTGAGGACTAGAGTAAGACTAGCCATTTCTTTGCTGAAGGTTGTGGCTGTTTTGGTCCTGATGTCAAATTGGTTGGACAAAGCTCTTATGTCTTCTGAAGTCTTTGTAGCTTTGTCAGTTAAGTTAGTCAAGAAAATCTCAAAATTTGAAGTTCTGCTTAACAAATTTTCTGCAACTTGTATCTGCTATTGAGGAACTTTTAGATTATTTAGCAGAATGGCTTTAATATTTGCAACTTGCTTGTGAAGAAGCTCTACTCTTTTCTGCGCATAGTGTTCAATAGCCACTGTTTCTGGATCAGTCAGATCTTCACCAATGGTTGCAGTTAGCACTTCCAGCTGGTCGATGACTGGTTCATCTTCATCAATATCAGCATTCGGCACAAAGTGATATAGGATATCTTTTACTTTATTCAGAACCATATCCTATTTTCTTTTTGTGAGCTCTTTCAACTATCTTGTTGACATTTTGCTGATATCAACTATTGTCTCAGTTGTTTTGCTCCTTTTTGCTTCAGATTCTTCAGATAATGAGATCTTTCGTTTAGAGGAGCTGGCAATATTTTCTTGTTCCTTTCCTTTTCTTTGTTCTTATGCCTTTGGAGCTTGCTCATGTTCGCTTGCATCCTGTTTGTCTATCTTGCTTCCCTCTTCTGGTCCAGCTTCTGATGATTGAATGTTTATCTCGGGCATAGCATCTTCTTGTTGAGAGGGTTCTTTTGATGGATCATCTGTAGTGATCCCTTCGCCTCCTTTATTTGATCTGTCAGTGGGAACATTGACAAAAGTCTATCCCAATACAACCGGTTCACTAGAAGTGAACTTTTCTGTGGGGACTTCCTGCTCATCAGATATCGGAGTTTGAGTTGCAGTAAACTGAACAGGTGGATCCACAATTGTAGTGGTGTGATCCCGAGGACCTGTTTCTTCAAGGGTATGGAAATCATACTGCTCCCAGAAATACAAGGTTTCTTTAAAGACTTCATTCTCATAACCATTGAGAATCTTGGCAACTCTGTAATTTGTGTCTAGATTCATAGATGTAGCGCCTAAAAGAAGTGTGACACTTTTATCACTCAAGCCAGGTCTAGCTTTCTCTAGTGCTTCTTTATTGATTTGAGAGTTTCTCTCCAGACCAGTTCTCCATTTTTCCTGAAGCTTGCCATTCAATTCAAGAGGAAACTTGCCTCTATAATCCCTGGGTGTTTTCATCAAGTCTAGAAAACTTTCAACAAGAGCTTCTTCTATTGCCTGTTTGTCTTCCTCAGCTAACACGCTACACCATTTGGCAGCATTATCTATTTCTCCAAAATTGGTAATTTCAACTACAATGTCATTAACAGTCATGGTGTGAGCCTTACCTTTTTGTGGAGATATAAGAAGGGTAGGATTTGTCGGTTCATCGGTAATGTCAATGATGATTGGTTTGTCTGCTCCAAATACTCCTTTTCCTTTTCCAGTGTCATGAATCGGTGGAGCTGTTGCCTTTTGGCGGTCTTCCTTTGCTTTTTGCTATGTCCAAAGTAGGTTGTTCCAGATGGCTACTCCTTCAGTATCGACTTTCTCGGTTTCTCCAATCAGTAAGAGGTTTGTTCTTTTCTTTATCAGGAAATTTTGCTGGTTTAGTTCAGCTTGTTGACTCGCTTCTTCTAGAGTAAGATGATTTTGCACTTCTAGCAGAGTTTGAATCCTTAGCTCTTTTTCCTTTTCCATTGAAGCTTTCCACCTGCCTTGAAGGATATTTAACAGATCCCTAGGCAGTACCTTCTGAAGCTCAGAAGGGCTTAGATTGAACTTGTGCAGGCATACAACGATAGCCTCTTCAATTTTTCTTCGGTCTTCATCATTAGCTAAAGTGTATCTTTTGTTGACATTAGCCATCCCTTCGGTTTCCTTCAGTCTGGTTACAAATTCATCTATCGTTGGTTTTCCTTTTCTTGGTGGATCCACCTTTGCTTGTTTGTCGGTCCTCTTCTTTCTTTCGCTGAGCGGAACTGTATCCTCTGCTTCTTGCTCGTGTGATTGGCTCCGGTTGAGCTTTCTTCTTCTGTGCCTTTGGTGGTCCAATTTCTGGTTTCTTCTTAGGTGTTGGCATTCTCTTTACATAAACATTCTTGATTGGCACCTTCTCTAATTTCTTTAGTATCTCCTCGTAGGTTCCAAACCGTTGAGCTGGGAGATCCAGATTTGCTTTTTCCAAGGCCTCCACATACATCGTTGCAAACTTTGCTGTGATTTCGTATCCAAACTCAGGTGCATACTCGGTTCTTGGTTCTACTTCTTGAATGATGCAGGAGTCAGTAGACACCAAAAAACATACCTCCTTTTTGTATTTTTCAACAATAGTGGATGGGATTCTTTCTCTAGCATGCATTTTTAGTCGAAATGCATTGAAGTAATTGGTCATTTCCTTATCAAACTGGTCTCCCAGTTCGTTAGCCATGTCACTAATTTGTATCATGACCGGTCGATCTGTTGCCCACGTTACTTTTCCTTTACCGAGAAAGAAGTTGGAATAGTAGAAGTGAAGACATACCAAGAGTGTTCCAAATTTCAATGATTTCTTCTTGACAATGCCCAGCTTCTTCATGTTTTCGAAGATTTGTCCTCTTAGCATTTAGCAAATATCATATTGAGCGTCATCATGAACAATTCTGAAGGCTGCATGTATGCCTTCACCCGGTATGCTGTTGAGGTTACTTGATTGATATACTTTATAACCGATTACAGCTGATGCGAACCGAACAACTGGATCCTCAATGTCAGTTACAGTCATCAATCACTTGTCAGATTTGGACTTTGTCAAATTAGCCACCACTGCATTAGATATGGTTCTCAGAGTAAGCACCTCTCCCTGATTGCAGAATCCAGTTACCCTGTAGAGATCTTTCGTGATTGAAGTGCAGATTCCTCTCATAAGCCAAAATCCCGGATCATGCACCCGACTGACTACCATACGAATCCACTCAAGTTTGAAGATGATTGGATACTAGACTCCATTTATGATTCCCGATGATACCAGCTTTGCGTAGCCATTGGGATGATTACCATCAGGGCACAGTGAGCGATACTCATTCTGTATGTACATTTCTCCTAGCTCTTCTTGCTTAGCGTGAATAAACGAAATTACATCTTCTGTCAGGAGCACTCCTTTAGGTATTGAGGAGAGCGCGCCAACCATGTCGATCTCCTTGTCTTGATTTGGCGAGATGTCAAAAGGATTACGCTCCGTTTGATTTGCAGGAACAAGCTTTGCCTTGTATGATGAGGATGCCATTGTTCTAACTTGGTTGCTTAGCGATGATTAGATCGGTTTGACAGATAATCTTACTCAATGATCGAGTTGCAAGAATTTTGCTCGAGCAGAGATTAGATAACATAAAATTGCAAGGTAAAAAGGAAAGAGTTAACCTTCTTTTCTTTTATAGGAATAGGGCATAACGGTAATTACCAAACGGTAACTATTTGTTAAATGGCTATAGTAATAAATGCCTTACCTAACCTTTCTTGACACTTTTTCTAACTAGTAGTCTGACTTTTTCAATTAGGCATGTCCCGGTTGATCACCTCATGTCCTTCCGGTTTGTTCTGTAGCCTGAGTGAGATAGGACTCACCAGTTCTACGAGAAATGATAGTTGTACTACCGGTTCCCTCTAGGCCTTGAAGACTTAACTTGCAAAAGAAATATCACCATCTTGTGATGATGATTTTGCCTCCGTTGCCTCCTCGACAGAGTTCTTTGATTCCTTGACAAACCATATTTTTTTCACTACTTTTTTGGTTTCTTTGTCTTTGTTGTTCCTTTTATTAGTACTCAAGGTCTTCACCACTGGTCCGTCTGATCCTTTGTTTCTGTTCCTGTTCTGGTTCCGACAGTTTTTAGCTAGGTGACCGACTTTGTTGCAGTAATGGCAAACTATACCGGTTGCTTTCCATGGATTCATCCCTCTTGGATTAGGTGGTTCGCTCCATGATTCTTTGTTGCAATGCATCTCTTTATTTGGATGATCAGTTGCATTCCGGTTTCTACCCTTTTTTGAGAATATCAGTCTGGGTGATCTGAATGCCAGTCTTTGATTTGCATTCTTTAACCTTGTGTCCAAATTTGTTGCAGGCATAACAGTATCCCTTGAAGCTTCCCCTACTTGCGATGGACACGGATAAGGGACTGGACCAGCACTCGTTGGTCTTGTGGCCCTCTTTGCAACAGTTTTTACAGTAACTATTGTTGGTTCTTACTGGTGCATTTCTACAGTTTTTAGTGTCATGACCTGATTTTCCACCAGGCTTACAAGAGGTGTAAAAGTTTTTCCTACCTCTTTGTACTAGCGTATTCCTTCTGTTGACTCCACCGATAAATCCGAGACTGGTGTGATCATTGTGCCTTCGTTGAGCATTGAGTTGCTCATCGAGCTTGACCGAGCTTTCATTGTATCTTCTTAGCATTTCATTCCTTCTTTCAAGGACTTTCATTTGTTCCTTAAGTTGATATATCTCGATTGCTAGCTTCTTGCATGCTTCATCTCTAACCTGCCATGCTTTATGCATATTGGCATTTTCCTGGCTGGCAATCAACAAGTCCTCTTGGAGTTTTATAATGAGGAGTTCATTGGCTCTTGCAGCTTCCTCTGCCCGGTTCATTTCTTTTTCAGAAGCTGTTGATGTCTTGATTGCTGTGTTCCTTTCGCTTTCAATTTTCCGTTTCTGCTCAATCAGTTCAGTCATTCTTAGAGCATTTAACTTTTGCTCCCTTTTGAGATCAGTAATTTGACTGGTTAGGATCTGATTCTTTTCCGTAAGCTCGGAGACTGCTTCCTCAGCCTCATCAGACCCACTCTGCCCAGAGAGTTCGTCGATGGTTTCATTGCTCTCATTTAGTTGTAGAGCCAACTCCTTTCTCTTAGCAAGTGACTTCCTCAGTCTATTTTCCAGCGAGGCAATAATGTCATTGGCTTCCTCTAGCTGTTTCTGGTACCGGTAACCCTCCATGATTTTTTTCTCAAGTTGTTAAACTTTTATTGTGTAGAGAACTAAGCTCTGATACCAATTGATGTTATCTTACCTGTTACTGAGAGGGGGGGGTGGTGAATCAGAAAATACTAAATCTTACTGTTTAAAACTTGCAAACAAATTCTAGAATGCAAAGTAGAAAGTTAACAGTCATTCACAAGCATAACCTGAATCACACAGATCTACACAAATATTTGTACGTGGAAACCCTCGGTTAGAGAGAAAAAACCACGGTGAGACAGAGCTCACAACTTCACTAGTTCCAAATGAAGGCGCCATGCTAGGAGCTTACAAAGCATTGGTTAAGGTGCTACCTGATTAAGGGATTTTACAAGAGATCTGTTAAGATCTAAACCCTGTTAGGAGCTGCCTGGTTACAGGACTTTGCACATCGACAAGATGTTACCCTGTTAGGGGATTTTTACAACAAACCGATTAGGTCCACCCTAATATAGGGATTTGTATATGATGAAATATCTTTAAAAAAATAGTGATCTATAATGACACTGATTGTCTGATTAGATCATACCTATAGATTCCTTCCCCTGTTTGCCTGGCTGTTGATCTTCTTTTCTACCTTCACCTTTGTGCTTGTAGCACTCCTCAAAAGATATCTTTCCTCTGCTCTCTGCATTTTTCACTTATCAACAACAGCACCTTACTTTGCATCCTATTTCTAATATTTATACAAGAGTGATCCTCTTGACTCATAGAACCGTCGGGGAATAAACTTGACCATAAAATATGCAACGCAAGAAAGCTGTGCGTTGTGATCTAGAGTTTATCTTGAGATCATCCGTAGAACTAAAAGCTAACTCAAGTTGAATGGTTAACTTCGCATCAGAGTAATGGATGTCTTGCATAATCAAGCTCTTAACTCGAATTGTAACTCAAACTGTTCCACAAAAATTGGACCGGATTTTTCTATCAATTAGATCAGAACCGGTTTGTCGTTGGATGCTGAATAAGACCGATACTGAGTACTTGGTTCATTCTATCGGTTTATCTAACTACTTAGTTGACCGGTGCATATACTATGTGCTTTATCTACCGGTGTCATCTAAGTAATGTGAGCGACCGGTGTGAATGGTTTGATGAAATACACTAATGACAACTTATATTGCTAACATTTGCTAGAGAACAATAGAGGGATTGACCTTTTACAGATGGCTATACATAGCCTGATAAGATCTCTGTTTGTGCTCAACTGAGAAGCATCACCAGTCTCTGCAGGTGTGTTCTCCTCTACTATTGTGCTTCTCTGCACACTCTTCTTTCTCACTTCTTTCTTCTTTTCACCCCTGGCTTCTTCAGCATACAGGTTCACTCTTTTACTCGACAGAATGAAGGCAAATTCTATTCTCCTCCGACAGAAGAATATATAGAGCCCTAGCCCTAATTGCGCTCATCATGCATAACCTAATTACATATCCTTATCGGATTCATCACTCAGTGGAGTACCAGTTCACTGAGGAAACATCCGATGCATGCCCTTGCTTTATCTGCTACATAAAGAAAACAATAGATGTGTGCCAAGCATCTTTCCTTTACAAGAGATAACGCTTTGTTTTAAAGCCACTGATTTCGGCTTTAAAACCCCCAGACGCACCCCAAACCGATCACCAGTTTAACTCAAAGACTTCCGAATTTAACGCAGAAAATCGCAGTCAAAGAGTTGGTTGGAACAGATAGTTGACTATGACTTCCTCGGTTCATACCAGAGTCATTACTATATCGGTAGAGATCCTCATGCTGTGAACAGGTAAGAGTCTTTGACCTGTTACTGTCTCTTTGTTGGCTTACCGGTTGCACCTTCCTCGGTTGTGTTGTTGACACCGGTTTGCTGTTGCTCTCTGTGTACTTGATTGCACCGGTTGTAGCCAGGTCCTCGGTTGAAGGTTGAATCCTCCTTTCCTTGACTGTATACATTGCCCGGTTGCTAATGCTTTGTATAGTGACCGGTGGTATTTGCTTACAGTCACGTCTGTCTTATATGTTGGCACCATCTGCCAAACCATCCTCCTTTCATACAGATCTCCTTGGATCTTTAGATTTAATAGAGATGACAAAACTCTATCTTCTTTTGTCAATCAATGGCAATACTTGTACCGGTAGTAGGCTTACCGGTTACCATCACTCAATGCCAACAAAAGTATACTTTAAATTGTGCACCAAAAGGAGGGGTTATAATTGAATTGCAACAAAAGAAAATGGTATCAAAAGCTAAGTAATTTTTAAGTTATGAGAAGAGTAGTTGTGAAGATATCTCTTGGAGAATTATAAAAAAGCCAAGGCAAGGGAAAATGGATTCATTCATGACTCATGCATTTTGGCTTTTTTTGATTTGGTTGAGAGTTGGACACAAGGGTTTGAGTCTCAGGCTTGAAGAATTGTAAATTCTTCCAAGTTTAACAACATAGTGAATTGGTGAAACACCCAACTAATTGTGCAAGAGCTTTGGCTTCATCTAGAGGCCAGGAAGGTTTCATAGTTTACAAGATTCATCAATAATCTGCCCCTATTTATCTCAGATATAATTGCAAGGGAGGAAATCAATATTAATTGCAGATCACAGCCATTAAAGAGGTCTGTGTTACGAGTTTTGGAAGCTGCCAATCACCTACAGGCAGCAGCAATCTTTGGAGGCAGTGATATAGATTAAGGGACTGCATTTGGTATTAGTGGGTTCTCGTTTTGATTTGTGAGAGCCTCTGATTTTATGTCTGCATGCTTGGTGTCAGGTAGCTGTCCATTACAGAGAGCTGCAATTCAGTCTTGGATTGTTATTTAATGCATGCGATCAGCTACAGGTTCCTCTCAATACATTTCACATGCATGATATTTGTAATTGTAAACATTTTTCATTGATGAAATGCTCATAGCTATGTTGCATGCCAAGTGTTTGTAAAAATATCCCTTTGCTGTAGATTAATATTGGTTTTCCTAGGATGCATGGAAAGTGTTTGATGATATGTCCACTCGCTGTACAAGTTGATTTCAGTCACTCATATGTATGAGAAAGATCCAAAATAGTTAGTATATCATTTCTATTATATTGTCAGCCCATCATGCATTATTAGAAGCAACCAAAAACATTATTTGCAAGTATTTCAATCCCACTTGACATCATTCCAAGCACTCATTATCAGACTGAAATCTGAAACAGCAAGCACAAAAGTTTCATGACAACTATTTGACAATATTCCTTGAGGGTCAATTCTGCAACATACAATCAGTTTTAACAAGGGATATGACAGTGGTGAAGTTAGAACCTGTTGGGGTTCTTACACGCTACTATTGTAACACAAAATCTACAAAAGCATACAGATCAAGTACTCGTGAAATTATGACATAAAAAATAACACTATTCAATGAACTTGAAATTGAATCACTTATGCAACATAAGAATACATAAACAACCCACAAACTTTCCAACACAAAGTTTGAACAAACTTGCTTCTTTTATTCTCTTGGAAACTATGTGCACTATGAAACACAAAGTTTTCACCTTTCAAGAATTTCAGCATAGTCTGCTTTCATAAAACAAAAGATGATTTTTACAATGAAGCTATTTTGCAACCGACAGGTTGCCACATGAAAGTCAGATTTCCACCCTCAAGTGGCAGGGTGACTTTACCACTTACAAAATAAAGTCAAATCAATCTAGCTTTGATGCCTTGCATGCAATTAATTAACCCCAAGCCCAAACACTTGACCATTGTCGTCTAACTTCCATACTTAGTCAAATTTGCCATTTCTCAGCTGCTCTCAATACTTCAAACTCCAAGAGACTTGCAAAACTCTAACTACTACCAACTAAACCAATCGATAGGGAAATCGAAAAGAGGGGGTCCCCATTTTCAATGGGGTGATGGTGTGAGAACCTCACAACAAGTGGCATCCATTCATCCTCATCCAATCAAGTTTTCCCAAGTGGACATGTGGAATGCATCCTCAAGTGGATGTCTATTTCAAAATAATGTAATTTTCTCATTGGCCCATAGATTGATGCCTTAATCTCATTGGCTACATGGAGAATATTCCATTTTTGAAATATCCCAAATGGATATTTGCTCTGCTGCTGCTATAATTTTTAATTATATAATTATATTTTCCTGTAGATTTTTTGTGATCTTATAGAGCTAGACAGAAGTTGCAGAAGAATGTTGTTTCTTTTTGTATTTTTCAGAATATAGGTATTACAATGAATAAATAACAGTAACTTATGAAATAGAAGTGATAAGAATCATATGCAGCAATACATACTAATCTGGAAATGATTCTAAACCGTACCAGCAGAGTCTGATTTATTTCAGAATAGTCCCAATACAGATGTACTTTAAACAAGGTTGACACCAGCTGAAGATGGGAACTAGCTACAGCCAAACAAGTTCAAATGATAAAGTCCAATCTGCTGCAATAAAACAACTCCAGTCTGCTGCAATAAAACACCCCAAAATTCCTCACGTGAGTTGCTGCAAGGAAATGCCAAGCTGAACCAAAGTGGCCGCCTTCCCTAAAAATCCATTTCCTGCAAAGTGTGAATGCAATAATGGAAATCGATCCTCTGCCTTGATCAAACTGTATGCATAAGAACCTTCAAACCTAATCTTGTTGAGGGCTACGTCCCAACAAATCTGCTCTTAGCACTAGGGTTTGCGTCCTAGGTGAGGAATGCTCTTTCAGAGCAATGGCACCCAAAATAGGTTGACAAAATGATAAAAGATGCTCACCTTTAGGTTGCCTTCTCCTTATATCCCCTCTCCAAGGCAATTCGAACCCTAAAAGAACTCTAAAGTGGAATACATTTGAACTTTATAATATAACATTATTTTCCCCAATAAGGTGTTCAAATAGAAAGAAATCATTACTTTATTAATGACAAATAGCTCCAAGCATCAAATAGGTCGTGGTAAGTGATAATCAAATAGTAGAGATTGAGCTCTTTCCAACGAGCTATCACACATTGTAATGACCCTTACTATAAAGGCCACTAAAAACCCCAAATTTGTTCTGTGTCAATTCGTCAAACAGTTGGCATGCACTTGAATGGTCTTATTTTAATGTTGTGTTTCAGTGTGATAATCGTTTTGGGCATCAAAATGTTATTGTGATAACAATACCAATATAGAAAGTAGCACAAAGAACAACAATGCAACTCTAATATCAATGCAATGATTCCTATGTCAATGTATCATGTATTTCTCAAATTCTGATTTGCAATGAATGACTGTTCCAACAATAGAATGTAAGCACTGTCTATGGACTGATTACAACACAATAGCTAAGACATGAGATATATGAACCATCTTTCACGAACAAGTCTTATCAATGCACTTTTCCTATTCCAAACCAATAACAAGTCTGAATACATTGACTGTTACATGGGACTGTTACATGTCAAAATATATGATAGTGCTGTTACCCACAAACCCTCTTACTTCTATGACAATTTAGTTATAACAGAGACTGCTATAACAGTAATAGTAACCATGCAATTATGACCAAAGAACAGGGTCTAACAACTCTCAAATCTGGACAGTTACTATAAGTCTGAATACATGCGACTTTTACATAATTTATTGACTTGCACAAAATACTCAAAAACACATAGAAAGAACCTGATTATCGCTCCTTATAATCTGCTATGAAATGGTGATGAAGACTGATGCAATGAAGACACCAAACTGCCAACCGAACTTTGCAAACTGTCCTTGCTGGGGCTGTCGTACCAGGCCGTACATGTACGGCTTTCCTAGGAAATTCAGTGATGGTTTTTAACACCCCAAATTGCTATGAAAGGGACCGCTAGGGTTGTGCTAAGATCCTCCAAAAAGCATAAAAAGGTCCTCCAAGTAGATTAGGAGATATGAGCAATTTATTGGTTCCAAACCTTGATATTGCAATTCTGAAAATGTGCCAGTTTGTCTTCAATCCTTTGCCAAATTGATTCACCAATGCCAATGATGAATTTCAAATCTTATTCCAACCAGTTACAAACCCTTCAAACAATTTCTCAATGAAGTACAATTGAGATGGCTGAATACCAACTCCAAACTTGCAACCCTTCAGTAGATATTTCACTACCTCAGTTATGCCAGTCTAGGGGAGTGATTCGTTCCCAAAGATCGAATAGTATTTGCAGACCACAAGGCTACAAATTGCTTCACAATGAAGAAGTAGAAGAAATCCCAAATCCAAGCATGTTCAAATGAGAGGCCCAGCCCTCTATTTATTCACTTTTTGGAGAAGTTGCTAAGAACTTCTAGAAACATCCTTTATAAAATCATATTATAATGCACTTTATAATAAAGTAACTTTATAATATAAAAAAGTGCAATCTCAACTTAAAATTATAACAATGTAGGCCCAAAAAGTCTCATAACTGAACGTAGGCTCCACTACAACTGCATGTAGGCCTCAAACTGGATGTAGGCTCTATCGAATGTAGGCTCTGTCAGCAATATGCAATCAAATGATCAGCACAATGACTCTCTCTCCAAATCATTTGCCTACGAGAGTCGATAATAGGCAAATCCGGCACGTAAAATGATGTCAGCCAAAATGGGGACATGACACACAGGCAAATCGATCCAGATGGAGCTAGAAAACTCCTTATTACTCCAAAATGGCTAAACACTTAGCCTTATTTAAATTATTAAAATGCTAACTTAGGAGAATATTTAAATACATTAAAATATTTCCCAAGTAGCCAAGGAACAACCCAAACACCTTCGAAACATGAAACTGAGTTTGTCACCTGCCTATGACTGATGCCGGACAACCTGGGCCAACTGGTAGTCTTACCCTCAAATGTAGGGATACTCCTAAAAAATAGGGAACACACCCAAATCTCCTGAAATTGAGACCAGGGGGTGATCTCATAGAACCTCAACTCTGGAAAATGTCACAACCTTCTAAAAGGTAGGAATCTCCTCATACAATCAAGGTACTGTCTCCTAAAATCAAGGAACTGCTCTCAACTGATCTACGACTGCCTGTAATACCAAATCTGGATGATGAAAACCCTGACTGAGTTCCTAATCACCATTGTCAGCCTACGAAACTCCATAATAGGCTAACTCTCATGTCACTGCTAGACAGAGCTAAAGAGGGGACATGACATTCCTCCCCTCTCGGAGATGCCTGCCCACAAGCAACTACAAAGCTGGATGCTGTAAAATAGTCTCGCCCTCCCAAGTTCCTCTATAGGGAGAGCTCTCTAGTGAATCAGATACTCTCGAATCACCCTGCTTCTCAGCTGATGTTCCCTCTCTTCCAAGATCTCAGAAACCAATGTCAGCTTACCTTCCTTATCCAAGGGAGGTAGATCTAGAGATGGTATAATATGTTGTCCCAGTGCCTTTTTCAAATAGGACACGTGGAACACATTATGAATCCTACTGCCAGGTGGTAACTCAATCTCATAGGCAACCTCTCCAACACGCCTGATAATCCTGTATGGTCCATAAAAATGAGGCTTGAGCTTCTCAGCTCCACCCCTTTTAAGGGTGCTCTGTCGGTAAGGCTGCAGTCGTAGGTAAACCATATCCCCCCCTTCAAATATCATCTCAATCCTATGTCGATCAACGTAGGCCTTCTACTGATTCTGTGCTTGCTGAAGATTCTCTCTGAGAGATTTCATGATGTCCTGGTTCTCTTGCACCCAATCCTGTGCCAAAGGAACCCTACTGTCACTAATTGCCAAATCAACAAAAGATAGAGCATCGTAACCATAGAGGGCTCTAAATGGAGTCATAGCAATCAACATATGATACATAGTATTATAACAATACTCACCCAAGTTCAACCAACGCACCCATGTCCTCTCCTCTGCTGCCCTGACACATAATTGTGTAAATACCCTTCAACCCATTTATTACCAATCTCAGTCTGTCCATCTGTCTGTGGGTGGTAGCTGGTACTAGGTGTCAATTCCGTACCTGAGCTTGAAAAGTTCTTGCCAAAAAGAACTCATGAACCTGCTATCCCTGTCACTCACTATGGTCTTGGGAATGTAATGACCTTTACTATAAAGGCCACTAAAATCTCCAGTGCTGGACTGAGTAATTTCGTCAAACACTTTCCCTGCAACCTGAGTTTGTTGATGTCTGCTTGTTTTGATTTGATTGTTTGGTACCAATGATGTTTTAATGATTGCAAATGGTTGCAAAGTAACTAATAGAAAGTCTAAATGATATGCAACTTATATTTATCCCTTTTCAAGTACAAATGCATGTAATCCTAATGTAAATCACACACCTACAGCCAAGAGGCATTTTCACAAACACTTGGCATGCAACCTATATGCTGAGTAGCACATCTACAATCATTAACATTTTGTCAAACAGTTGGCATACAACTGTATACCCAATACAAATGCTCACTAAAGCAATGATGTAATAACAGTACCGAAACAATATTCAGAAATTCCAATCACTCGGCATCTAGCAATGAAGTATAACAATAATGAGATGCTCTCCTATTAATGCAATGATT
The DNA here is from genome assembly GCA_027943335.1 of Chamaecyparis obtusa. Taxonomy (NCBI): domain Eukaryota; kingdom Viridiplantae; phylum Streptophyta; class Pinopsida; order Cupressales; family Cupressaceae; genus Chamaecyparis; species Chamaecyparis obtusa. The sequence goes on from BSBK01000560.1 coordinate 879,675, forward strand.
ATATTTGCCAAATCTGATTACAATGACTGAATTCTGAGAGTACAATGGACTGTTTCAACTATGACAGTTTTCAGATTTTAATACAATGAACTATGGTAAGGGCAACCCATACAATGCACTTCATTTAACTATGACACTCCAATGCTCTTCCCTTGCTATGTCATTACAATTACAATGATGAGAAACAGTGACTGATTTATGACATATACTGGACTGTTATGACAGTGACTGAACTTATGCAATTTTCACACAATTTTCACACCAAATTTCAACACATAAAGAACCTGGAAATCGCTCCTTAAATTCCGATGATAAATGTTGATGAAACACCTTCAAATTGCACCCAGACTGTACCCAATCTGCAGCTGTTGTACTGGTCTGGTACAGGGCTGTACCTGGGTCGTACAGTACGACAGCGATACACAAATCTCTCCTTTTTTTTGACTACTGAAAATGGACCAAACAGGGGCGCCTAGGGTTATGGGATCATTTCCCAAAAGCATAAAAATAATCTCCAGCTGGTTAGGAAGCTGAGTGAAAATGTGAGTCCAGGCCCTGATATGAACTTCTCTGAAAATGCACAAAATGGTCTCCCAAACTCTACCAAACTGATTCTCCAATGCAATGATGAAATCAAAACCCTTATTCAATCAATTTCAATCCTTCAAATCAATCCTCAGATGAAATCCAACGTGAAATGGCTGAGTACCATCTCCAATGGCAACCCTTCAGAAGATATTTCACTTCCTCAGTTATGCTAATCTAAGGGAGTTATCGTTCCCAGAGATCAAATGATATTTGCAGACCAAATGGCTACAAATTGCTCCACAATGGAAGAAGTAGAAGAAATCCCAAAATCAGCTTGTCAAAATGAATGCCCAAGCCCTCTATTTATTTTCTTTTCTAAGAAGTTACTAAGAACTTCTAGAAACATCCAATTATAATGCACTTTATAATAAAATAACATTATAATATAAAAGTGCTTTTCTCAACTCAAAATTATAACAATGTAGGCTCATAACTGAATGTAGGCCCAACTACAACCGAATGTAGGCTCGGACTGGATGTAGGATCTACTGCAACTGGATGTAGGCTCGGACTGGATGTAGGCTCACACTGAACGTAGGCTCTACTACAACTGAATGTAGGCTCGGACTGGATGTAGGCTCTACTAAACATAGGCTCTAACAGCAATATGCAATCAACTGATCTCCAAATGATCACGAGATGACTCTCTCCTCATCGCTATCAGTCTATGAGAGCCCGTGATAGACTGATCCCGCACGCCAAATGATGTCAGCCAAAATGGGGACATGACAGGGAAGACCATGTAGCCTAAACCTCTCTGAAAAATAACTCTGCTACCTAAGATGTTGTGAAGTCAACTGCAATAGAAAAGAAGTGGGCGTATTTAGTCAATCTGTCAACTACCACGTATATGCAGTCTTTCCCTTGTACTCAAGGAAGACCTGTAATGAAATCCATGGAGATTCTTGTCCACTTCTGCTCCGGTATGGGTAAGGGCTGCAATAAACCAGCAGGGTGAGTATGCTCAAACTTATTCTACTGGCAAGTCATACACTCTCGAACATGACGTAGAACGTCATCCTTGAGACCCTTCCAACAGAATCTCTCCCGAACTACCCTATAAGTCTTACTATACCCTAGGTGCCCTACTGAAGGAGTATCATGGTAGGCCTACTGAATCTGTTCCTTCAACTGAGAACCAGGAACAAGGACTCTACCTTTGTAATAGATGACATCATCTACTACACTGTACCTATCATCTGAAACCAATCCATGTTAGCAATCTAAGTTGTCATTAGTGAAGATAGTTGCAAATACCATTCCCACCGGTAGAGGCCCACCGGTAGTTCACTTATCTTAGAGTATATGCACCGGTAGACTTGGAATAGAGTGTATGCACCGGTAGACTAGACAGAGCTAATGCATTGGTAGACCGAACAAAGTACATTGTACCGGTCTTGTATTGCATACAGGGATGAACCGAGTATAAGAGTATACCGGTCAAACTGCATAAAGATCCGCACCGGATTCTGCGGAGCACTGCCGAGCAGTTTGAGTTAAAATCGGAATATGTGGAGCATCCACCGATTAGAACTGATTTTAGCTTTTTTAACAGGAGTTAGCTTTATTTTTACGCGAATGTTTTCAAGGTAAACTCTAGATCAGAACGCAAAGCTTTTTTGCTAGTTGCATGATTTAATGTTGAGTTTACAGCCTAGCGGTTCTATGAGTTAAGGGTTTCATTAAGATAAACTCTTGTATAAATACAGGTCATAGGACGCAAGAAAGAAGGTTGTTGAGAGTTGTTGAATAGAGAGAGTAGAGAAGAGAGAGATTACAGTCACCAGAGGTGAAAGGCAAAGAGGCAAAAAAGATTCAACAGTCGGGCAAACTGGGGAAGAGATCAACAGGTATGATCTAATCAAACAATCAGTGTAAATTGAGATCATTGCTTTTATAAGGTGTGAAAGCATATTGAAATCCCTTTATCAGTGTGAACCCTAATCGGTTCTTTATAAAAATCTTTTAACCGGGTAACATCTTTATTGATGTTGAAAGTCCTCTAACCAAGCAACTCCTAACAGAGTTAAGATCTTAACTGATCTTCTATCAAATCCCTTAACCGGGTAGCATCTTCACAAGTGCTTTGTAAGCTCCTAACAGGGCATCTTTATTTCTGCAGAAGTGAAGTTGTGAGCTCTGTCTCACCGTGGTTTTTTCCTTCTAAGCGAGGGTTTCCACGTATACATCATGTGTTGATCTGAGTGTTAGAATAACTAAGAGGGAGGTGAATCAGTTATCCACTGTCCCAAATACAAAATGTATATCCAAAAATAATTTAAACAAATTTCTACAGCTCGGTAACATATAATAGTAAACTGTCTGTGCTTTTACCGATTACCAGTTAATAACTTATAGTAACTACCGATCAAATCTAATATGCAACATGTAAAGTATGATATCCAACAATTATCACAATCAACACATAACACAAGAGATTTAATGTGGAAACCCTGTAAAGGGAAAAACCACCTGGGACCGGCCACCCAAAAATTGTTCACTCTTTTGAAGTGAGGTCGGTGAAGACACAACCCTATTAAAGGTTACAAAACACACTATAAGGTGTGACTTTGTTAGAGGATTTAACACTAACCGTTATCGTCCAACCAGCATTCACTATGGGGTTGATAGGATAACAAATGTGCATTCTATGAATGACATTACAAGACTTTCAAGTCTACTCGGTTAAGAGATTTATCTGATTACAATGGTTAAACTGTAACAGCAATTGATCTGAATACAATACAACTTCTATTGCAGATGTTCAGATCTATTCTTAAGCTCATAAAAATCCTCTGATCAACATTTCTATTCAATTCATCAACATTCAGTAACTTGCTATCCCTCGGTTATAGCTTTCTGATGCTCGGTAATCTTTGCAGTTTGGTTCTTCTTAACCAGTTTGATCAGGCATGCATGAAGCTTGTTCATGTGTTATCTCTGCAGTATTCTTTCCTCCGGCATAAGTTTCATAATGAAACCCTCGTCTCTTAAATAGATAAGTAAACCGTTTTCTTTTCATCCATTGAATTTTGCCGCTTAATCTCCATCGCTGATTTTGCCGCTTAAACCTTCCTCGGCTAATGTGTCAATAACACGTTTCAAATCTGTCCTTTAGATCTTCCTTGAATTTTGCTAGTCGTTGATCTCGTAACAAACTTTATCTTTCACTCCGATCACGAGGTACTTTCCAGCTCATCGACTTTTGTCGGCTAAACAAATCATTTAGTTCTTTTGTTCATTCTCGGTTAACAAAAAAATGTGTCGGTGAATACAAGCTCGGTTTATATTGTGCTCGGTATACACTACACTACTCGGTGTATACTGGAATGCTTCATTAACCGATAGCACTGCTTTGTAACATTTTGCTCTCAACTTCATAAAAGATTAATGCAACATAATCAAGTCAACAATATGAAGTCATAGACTCATCAATAAGTTACCAAGAGTAATCTTTATCCTCATCTGTCATATCCATCTTCCTCAATGTAGATATCTCGGTTCTTCATCTTTCTCTTCTCTTCTACAAATGTGTTAGATGTTTGCAACTCCATGATAAGTACTGTCAAAACTAGTTGACATCAATGACAACATAAAACTGATTCAATTATCTTACATAACAGTTCAGTGCTCGGTGATCTCTAATCATTTGAAGTTCTTCAATTAGGTTCTCAATCAGTTGTAGTTCATCAATCTCTCCCTTTGGCATTGATGGCAACTCAAGCAATATAAAGTATACCATACACATGCCAAACATGTATTCTACAACTCTATAAACAAATGTTGTAGCTCGGTAAGCTCTCCCTTAGCTTAATATGTTTAATCACTACGTTACATAATAGCATTACAATGTGCAGACTATCTTCTGCAAATATGATCTTTAGCATCTCTCAAGTTTCTTCTGTTTATCTCCCTTTATCTTTTCAGATTGTCTCTCCCTCGGATAGATGTTCCAGTATTCTCCTCGGTTATCATATTGTTTATCTCTCCCTTTGACAACAATGCCAAAGAGACAAATAAACCATACAGCTCTGTAGTAGCCATGTAACTCTCTGTTGTCCAGTGCATTTACTGTATCTTTGTATACTGTTATGCAAATCTGTTCCAGTTCTTCACAACTTTCACAACTTTAGACAGAAATCCAAAGTGTGAACTATGTTGCATCAACATGAATGATCTTCTGATAAGATTAGGTTGATGCAACCTCCAGATCACATTAGTGACCGGTAGATAGGGGACAGACCCCAAGTTTAGTCCTCAAGTATTCAAATGTATCTTTCGGTAGAGGCTTTGTAAATATGTTAACAAGTTGCTCTTTAGATGTAACAGATTCAAGCTTCACTTGCTTCTCCTACACTTGTTCTCTTAAGTAGTGATACTTGATAGATATGTGCTTTGTTTTAGAGTGCATCACTAGATTCTTTGAAATGTTTATGGCACTAGTGTTATCACAGTATATAATCACCGGCTCAGTGATTATCTCATTCATTCCTTCTAACACTTGCTTAATATATGCAATATTTGAACAGTTTGTAGCAGCAGCAACATACTCTACTTCGGCTATAGACTGAGAAATACAAGACTGCTTCTTACTTGTCCAGGTAACAAGTCTTTCATCGAAGAAAAATGCTCCTCCGGTTGTGCTTTTTCTATCATCCACATTTCCAGCCCAATTAGCGTCGGTGTATACTTTAAGTTCAAACTTGCCTTCCTTAGGATACCATAATCCATAATCCTTTGTCTTCTTGAGGTATCTTAAGATTCTCTTTGTAGCAATCATGTGTGACTCCCTAGGATTTGCAGAAAATCTTGCAACAATTCCACAGCATGTGCTATATCCGGTCTACTATGTACTACATACATCAACTTACCAATCATTGATCAGTACAGTGTTTGGTTCACCTCTGTAGTTTCATCCTCTTTAGTCAATTTGCAGCCTATGACCATTGGTGTTCCAATTGGTTTAGCATCTTCCATGCCAAATGTTCTTAGTACTTCTTTTACATACTTGAATTGTGTGATGAATATCCCATCGCTTTGCTGAATAACCTGCAGTCCTAGAAAGAACTTAATCTCTCCAAACATAGACATTTCGAACTCTTTTCTCATCTCATCAGCAAAGGATTTACATATGTGATCTTGACCTCTAAAGATAATATCATCCACAAATATCTCAACAATTAGAATAGTATCATCAGTATCACCTTTCATATACAAATTGTTGTTCTCACTAGTTCTAACAAATCCAATACTTAACAAATAAGTATGCAGCCTTTCATACCAGGCTCTCGGTGCTTGCTTCAAACCATACAAAGTTTTATGTAATCTACATACCATGTCTTTCTTGTCTGGATCAACGAACCCTTCTGGTTGTTCTATGTAGACTTCTTCAAGTATCCCATTCAGAAATGCAAACTTAATGTCCATTTGATAAACTTTAAATTTCTTATGTGCTGCATAAGCCAGTAACATTCAAACTCCTAGTCTAGCAACAGGTGCAAAGGTCTCACCATAGTCAATTCCTTCCTCCTGTGCATACCCCTTGCAAACTAGTCTGACTTTATTCCTTGTAACTTCTCCATTTTCATTCAGCTTGTTTCTAAAGATCCACTTGATAACATTCTTATCCTTAGGTCTAGGTACTAAGGTCCATGTCTTGTTTTTCTCCATCTGTTCAATCTCTTCATTCATTGCATTTATCTATTCTTCATTCTCCAATGCAACTTTAACATTTTTTGGTTCATATTCACAAACTAAGCATGTACCTTGTCTTGACTTACTTCTTGTTTGTATGCCAGCTTGCTTGTCACCAATAATTTGGTTCTCAGGATGATGTCTTTTGACAAATCTTGTCAGTATCTGATCTCTTCTTTCTTGTTCATCCTGTTCAGGTTCATTTGCCTGCTCGGTAGGTCCTTCCTGCTCATCGGTTTCTCTTTCCTGTTCCTCAGTGTTGTTTTCTTGCTGACCGGTTGTCACTGTCTGCGGCTTCGGTAGATACTCTGGATGCTCAATGTATGTGAATCTACCATAGTCTTCCGGTTCCTTTGTGCTTTCTTCTGCATTCTTGTCATCAAACTCATCAACCCTGACATTAGCACTTTCTATCATTTTATTAGTAACTTTATTTAGACACTTATATGTTTGGCTTTTAGTGGAATATCCAAGAAATATCCCTTCATCACCTTTTGAGTCAAACTTTCCATTTCTTTCATCTTTCAGAATAAAGCATTTACTTCCAAAATTTTTGAAATAACTTACAGTGGGTTTGTGTCCAAACCATAACTCATAAAGTGCTTTGTTAGTGTCCTTCAATTGTACTTGGTTCAAAACATAAACAGCTGTGCTAACTACCTCTCTCCAGTATGTTTGTGCAACATTTTTCTCTATCATCAGTGTTCTTGCATAGTCAACTATTGACCTATTCCTCCTTTTAGCAATTCCATTCTGTTGAGGTGTCCTTGGTGCAGAGACTTGTCTTTTAATACCATGCTCATTACAAAAGTTAGTAAATTCATTAGAAATAAATTCACCACCTCGGTCAGATCTTAAGCATTTCAATTCTTTACCAGTCTCTTTCTCTACTTTTGCTTTATACCACTTGAACATCTTAAATGCCTCTGATTTTTCTTTCAAGAACATGACAATCATCAATCTAGTATAATCATCAGCACAAAGAATGAAATATCTATCACCATAATAACTCTGAGTTCTCATAGGACCACACAGGTCAGTGTGAACTAACTCAAGTATTATTTTTGTTGAATGATTTTTGCTTTTGAAACTAGATTTTGTCATCTTACCTTTCTGACACTCATGACACATAACATGATCAAGCTTAGATAAGTTAGGCAGACCTCTAACCTTTTTCTTTTTACTGATTTTTATCAAAGTTCACATGACATAACCTTTTATGCCATAACCAAGCATCTTTATTTTTCATCATTAAACAAGAAGACTCATCATTGTTAAGATAAAACAAGTTACCTTTCGATTGTGCTCCTATTCCAACAAGTCTTCCTCCATCATCAAATATTTTTACTTTCTTGCTCTCAAAAGCAACTCGGTGACCTGAATTATTCAGCTGTGCCACACTTAGCAAATTATAGTTTAGTCCTTCTACCCAATAAGCATTATCACATTGGATTTTATCATTTATCAACAAGGATCACTTTCCTCTAACCATACAAGGTGTATCATTACCCATTTTTATAGATCCTCCATTATATTGCTCAAGATGATTAAATTTTTCTTCATCACTAGTCATGTGATGTGTACAACCACTATCTATGATCCATGTATCATTTTTATTAACCTTAGAAATCAGTGTTGTTTCTACATACTTTTCTTCTTCTTCAGAATCAGCCTTCATAGCAACAAATACTACCTCTACATCATCATCTGAATCAAAATTAGATTCATTTTCTTCTGCAATGTAACATACCTTTTTGCCTTTGTCATTGTTGTCTCGATTGTCTCTGTTGTAGTGTCGGTAACTTCTGTTGCCTCTTCTCCCATAGCTTCCTTCACCAGATCGGTCCTTGTTTCTATCATCTTCCTTCTTGTTTGGACATCTAGCAACAATATGACCAACCTCTTTGCAGTTAAAACATGCTAAAGGTAATTTGCCTCTATATCTACCATTTCCTTTAGGTAATCTCCTGGCCATAAGAGCTTCAAGCTCATCAAGTTCATCAGTATTGCTATCACTATCATCCTTATTATTTCTAGTACTAGACTTACCAATCTTCAGAGAAGTCATAAAAGCAGATTCAACAATCGGTACAACACTATTATCATAGTTGCTTAGTTCAAAATTTGTTAGTTTTACAATTAGATTATCAAGAGTAAGAGTACTGTTAGGTGCTGACCTATTTTCATGAATTGCAGATATTTTGATGGCATAAATAGGCAATAAAGTCTTTAGAATTTTGCTTACCATAGTGTCTTCATCAATAACACCATTAGATGCTCTAATAGCGTGAACTGCCTCCTTCATTCTGTTTGTGTACTGCACAATGTTTTCTCCTTTCATCTTCATATCATCAAATCTTCCTCTTAGGCTTTTGTCTCCAACTCTCTTGACATTTGTATCACCACTATAAACTTGAGCAAGTGTATCCCACATATCTTTAGCAGTAGTGCAATCTTTAATATCCTCAAACTCGGCATCTATCAGAGTAGCAACAATCTCCATCATAGTAATGTTATGCTCATGTCTATCTCTTAGTTGATCTAGAGTCAAAGGTCTAGTGGGCGGTGCAATGTACCCATTCTCTAATAGTGTGAGGGCAGAATTCCCAATTCCAGATATATGTAGTTTCATTTTGCTTTGCCATATTGTAAAGTTGTCCTTGTTCAGCTTTGGCACATCCCTCTTATACATTTTGTGATCTTTATGCTGAAGTCCTTAAAACTTTGTTCCAAGCAACCAATACGCTCTGATAGCAATTGTTAGAATAATTGAGAGGGGTGAATCAGTTATCCACTGTCCCAAATACAAAATGTATATCCAAAAATAATTTAAACAAATTTCTATAGCTCGGTAACATATTATAGTAAACTGTCTGTGCTTTTACCGATTACCAGTTAATAACTTATAGTAACTACTGATCAAATCTAATATGCAACATGTAAAGTATGACATCCAACAATCAACACATAACACAAGAGATTTAACGTGGAAACCCTCTAAAGGAAAAACCACTTGGGACCGGCAACCCAAAAATTGTTCACTCTTTTGAAGTGAGGTCGGTGAAGACCCAACCCTGTTAAAGGTTACAAAAGACATTGTAAGGTGTGACCTTGTTAGAGGATTTAACACTAACCATTATCGTCCAACCAGCATTCACTATGGGGTTGATAGGGTAACAAATGTGCATTCTATGAATGACATTACAAGACTTTCAAGTCTACTCGGTTAAGAGATTTATCTGATTACAATGGTTAAACTGTAACAACAATTGATCTGAATACAATACAACTTCTATTGCGGATGTTCGGATCTATTCTTAAGCTCATAAAAATCCTCTGATCAATATTTCTATTCAATTCATCAACATTCAGTAACTTACCGTCCCTCGGTTATAGCTTTCTGACGCTCGGTAATCTCTGCAGTTCGGTTCTCCTTAACCAGTTTGATTAGGCATGCATGAAGCTTGTTCACGGGATATCTCTGCAGTATTCTTTCATCCGGCATAAGTTTCATAATGAAACCCTAGTCTCTTAAATAGATAAGTAAACCGTTTTCTTTTCATCCATTGGATTTTGCCGCTTAATCTCCATCGCTGATTTTGCCGCTTAAACCTTCCTCGGCTGATGTGTCAATAACACATTTCAAATTTGTCCTTTAGATCTTCCTTGAATTTTGCTAGCCGTTGATCTTGTAACAAACTTTATCTTTCACTCCGATCATGAGGTACTTTCCAGCTCATCGACTTTTGTCGGCTAAACAAATCATTTAGTTCGTTTGTTCATTCTCGGTTAACAAAGAAATGCATCGGTGAACACAAGCTCGGTTTATACTGTGCTCGTTATACACTACATTGCTCGGTGTGTACTGGAATGCTTCATTAACCGACAACACTGCTTTGTAACATTTTGCTCCCAACTTCATAAAAGATTAATGCAACATAATCAAGTCAACGATATGAAGTCATAGACTCATCAATAAGTTACCAAGAGTAATCCTTATCCTCATTTGTCATATCCATCTTCCTCAATGTAGATATCTCGGTTCTTCATCTTTCTCTTCTCTTCTACAGATGTGTTAGATGTTTGCAACTCCATGATAAGTACTGTCAAAACTAGTTGACATCAATGACAACATAAAACTAATTCAATTATCTTACATAACAGTTCAGTGCTTGGTGATCTCTAATCATTTGAAGTTCTTCAATCAGGTTCTCAATCAGTTGTAGTTCATCACTGAGCATTTCTATTTATGCTTATGAATGGTTGTTTATATTTTGCTTATCTTGGAAGAATAATTAAACAAATGTTGAATTGTAATAGAAATAGTATTTACTGATTCACCCCTCCCTCTTAGTAACCGGTTAGGAATAACAATCCATCCATGACCTCACATGCATGCTGATCTTTGGAGTACTCAACTAAAAGTTGAGCCTTCCAATCTGCTGAAATCTCACTCAATGAACATAAGGTGGTGACTGAGGGTTTCATGGAAAGTGCATCAGCAACGGTATTGTTCTTGCCCTTAATGAACTCAATGTCAAAGTCATAAGCCTGGATCTTGTTCACCCATTTTTGTTGTCCATCATTGAGTTTTGTTTGATCAGGTATTTCAGACTGTTGTGGTCCGTTCTTACCACGAATTTACTGCCAACAATATACTGTCTGAACTTGGCTAATGCATGCATGATAGCCAACATTTCCTTGTCATATGTGGAATACAGCCTCTCATTATCCCGCAACTTCCTACTCTCATAGGAAATGGGGTGCTTGTTCTGCATCAAAATCGCTCCTATGCCCACGCTTGAAGCATCACACTCGAGCACAAATGGCTGCGAGAAGTCGGGAAGTGCCAAAATTGGACAAGTATTCATATCCTCCAGTCTATCAAAGACCCCCTGTGCCTGTTCTGTCCATCTGAAAGCTCCTTTCTTTGTGAGGTTTGTCAGTCGTGTTGCCAACTGAGAGAAACCCCTCACAAATCTCCTATAATAAGCACACAAACTAAGGATTCCACGCAACTTAGTAATGTTCTGAGGGCAGGGCCAATCACAAATTGCCTGAATTTTCTCCTCATGCACCTTCACTCCATCAACACTGATCACATGTCCCAAATATAAAACCTCTAAGTCCAAACTCACATTTGGACAACTTAGCAAATAGAGACTAACTCTCCATGATGCCAAGTACCTCCTCCACATGTCTGAAATGGTCCTCCCAAGTACGGTTGTAAATCAAAATATCATCAAAGAATACCAACACCGATTTCCTAAATTGCTTGTTGAAGATGTGGTTCATGCATGACTAGAAGGTGGTTGGTGCATTAGTAAGGCCAAAAGGCTTCACCAAGAACTCATAATGTCCGTAGTGGTAGCGAAAAGCAGTCTTGTGTACTGTTAGCAATATGAGTTGTTATTAGTGTATTTCACAAAACTCATTCCCACCTGTAAAGGATCACTAGTCACTCACATTACTTTGAAGACACTGGTAGATAAAGATCAGAATGTTTGCACCGGTTGACTATTTCGATAGATACACTGGTAGACCGAAAAGAACTCAGAACCGGTCTTATGAGGCATACAGGGACAAACCGGGTATAAGGGTATATCGGTCTAACTACAAGATAGATCCGATCCGGACTTTACGAATCAGTTTGAGTTACAGTTTAAGTTAATAGTCTGATTATACAGGACATCCATCGCTCAGAGGTGGAGTTAACTTTTCAACAAAAGTTAGCTTTAATTCTACAAATGATCTTAAGGTAAACTCCAGATCACAATGCATAGCCTCTATGTGTTGCATGATTTATGGTTAAGTTTATTCCCTGGAGATTCTATGAATCAAGAGGTTCACTCTTGTATAAATATAGGTCATAGGATGCAAGATATATTGTTGTTGTTGTTGATAGTTGGAAATTGCACAAAGCAAATGAGAGATATCTTCTGAGGAGTGCTATAGACATAGAGGTGAAGTAAGAAAGAAAAGTCAACAGCCAGGCAAACCTAGGAAGAGATCTACAGGTATGATCTAATCAGACAATCAGTGTCATAATAGATCAATGCTTTCATAAAGTATTAAAAGCATATTGAAATCCCTCTATCAGGGTGAACCTAGTGGGTTCGTTGTAAAAATCCTCTAACAGGGTGACATCTGTATTGATGTTCAAAGTCCTGTAACCATGCAACTCTTAACAGGGTTTAGGTCTTAACCGATCTTTTGTAAAATCTCATAATCGGGTAGCACCTTAACCAGTGCTTTGTAAGCTCCTAATAGGGTGTAATGTCCCCATTTTGAGACTCTTGGGATTTTGGTGACCCTCACAGGCTAATCAGACAATTAGAAGGGGTCAGATGGTGGAGCCAGCGTTGGGATTCCATTTTGGAGGTCCAGATTATTAGGTCTGCTCTTCATTCAGATCATTTTAGTCAACTTACTATTTTTAGTAAGTGGTATTTTGGGTATGGCCAGGATTAGTAGGGTGTTTGCTCGGAGTGTCAGATATCTCAGGATTGAGTTTCAGATAATCTCCAGTTTGTGAGACTTACTATTTTTAGTAAGTCTATTTTTAGCAGTTGGCTATTTTTGGCAGTGGGTTATTTCCGGCAGAGCAGTTTGCGTTTGAGGCTCTAGTGCCGGAAATAAGTTTGTTTCAGTTGGCGGAATTCAGAGGTTTTTGGTTTTTAAAGTTATCATTATTAAATTAAATTATTTTAATTTGATAACTTTAATACTTTATAACTTTAATGTTATAAAGTAAAGAGGTCTTTTAACAACCTTTTTAATTAAAAAAGTGAAATTGTGTTTTTTTCGAAAAAGCTATATATTCTACCCGAAAAACACTTTCACTATTCATTGTTGATTTGATAAAATTTATGAACTTCTTGGCTGTGAGAAATGGCTAGGGTTTTGAGGATTGATTCCTCTTTCTACAATTTGAATCATCACTGATTGATAATGAATTTTGCTTCTGAATTCTGAGAACTACATTCTGATTTGGAATTCATAATCTAGTGCTAATGTATACTGGATTTGTGACTTATACAATTTAATTTGCTGAAGGGTTACAAGAGAGAAGTACGATTTTGAGAAGGAAGGGTTTGTGATGAAAGTTTGTAAGAAATGTTAAATTCTCCAGGACTGGCGTTTTGAATTTGGTCTATAAGTCAAACCGATTTGCTGTGGTATTCAGGCAGAGGAATGATTTGCAGAGGGTGATTTGAAGAGAGCCGTACAACATTCAGCCTGTCCGTACAGTTCCAGTCATGCCGTACAACAGCCAGCTCTTGCGTGAGTGTATGTCAAGGGACAGGTTTCAGCATTGGACGCCAATTCACATTAAGGCGTAAACCAGCGTTATAGCTTCTTCTCGGCACTATTAGAAGACTATAATTTTCCGTGTGGATTCAAACTAGAGGAAGATAGATGCAATTTTGTTCCAGAATTTCATTATACAACGCATACTAGTTAAGGTGCTCAGATTTTTCATTAAATGTTTGTAATTTGAATTTAGTTTGTTAGTGGTTCAATTCAGTTTTTTTGTGAGTAATTCTATAGTGGATTAAAGACTATTGATATGTTATCAAGAGGATAAAATAAATTTGAAAAGTATCATTGAAAATTTACATTTGATGTTCATTAATATCTAAATATTCCGGAAGAAATTCAGAAGTATAATTTAATTTGAGTTAAGAGCACAGTTTGTGAAGAGCACAGGATTATACTGAGAGGGGGGGTGAATCAGTATTATAACCTTTTTTGAATTTAAATACTTTTATTCAAAGATAACTTCAATTACTCAAATAAACAATTATGCACATGAACACAATATTTATGTGGAAACCCAATATGGGAGAAAACCACAAAATAATTTGCTTTTATATAATATTGTTCTTTTACAATGTTTTGTAGGCACCAACCTACTAGAGGCTCCAACCTCTAAATTTATGAGCACCGACTCACTGGAAGCACCAACTCCCACACTTCGCAAGCACCGACCTACTGGAAACACCAACTCCCCCTAACTGATTCTGAGCACCAACTCTTCTGCTTTCAGAATATCTTCCACCTGAATGCTATTGCTAATACAACTGATGATGGACCCAATTTGCTCTCTAAGTCAGCCAATATTTTAATTAAAAAATGTATATATAATCCTTAATTTTTCTCTCCTTTATTCTATTGCTGTTCTTCTTTTTATTTTCAAAAATATACCTTATATGACTGTATATTCTGAATATATAAGCATTTCATTCCTCTATCTCCCGCTGCTCTTCTTTTCTTTTGATTACATGCTGACTTCTTGCTTTTTAAAAATGTTTGATTCAATATTTATACATTCATACCTTTTAAGAAACAATATGTCTCTTTTAAAAGTTATGACTCTTTATCGCAACTTTTAGTTTAGATTAATAATATTAATCAGTTTAATATTATTATTATATGTTGTGTCATTTTAATACCCGTATAACACCTTGCATCGATTTTCAAACACCTTTATCATTAGCTGCACTTCCTCTTAATTATTTATTATTTATTGCTGACTTGGTTCGTATTATCCACTGACCTGTGTGTTTTTATCACAGTGTATAATATTTTCAAAATATTCAACCGCTGTCTTCATAAACTTCATTGCTTAATATCGTATAGTATAATTTCTTCATCACTGGTCATATCACTGTGTATATCAATGTTTATTATAAATGAAAACATCTTTTATATATACCGTCTCCTATATGTATGTTCTATTTATAATATATAAATCTCTATCTTCATTCTTCATCGCTGTTTACATATATTCGATTGCTGTTATTAACGTCTCCCCCTTTTTTAAACCTTCGACCATAACCTTCGATAATACATAAGTCTTCAACCTGCCGCTGCTGTTAAAATTTGTCTTCAACCTGCCGTTAATACTTTGTCTTAGATAATAATCTTTATGTATAAAACTTTATATCTTTATCCCGTTGATTATTGTCTAGTTATAACGTCTGTGATAAACTTTCGAATCAACAATATGTTGACCGCTGCATCTGTATATAGTCTTATATATCTTCGACATTATCCTTTTTTAACCTTCTTCGATATTATTCCATTCCCGTGTGTTATATAAAAAAACTTTGGAATAAATATTAACTTCTGTTGTAGCTGATACAAATACACTGGAGTACACCAACCGCTGTAGATGAAGTATATCTTCGTATCCTCATACGTATCAAGATGTTGTACCTGATTGTTTTGTGTTCTTCTGGATGATCAATGATATCTCTGATGTATAATATTCTTCACTGAATATCGGTATGCTGTTATAATGACGTTCTCTGTTCTTAACGTCTCAATATGATATCACAAATAAATATGTTCTTAATGTCTCAGTTTATATTTATCCTATGACATTATTGCTGATAATGATTCGATATATATATATATATATATATATATATATATATATATATTTGTTGCCTTCATATTTATGGTGTACATATTTGTTTATATTTATATGACCACTGTCATTTACGTATATGTATATGCTGTAGCTGTATATATATATCCTGTCTTCAGTCATTTCTGACATACATTCTTCAATTATATATGCTACATACCTTAGAAATCTTTGGCATACTATTAATTTTCTCAATACTGTATAATCTTCATCATGCTCTTTGTGACATCAATTACAATCTTCCATTAGTTTGTTCATGAGAGCCAGTTGGGCTCTTCACAGTGGTATCAGAGCTATTTTCTTGCTATTCTGTGGGGTCTGGATACATTAATTTTATGAAGTTATTTTAAAAGTGTCCAACACTTCTATTTGCTAGCTATGGATAAATACAGGAGATCTAGTTCCGGAAGTCGTCATAGCAGTAAAGGAAATAAAGCAGAATTAAATACTTTGGTAGAAAGCATGGAGAAACTTAGATTGCATCAGCAGAGATTGGCAGAGAGGTTGTCGGATCCAGCTACAGTAGATAGGGTAGCAAGATATATGGTCTCTGCTTTTAAAAGACCGACATCTAGTTTACAGGGGAGAAGGCTGGAGTTTTCTCCAATAGTAGTCCATGATGCTGATGTTCCTACATCTAGTTCAGCACCTACTGTTCCCATCCGCAGTGATGGTGATGGATTTATTGCACAAGAGCCAGTGGATGTTTCAGTGCCATTGGTTGACAGCAGTGCTGAGGATCACCAGGTTGAGGCTCCCAGAGCAGTTACTACGAATTGTATAGAGTCAGCTGATGTTGCAGTTATCACTGAGTATTCAGACTTTCTCAGGGAGGGAGTTATTATTGGAGATGTTTATGTCAACTGTAGTAGTGTTGCTCTAGTTTAGGAGGTAGTTGCTTCCTCACTTGGGACCGAGGCATGTACGGAGTCTCCCAGTGGTGAGATTGGTGATTTGGGTACCACAGCGGAGTCAGTTGATGATAGCTCATGCTCCAACATTATTGGTGCACAGCCCGAAGTTGAGTCATATGTGCAGAGACTCATGTCCGCAGATGAGATTTCAGCAGGAGATGTGGGAGCTGATAGTATAAACACATCTGATGACACTTTTGAGGATGCTGTGAGTTGCATGGGAGATGACACCCCCTGTGAGATGTTGGGTGATGACTGCGAGGAGCGTATGAGCTCTGACAGATCAGAGATTTATGATAGCAATCACAGTGTAGGATCAGTATAGGAGACAGTGGTTTATTCCTGTGTTGAGGATGTGAGCATGGAGCTTTCTAGTGATGACACTCAGGATGGGAGTGTTGCAGTTGATTTGGGCGACATAGTTTCATGCCACAGTTTAGTTGATTCACATGATGACACGGAGTTGTGTATGCAGCCAGAGTTAGTAGAGGAGATGCCGATAGATGATGTGTACACTAGCATTGCAGATATCTCCGATGCTGAGAGAGAGGATGATGAGTGCTGTAGTGTTTTTGGCTTTCTATATCTGACTTTGGGCGTTGATTCAGCGTTGTTATTTGGTGATGGTGAGTTCCAGGACTTTGTGTTACAGGGACCCATAGATGAGGACAGGGAAGCTTATGAGTGGCAGGAGTTTGTTTCAGCCAGGGCTTCCATTTCTGGAGAGAGGGTTACTTCGTCAGTGACTCATGTGGATGTATCTTAGGGTCTGGATTATCAGATACTTGTAGAGGATGAGGAAGATGGAGATTGTTTTGAGTCAGTTTCAGCAGCAGCTTCTCTGGATTTAGATGAGGACCTGTTTGATGCATGTACTCAGTTTGTAGAGGTGTACTCAGATGTAAGTACACAGGGAGAGGGTGATATTGAGGGGTGTGTTGGTTACAGCTTCCTCTCATAGTGTGGACACTGCATTTGAGGTGGTACATAGGAAGCCTGCTATGCAAAGTCATCATGTGACCAGCCAGTTGCGAGTTGATGAAAGGGATATTTCTTCTACTCTCGAGCATTTTGATGCTGCTCGTCAGTTGCTGGTTGTTTATGGTTGGGGTACTCCTATGACTGATGAGTCCAGTAGTGGTTACCTTTCATTGACAGAGATTCACTATTTGCATGAGGCTGTCAAGATTTTGAGACATAACTATTTACAGATGGTAGCCGACCGAGATCACCTAGTGGAGTGGGGGAGTACAGCTTATGAGGCACTGATGGACAGAGAGGAGGAGGTGAGTGAGCTTACCCAGGAGCTCACAATGACTACTGAGGTTTTAGATGACACTCAACAGGCTCTTCAAGAGTCACAAATCTGATTAGAGGAGGTGACCGTGGAGTTGGAGCATTTACGGTCTACACTAGCCCCAGACCCAGTTCGATTGCACATTGAGGTGGTTGGTGGTGAGTTTGCTTCTACGGTTGATGATGAGGAACATGATGTTGTGGCTGACACATCTGTTCAGTAGATGGGAGCACTTGATTACGGTTGAGATAGGAGTACCAGTGGTGTCGAGCTCTTAGGTTGATTTGCTTCCCTTAGCTGGGAGTGAATCCATTTCATCATCTCACATAGCTAATAGCATGGGACAGTTGGCTATGCCACATTTTCAGAGGGATCATCTATGGATTGCGGGGGAGCAAGTTGACGCTTCCACGTATAATTTCTACTGCACCGAGTCTTTTATGGAGTATTTACTTGAGAGTGCAGATGTTCGACAAGATTCTTATAGAGTGTCTGAGGGTACTCTCATTAGAGGCTCTTGTGCTATTCGGAGGTTGGCTGGGAAGATTGTGGAGACTCTTTCTACTATGCTTCCCCATAGGGATTTCGAGGTTGGGTTTGTTGAGAGGATTGCTCAGGTACCTACCCAGCCTACAGTTATGCGGAGTCAAAGATTGGAGCCATCTCTTGATTCCCAGTTTGGGGATGATGAGCCATTGACAGAGATTGGGTCTTCTTACCGGCATTATACAGTGGGATATGCTCATCATTTTTCTTTTGACCCACAGGTGGAAGATTTGATCTCACACAGGGGTAAACTGGCTTCAGTATCTTACCATCCATTATGGGATGGATTAGCACCATCGTTTACAGATGGATTTGGCAATTGCAAGTTAGATTACTTGCAGTATCCACACGCTCAGGACTGTTTATCAGGCGGCAGAGTTGATAACAGTGTTTCAGGCACATTTGGTCACTGTTGTTTTTCCAGTGTAGTTGGGTGTGAGTACCGGATAGACAGGGACTCGGGTTTTGACGGAGTTGTTATTTCAGTTGGGTTGACTTCTGCTGGGTTGTTGTCAGCGTCGACATCTACAATTGGTTTACAGATGTTTTTAGTGATGTCTGTTTGGTTGATGGTGGTTCTTTCTTCACAAGAGTTTGGTGAGAATTGGGACATTACTTGTAACCATCCTTGGGATTTGGGTGGTTTATGATGTTTCTTGTTTTTCCTGATTGCTTCAGGACAAGCAATCTTGGGGAGGGAGGACTGTAATGTCCCCATTTTTAGACTCTTGGGATTAGCTTGGTTTGGCGACCCTCACAGGCTAATCAGGCCATCAGAGGGGGTCAGATGGTGGAGCTAGCGTTGGGATTCCATTTTGGAGGTCCAGATTATTAGGTCTGCTCTTCGTTCGGATCATTTTGGTCAACTTACTATTTTTAGTAAGTGGTATTTTGGTGTATGGCCAGGATTAGCAGGGTGTCTGCTCGGAGTGTCAGATATCTCAGGATCGCGTTTCAGATAATCTCCAGTTTGTGAGACTTACTATTTTTAGTAAGTCTATTTTTAGCAGTTGGCTATTTTTGGCAGTGGGTTATTTCTAGTAGGGCAGTTTGCGTTTGAGGCTCTGGTGCCAGAAATAAGTTTGTTTCAGTTGGTGGAATTCAGAGGCTTTTGGTTTTTAAATTATCGTTATTAAATTAAATTATTTTAATTTGATAACTTTAATACTTTATAATTTTAATGTTATAAAGTAAAGAGGTCTTTTAACAGCCCTTTTAATTAAAAAAGTGAAATTGTGCTTTTTCTGAAAAAGCTATATATTCTACCCGAAAAAGCACTTTCACTATTCATTGTTGATTTGATAAAATTTATGAACTTCTTGGCTGTGAGAAATGGCTAGGGTTTTGAGGACTGATTCCTCTTTCTGCAATTTGAATCATCACTGATTGATGATGAATTTTGCTTCTAAATTCTGAGAACTACATTCTTATTTGGAATTCATAATCCAGTGCTGTGTATATTGGATTTGTGACTTGTACAATTTAATTTGCTGAAGGGTTACAAGAGAGAAGTACGATTTTGAGAAGGAAGGGTTTGTGATGAAAGTTTTTAAGAAATGTTAAATTCTCCAGGACTGACGTTTTGAATTTGGTCTATAAGTCAAACTGATTTGCTGTGGTATTCAGGCAGAAGAATGATTTGCAAAGGGTGATTTGAAGAGAGCCGTACAACATTCAACCTGTCCGTACGGTTCCAGTCCTGTCGTACAACAGCCAGCTCTTGCGTGAGTGTATGTCAAGGGATGGGTTTCAGCATTGGACGCCAATTCACATTGAGGCATAAACCAACATTATAGTTTCTTCTCGGCACTATTAGAAGACTGTAATTTTGCATGTGGATTTAGACTAGAGGAAGATAGATGCAATTCTGTTCCAAAATTTCATTATACAACGCATACTAGTTAAGGTGCTCAGATTTTTCATTAAATGTTTGTAATTTGAATTCAGTTTGTTAGTGGTTCAATTCAGTTTTTTTGTGAGTAATTCTATAGTGGATTAAAGACTATTGATATGTTATCAAGAGGATAAAATAAATTTGAAAAGTATCATTGAAAATTTACCTCTGATGTTCATTAATATCTAAATATTCCAGAAAAAATTCAGAAGTATAATTTAATTTGAGTTAAGAGCACAATTTGTTCATGAGAGCCAGTTGGGCTCTTCACATAGGGCGCCTTCATTTGATACTAGTGAAGTTGTGAGCTCTATCTCACCATGGTTTTTTTCCTTCTAACCGAGGGTTTCCATGTATAAATACATGTGTTAATCTATGTGATTTTGTTTATGCCTGTGAATGATTATTATATTTTGTTCATCTATAAGGATAGTAACAAGGAAAAAGAATTATCTAAATAAAAGAGCATTTACTAATTCAGCCCCCCTCTTAGTAACCGGTAAGCATTAACAATTGGTATCAGAGCCTAGTTTCTCTATATAACAAAGTTTAACAGCTTGATAAAAAGATCATGGAGGGTTACTGGTATCAGAAACAGCTAGAGGAAACCAACGACATTATTGCCTCGCTGTAGAATAGACTAATTACAAAGAGAAAGGAGTTGGCTCTGCAATTAAACGAGAGTAATGAAACAATCGATGAACTCTCTGGGAAGAGTGGATCCGATGAGGCTGAGGAAGCAGTCTCTAAGCTTACAGAAAAGAATTAGATCCTAACCGGTCAGATTGCTGATCTCAAAAGGGAGCGAAAGATGAATGCTCTGAGGATGACTGAACTAATTGAACAGAAACGAAAAACTGAAAGTGAAAGAAACACAGCAGTCAAGACATCAACATCCTCTGAAAAAGCAATGAACCGAGCAGAGGAAGCTGTAAGGGAAAATGAACTCCTCATTATGCAACTCCAAGAAGACATGTTGATTGTCACCCAAGAAAATGCCAACATGCACAAAGCATGGCAGGGTAGAGATGAAGCATGCAAGAAGCTGGTGATCGAGATATATCAACTCAAGGAACAAAAGAAAGTCCTTGAAAAAAGGAATGAAATGCTGAGAAAATACAATGAAAGCTCAGTCAAGCTTGATGAGCAACTCAAAGCTCAAAGAAAGCACAATGATCACTTCAATCTTGAATCCACCGGTGCAGTCACCAAAGCGAACGGTGAATCAGCTGAAGCAAAGTCGAGCAAGAAGAACAAGAGGAAGACGGTAGCACAAAGAGGTAAGAAAACCTTCAATACTTCTTCTAAGCATTATGGAAAACTGGGTCATAACACCAATGACTGCAGAAATACACCGGTGAGAACCAACAACAGTTACTGTAAGAACTGTTGCAAAAATGGCCACAAGACCAATGAGTGCTGGTCAAGCCCCTTACCTGTGTCCAGTGGAAGCAAGGGAAGCTTCAAGGGATACTGTTATGCCTGCAACAAATTCAGACACAAGGCTCAAGAATGCAGATCAAAGACAATGATATTCAAATCACCAAGACCGGTTTTCTCCAAGAAAAGCAAAAACCAAAACGCAACTATTCATACAAACAAAGGGATGCATTGCAACAGTGGATCATGGAGCAAATCCCCTAATCCAAGAGGGATGAACCCATGGAAAGAAACTGGTATGATCTGCTATTACTGCAACAGAGTCGGTCACCTAGCCAAGGATTGCTGGAACTGGATTAGGAACAAAGGCAAGGAATCGGACAAACCGGTGATGAAGACCTTGACTTCTGATAAGAAGTACAACAGAGATAAGGTGACCAAGAAAGAAGTAAAGAAAATATGGTCTGTTAAGGAATCAAAGAACTCCGCCGATGAGAAAACTGAGGCAAGATCATCATCACAAAATGGTGATATTTCTTTTGCAAACTGAGCCTTCAAGGTTTAGGGGGAACCGGTAGTGCAACTACTGTTCCCGGTAGGACTGGTGAGTCTAATCTCACTTGATCTACAGGTCAGACCGGAAAGATATGAGATGATCAACCGGGGCGTGCCCAATCAAAAGAAAAGGGTCGGACTACCGGTTAGCAAAAGTAGCAAGAAAGATTAGCAAAGGCATTTAATGTTGTATCCGTTTAACAATAGTTACCGTTTGGTAATTACCGTTATGCCCTAATCCTATAAAAGCAAAGAAGGATTACTCTTTTACTTTCATCTTGCGATTTTATGTTTATCTTTCTCATGCTTAAGCAATATTCTTGCGAAATAATGATCAAGCGATTAAGAGCAATGGCATCTTCGTCATACGAAGCTAAGTTGGTTCTAGCAAAGCAAGCCGATCGTCCTTCGTATGATATCTCGACAAATCAGAACAGGGAGATCGACGTGGTTGGCGCGCTCTCCTCAGTGCCTAAAGGAATGCTCCTGACAAAAGATGTAACTGCGTTCATCCATGCCAAGCAAGAAGAGTTCGGTGAGACGTACATACAAAGCGAGTATCCCTCGCTATGCAAAGACAACAATTATCCCAATGGGTACGCAAAGTTGGTATCATCTGGGATTATCAATGGAGTCTCCTATCCAACCATATTCAGACCAGAATGGATTCGAATGGTAGTTAGTCGAGTACATGAACCGAGATTTTGGGTCACGAAAGGAGTCTGCACTCCGATCACAAAAAACGATCTCCATAGGGTAACTGGGTTCAGCAATCAAGGGGAAGCCCTAACCCTGAGAACTATATCAAATACAGTAGTAGCCAATCTGACAAAATCAAAGTCCGACAACCGATTGATGACCGTGACTGATATTGAAGATCCAGTCGTTCGGTTCGCATCTGCTGTAATAGGTTACAAAGTATATCACTCCAGTAACCTAAATAGCATACCGAGTGGAGGCATACATGCAGCTTACAGAATTATACACGACAATGCACAATATGACATGTGCGAAATCTTTGAGAACATGAAAAAGCTAGGCATCATCAAAAAGAAATCACTGAAATTTTGTACACTTTTGGTTTGTCTCTACTTTTACTATTCTAATTCCTTCCCTGGGAGAGGAAAAGTAACACGGACAACAGATCGACCGGTCATGATGCAAATCAGTGACATGGCTAATCAACTGGGAGACCAGTTTGATAAGGCTATGACCGATCATTTTAAAGCCTTTCAGTTGAAGATGCATGCCAGACAAAGAGTTTCGTCAACTATTGTTGACAAATACAAAGAAGAGGTATATTTTCTGGTATCAATTGACCTCTGCATCATTCAAGCAGTAAAACCAAGAGACGAGTATGCACTGGAGATTGGTTACGAAATCACCACAAAGATTGCAACGGCATATGTAGAGGCCCTAGAGAAAGCACACCTGGATATCAGCGCTCAACGATTTGGAACCTACGAGGAGATAGAGAAAAATCCAAAGAAAGCGCCAATCAAGAATGTTTATGTGAAAAGAATGCCCACACCAAAGAAGAAACCGGGAGATGCACCACCAAAAGCACAAAAGAAGAAAGCTCAACCGGAGGAAAGCACACAAGAGGAGGAAGTTGAAGAAACCAATTCTGAGGATACAGTTCCCCTCAGCGAAAGAAAGAAGAGAACCGGTAAATTGACAAAGGTGAATCCGCTAAGAAGAAGTAAGCCAACAATCGTTGAATTTGTGACAGGATTGAAAGAATGTGGCGGAATGGCTGATG
The DNA here is from genome assembly GCA_027943335.1 of Chamaecyparis obtusa. NCBI lineage: Eukaryota > Viridiplantae > Streptophyta > Pinopsida > Cupressales > Cupressaceae > Chamaecyparis > Chamaecyparis obtusa. The sequence goes on from BSBK01000560.1 coordinate 903,741, forward strand.
TTGAAAGAAGATACAATCTGGCAAACGATGATGACCAAAGGAAAATTGAAGATGCTGTAGTTGAATGCCTACATAAGTTTAATCTGAGTCCTACAAAACTTCAAAAAGTATTGCCTAAGGATCTTTTGGATATCCTTCAAGGTAGGGGGAAAGCTTCAATGAACAGAGAAAAGGAGCTAAGGATAAAAGCTCTTTTAGAAGTTCAGAATCATCTCACACTAGAAGAAGCTACTCAACAAGCTGAGCTACATCAGCAAAATTTCTTGACAAAGAAAAAGATAGGTCTCTTGCTGATTGGAGAAACCGAGAAAGTGCATGATGAAGGAGTAGCCATCTGGACCAATCTTCTTCGGACTCAGCAACAAGCAAAGGAACAATGCCAAAAGGCAACAGCTCCACCGATCCGTGACACCAGGAAAGGAAAAGGTGTACTTGGAGCAGACAAACCAGTCATTGTTGACATAACCAATGAACCGACAAATCCTACACCCCTAGTATCTCTAGAAAAAGGTAAGGCTCACACTATGACCGTCAATGATATTGTAGCTGAAATTACAAATTTTGGAGAAATAGACAATGCAGCCAAATGGTATAGTCATAGTGTATTAGCCGAGGAGGACAAACAAGAAATTGAAAAAGCTCTTGTTGAAAGTCTACTAGATTTCATCAAGACTCCTAGGGATTATAGAGGCAAGTTTCCGCCTGAGTTAAACAGTAAGCTTCAAGTAAAATGGAGAACTAGTCTAGAAATAAATTCAAAAATTAATAAGGAAGCGCAGGAAAAGGCTAGACCTGGTCTAAGCGACAAAAATGCAAAACTTCTATTAGAAGAAGCTTCTATGAATCTGGATACAAATTATAGAGTTGCCAAAATTCTCAATGGGTATGAGACTGAAGTCTTCAAGGATACTTTAGATTTCTGGCAGCAATATGACTTCAATACTCTGGAAGCAACAGGTCCTCAGGATCACAACACAACAATTATTGATCCACTTGTTCAGTTTACTGCAACTGAGACTCCACTAACTAATGAACAGGAAGTTCTCACAAAAATGTTCACTTCTGGTGAACCGGTCAACTTGGGATAGACTTCTGACAACATTCCTACTGACAGACCTGTTAAGGGAGATGAAGGAATCACTGCAGATGATCTTAATAAAGCAAAAGAGCAGCAATGAGCACAAGCTCCACCAGAAGAGCCGTCGCATCAAGAAGATGATGCTATGCCTAAAATACAAGTACAACAACCGGAAGACAGACTGGAAGAGGGAAATAAGCCAGATGAACAGGATAAAAGAGAACCTGAGCAAGCTCCAAAGGCACAGGAACAGGAAACTCTTCCTAGCTCCTCTAAAAGAAAGGTCTCATCCTCTGAAGAATCTGAAGCAAAAAGAAGACAAATGATACAATAGTTGACATCAGCAAAATGTCAACAAAACGGCTGAAAGAGCTCACCAAAAGAAAATAGGATATGGTTATGATCAAAGTAAAAGATATCCTAGACAATTTCGTATCGGATACCGACATAGATGAAGACGAACCGGTTACTGACCAGTTGGAAGTGTTAGCTCAAACAATCGGTGAAGATCTAACTGATCTAGAAACAGTGGCAATTGACCACTATGAAAAGAAAAGAGTAGAGATTCTTCATAAACAGGTTGCAAGTATAAAGGCCACTTTGTCAGACAACCTAAAAGTTCTTCAACAACAGATAAAAGTTGCAGGAGGTTTGATGAGCAGAACATCAAATTTTGAGATATTCATGCAAGATTTAACTGAAAAAGTTGCACAGACCTCAGAAGACATACGAGCTTTGTCAACACAATTTGACATCAAAAATAAAACTGCGACAACCTTTAGCAGAGAAATGACTAGTCTTGCTCTAGTCCTGAGAAAGTCAACTGACGAAGAGAATAAGAGAATCCAAGATGTCACAGGCTTTCAGATGCTTCTGGCCCCAAGTAGATATCATGCATCAAACAGATAATTCTACAGATGCTCTAATCAAAGAACCGGACTACAAAACTGTAGAAGATATGGAAAACATTATTGTGTCTCTAAAAGCAGCCCAAAATAACATTGAAAGTGTAACCGGTCAATGGACACCCTTCGTCCATTCTGCAAAGAACATCTATAAGGACATCTTCACAAAGCTACAAATGTAAGATTATTACAATTGCTTAACCCTTTGTCCTATGGAGGCAAAAAGGGGAAGGAATGTACAGTGGAACACAAGGAATAGAGGAAAGAGGAAACTGCAGAAAAGCAAACAAGGGAAGTTCCAGAGCACCAACACAGGGGAAGTGTTCTACACAAAGTCCAGGAACAAAGATAGGCAAACAAAGAAAGGTACAAACTCACAGCCTTTGTATGAATGGTTTTGTGTATCGTTTTGCCACCAATGACAAAGGGGGAGATTGTTAGCAATATGAGTTGTCATTAGTGTATTTCACAAAACCCATTCCCACTGGTAAAGGATCACCGGTCGCTCACATTACTTTGAAGACACTGGTAGATAAAGATCAGAATGTTTGCACTGGTTGACTATTTTGATAGATACACCAGTAGACCGAAAAGAACACAAAATCGGTCGTATGAGGCATACAGGGACAAACCGGGTATAAGGGTATACCGATCTAACTGCAAAATAGATCCGATTCGGAATTTACGGATCAAGTTGAGTTACAGTTTAAGTTAAAAGCCTGATTATACGGGACATCCATTGCTCAGAGGTGGAGTTAACTTTTCAACAAAAGTTAGCTTTAATTCTACGGAGGATCTCAAGGTAAACTCCAGATCACAATGCATAGCCTCTATGTGTTGCATGATTTATGGTTAAGTTTATTCCCTGGTGGTTCTATGAGTCAAGAGGTTCACTCTTGTATAAATATAGGTCATAGGACGCAAGATATGTTGTTGTTGTTGATAGTTGGAAATTGCACAAAGTAGAGGAGAGATATCTTCTGAGGAGTGCTACAGGCACAGAGGTGAAGTAAGAAAGAAAAGTCAACAGTGAGGCAAACCGGGGAAGAGATCTACAAGTATGATCTAATCAAACAATCAGTGTCATAATAGATCAATGCTTTCATAAAGTATTAAAAGCATATTGAAATCCCTCTATCAGGGTGAACCTAGTGGGTTCGTTGTAAAAATCCTCTAACAAGGTGACATCTGTGTTGATGTTCAAAGTCCTGTAACCAAGCAACTCTTAACAAGGTTTAGGTCTTAACCGATCTTTTGTAAAATTCCATAATCAGGTAGCACCTTAACCAGTGCTTTGTAAGCTCCTAATAGGGCGCCTTCATTTGATACTAGTGAAGTTGTGAGCTCTGTCTCACTGTGGGTTTTTTCCTTCTAACCGAGGGTTTCCACGTATAAATACTTGTGTTAATCTGTGTGATTCTGTTTATGCCCATGAATGATTGTTATATTATGTTCATCTATAAGGATAGTAACAAGGAAAGAGAATTGTCTAAATAAAAGAGCATTTACTAATTCATCCCCCCCTCTTAGTAACCGGTAAGCATTAACATGTACATCCTCTGATCGTACACAAATTTGGTGATAACCTAAATGAAGATCAATCTTATAGAAGTAGATTGTCCCATGAAGCTCATCTAACAACTCATCAATGCATGGGCTCGGATATCTGTTCTTGATTGTCTTTTTGTTTAGTGCTCTGTAATCTATACACATCCACAAGGTCCCATCCTTCTTGACAAGTACCACAGAAGAAGCAAAGGGGCTAGAGCTGGGGCATATGAAGCCCATGTCCAACAACTCATGAATGCCCTTCTCAATCTCACCCGTGTATGCTCTAGGATGACGATATGGGGTGGTGATCACTGGTTTAGCTCCATCCTCCATCTCTATCCCATGCTCAAACCCTCTATCCGGAGGTACACTGGGAGGTATGTCACCAAAAACTCTGCCACGTTGGTCCATTACTGACTGAATATCAACATGAAATGCCTTGCCATCCTGAGGAGTAGGTATTTTGGACTTCACAAAACAACGTGTAGCCCAAATCATATCATCATGTCTAATAATAGACTCCATCCTACGAGAAGTCACCTCCTTAGGTCCACTGTCTGAAGCTGCTCTCAAGGTCACCTTCTTACCACCAGACAGAAACTCTAACTGCATGGGGTGGTGATCAATAATATACCTTCCAATACCCTGTAGCCACTGCATACCCAAAATAACATCATAATCCTCCAGGGGTAGAATATAGAAGTCATCTGTCAAGGTAAAATCCCACATCTGAATGCTAAGTTGTGAGATCCTCCTAGTGCAACCCAAAACTACACCATCTGCAACCTTTACTCTAAAACATCAAATACCTCAGACTGCAGCCCACGTTTCTCAACCAATTTCTGATCAATAAAGTTGTGTGGCTCCTGTATCGACCAAGCTCATGACTCGCTCGCCCTGTAATGTACCTTTCATCCGAAAGGCGTGGAATCTGGGATAACCGGATAAGGTAGCCATAGTCACTTTGGCTGCCACCAAGGACTCAAGTATGTCCAACTCCAACTTTGGTTGCTCCTGATGAGTCTCCTTAGGGCTGTCCTCAGTGTCAGTGTCTGGTATCTCCTCATCTTCATACTTAGATGTCACCTCAATCAAATGAACCTTGCCCTTTCCCATACAACGGTGCCCGGGCTCCCAAGGTTATTTGCATGAAAAGCATAGTTTCTTCCTCCTCAAATCATTCCATGTCTCTGGGTCCATCCTAGGAGGTCTAGCTGACTGACCATCCCTAAGCTGTGAGGTGTTGGCCTTCTGTGGAAGCCGTGAATCTCTGAATGGCCTCTTATCAGATTGATAAGTAGGAGTGGTGTCCAGTCTCAATGTCACATCAATAGCATCCTTAAGAGTGGCTGGCTGGAAAGTCCAAACCAATCCCTTAAGTTTGTCCTGCAATCCCTCAATGAATAGCATCACACTACGCTTCTGGGGCATATCAAGCACCATAACTGCAATGCGCTAGAACTCATTAACATACGCCTCTGCATGTCTAGTCTGTCTAAGATGCGCCAACTCTCTATATGTAATGGGTACCCCAAAATCCACTTCTAAACAAGTCACAACTATAAAGTAATTCCGTCAAACACTTTGCTTGCAGTCCCTAATTTCTCTGTTTTGTGTTACAACCCTTATGACTCCGTAATGGGTTGTTGTATTGTTTTGTTTGTGCTCTTTTAACAAAGAACTATGCATGTAACATGAATATAAGAATGAAAGCATAAACACACAACTAAAAATAACCAGCACACTATATTTATGATGATTTTCAGGTTAAGTACAATATTGGCAATGAAACAACTCACTAAATACTCTAGCAATAGAATAGCTTGAATATTGTTTACTTCAAAGAGTGATGACCTGGGCCATAACATTAGGCTGCTGCTAACTAGAAGTTACAGTGCACAGCTGCTACAGTGACGCGGTTGCTACAGTGACACGGCTGCTACAGTGCTGCGCTACAGGAACTGAACAGTGTTGCGCTACAGGAACACGAACAGTGCTGCGCTACAGGAACGCGAACAGTGCTGTGCTACAGGAACTGAACAGTGCTGCGCTACAGGAACTGAATAGTGTTGTACTACAGGAACGGTTTTTCTTCAGCTGAAAATGCGCCCAATCTGCCTGATAATGAAGCTGAGAACACTGGATTCCAAAGGCCAAACCCCAAGGGAATGACGTCTAGAATGTCACAAGAGAGGATAAACGTCCTCAAATGCCAAGAACGGATCTGCAACTCACACACCAATTTCTTCTCATATTCAACCTGTCTAATGAAGCCACGAACGCTTCCTTTTATTCTATTTCCAAGGGTCGGCTCAACTCTCATGGGCAATGTGGGATAAAAGATGTGCAATATAAAACATATATTAAAATATCCCCTTATGTCTCCCTTGGGTACACATCCCCATAAAATAAATATTAAATTAACACTTTAATATTTTACAATTAAATTAAATGTTACTTTAATAAAACTTCAGGCATTAAAATGTATTAGCAATCAGACTCCGAATAATGCGAGTGATAGCTCGTCGGAAAGCTCTCACCGAAGAGTATCAAATCCAATCACCAAAATTGGCCTCCACTGTGTCCTACTGACTTACTAAAAATAGTAAGTATGCCTGAAACTGAGTAAATCAACTTCGTTTTGGCCCAAACTGGAAATGACTAGGCCAAAACACTCCAGGATCCCCTTAAACCCTTCGTTAGCCCTCGGGACCATGTAGAACAAGGCTAACACACACACACTTGGTCAATTGCTAAAGTGGAGACATTACAGTCTGCCCCCCTTGAAATTGCTTGTCCTCAAGCAATCTCAATCCAACCTGCTGAATAACCTGCTCACTCTCCCATGTAGAATCCTCCTCCGGCAGGTCTCTCCATTTGACCAAATACTCCTTCACTATCCTGTTTCTAAGCTTCCTCTCTCTGGTGTCCAAAATAGCCTCGGGTATTAACACAAGCTTCCCCTCCTCATCCAAAGGGGCTAAATCTGCAGAAGGCACTACACTCTGACCAATGGCTTTCTTAAGCCTAGACACGTGAAACACATTGTGCACCCGACTGCCCTCTGGAAGCTCAAGCTCATAGGCGACTTCGCCGACTCTGCGAATCACCCTGTAGGGACCATAAAATCTAGGCTTCAACTTTTCAGCTCCACTCTTCTTGAGTGATGACTGTCTATATGGTTGTAGCCTCAAGTAAACCATATCCCCTACCTCGAAACTGCACTCTATTTGGTGCTGATCAACGTACAATTTCTGTTGATTCTCGGCCTGTTGTATATTCTCCTTGAGCACTTTCAGGATGTCCTGACTATCCTGCAATAAGTTTTTGGCTTTGGGCACTCTGTTGTCCCCCAAAACTAAATCCATGAAGCTAGGTGCTTCATAACCATAGAGTGCCATGAAAGGAGTCATCCTGATGGAAATATGATAAGTGGTGTTATAACAATACTCTCCCATCTGCAACCATCTGATCCAAGCCTTTTGTTGTGCAGTTACATAGTTCCTCAAATATCCCTCCACCCACTTATTCACAATCTCTGTTTGCCCATCTGTCTGTGGATGATAACTAGTGCTAGGTGTAAGATATGTACCACACAACCTAAACAACTCTTGCCAAAAAACACTCATAAACTTACTATCCCGGTCACTAACAATGAATCTGGGCAGCCCATGTAACCTGAATATCTCTCTAAAGAAAAGATCTGCCACCTGTGCTGTTGTGTAAGTGGACGAAATAGCAAAGAAGTGAGCGAACTTCGTCAAGCGGTCCACCACCACATAGATGCAATCCCTTCCCTGCACTCGTGGTAAACCAGTGATGAAGTCCATCGAAATGCTTTCCCATTTCCTATCAGGAATGGGCAAGGGTTGTAATAACCCTGCAGGAAATGTGTGCTCTCCCTTATTTTGTTGACAAACTGCACACTCCCTGACATACCTCTGAACATCATCCTTGAGCTCTCTCCATGAGAACTGCTCTCGGATCTGCCTGTAGGTCTTGAAGACCCCTGGATGCCCAGCTGTGGGTGCATCATGAAATGCCTTCAGTATCACCTCTCTCAAATGTGACGATGGAATCAAATAAACCCTGTCCTGAACTCTGATCAATCCATCTGTCACCTCATAGCGATCATCCTGTATGGTACCTGAAATCAATCCAGAAGCCCAAGCATCTCCGACATACTCTGCTATAATCCGATCTCTCCAATCTCCTGAAATCTCTGCCAGAGCACATAAGTGAGGTCTCCGAGATAAGGCATCAGCCACCACGTTTTTCTTACCTTTGACAAACTCTATGTCAAAGTCATAAGCCTGCAATTTAGTAACCCATTTTTGTTGCCGGTCATTAAGATCACGCTGGCTCATGAAGTTTTTAATACTGTTGTGATCAATCTTGATCACAAAATGCCCACCTACCAAATATGATCGGAATTTGGCCAATGCATGCATTATGGCCAACATCTCTCGGTCATAGATAGAATAACTCCTCTCAACTCCCCGGAGCTTCCTACTCTCGAATGCAATGGGATGATTCTCCTGCATCAATACTGCTCCAATCCCATCACCCAATGCATCACAATGAAGCTCAAAAGGCTTCGTGAAATCCGGTAGAGCTAGAACTGGACATGAAGACATTACCTGCTTGAAATGCTCAAAACACCTCTGTGCTGCCCCTGTCCACACGAAGGCCCCTTTCTTGGTAAGATCTGTCAAGGGTGCAGCAGTCTCTGAGAATCCCTTAACAAACCTCCTATAAAAACCACATAAACCAAAGAACCCCTTAAGCTGTGTAAGGTTTGTGGGAGTAGGCCAATCTACAATAGCTCTAATCTTTTCGGGATCAACCCAAACACCATCTGCACTAATGCTATGCCCAAGGTAAAGGAGCTCGGTCATGCCAAACTCGCATTTAGATTCCTTGGCATACAATGACTCTCTCTCCAGAATAGATAACACCTCCTCCAAATGATGTAAGTGCTCCTCCCAGGTCTTACTGAAGACCAAGATGTCATCAAAGAAGATCAAGACAAACCTCCTCAACTGCTTCCTGAATACCTGGTTCATACAACTCTGAAATGTAGCAGGTGCATTGTTTAGTCCAAATGGCATAACCATAAACTCAAAGTGGCCATAGTGACATCGGAAGGCTGTTTTCTCAATGTCCTCTGCTCTCATCCTGATTTGATGGTATCCGAATCGCAAATCAATTTTGGTGAAGAAGCATGCCCCATGCAACTCATCAATCAGCTCATCAATCCTAGGAATGGGATACCTATTTTTAATTGTTTTCTTATTCAGTGCCCTGTAATCGATGCACATGCGCATCGTCCCATCCTTCTTCTTTACCAATACTACTGCTGAAGCAAAGGGGCTCTTACTAGGCCTGATATCCCCATCTCCAACAAATCCTTAATCGCCTTCTCTATCTCATCCTTGTGTTTCTTAGGATGACGATATGGAGTAATCATAACTGGTTTGGCTCCCTCCTCGAGCTCGATAACATGCTCTATCCCTCTGTCAGGAGGAACCCCATGAGGAATATCGCCAAATACTTTAGCGTGTCTATCAAGTATCTTCTGGATATCTGGTGGATGACTCTTTTCCTGTGGCTCTGGTGAAGCTGGCATAATGTAGCACTCTATCGCCCACTCTATGTCATCATGACGAAAAAGTCTCTGCATTCTCCTCAAGGAGACTATTCTGCAACCTCCATCCGAAAGTCCTCTAAGTACCACAGTTCTGCCCTCATGCTGGAATCTCATCTCCAATTTCGCTAGGTTGAGTGTGAACTCAACTAGCGAAGCCATCCATGTCATGCCGAGGATGACATCATAATCTCCCATGTCCACAACATAGAACTCATCCTCCAACTCATAGCCATCTCCAAACCTAATGTGAAGATTAGATATCTTCCGAGTGCACAATAATTTGTCACCGTTAGCCACCATGACTCTAAACCCATCATGCTCCTCGGTCTGTAACCCTCTCCTAGCTACCAACTGTGCATCTATGAAGTTATGTGTAGCCCCAGTGTCAATGAGAGATATCGCTTTCTGCCCCTGGATAGTACCCCTGACCTTAAATGTGATTGCCTTTTGGGCCCCTGTCAAGCGTGCCAACGATCTATCATCCTTAGGAATGCTGCTCTCCTCTATAGTGTTACCTTCATCTGAATCGGAGTGCTGATCCTCCCCCTCTGACTCTGCCTCTTCTGCTGAAAAATACTCCATTTGATTTGCCTTAGCCTTGAGAGGGCATTTATGAGATAAGTCCCAAGGCTCTCTACACTGGAAGCACAGTTTCTTCTTTCGAAGTTCATTCAAGGTTTCACTATCTAGTCCTTTTGATCCTTCTTTGGGTTTGTTATACTCTTTCTGAAATGGTTTTTTGTCTTTGTCCTTGCGGTAGGAAGAATCTGTTGAATGGTATTTTCCTTTGTATACCGAAGGGGCTAAATCTCGTGCCTTTTTAGTTGCTTCAGCTAAGGTGAGTGGATCATGTCCCTTCACCCAACCTCATAATGGATCAGCAAGCCCATCACAAAATAACACCACCAATCTCCTAGGAGAGATGTCAGTAACAAGTACAGACAAACGCTGAAACTCCACTATGTAAGCATCCACAGAACCGGACTGTTTTAACTGTGCTAGCTCCTTGAAATGTAACTCGGGATCCCTAGTATCAAATCTCTCAATCAATCTTTCTGTGAATTCCTCATAGGATGTAATCTGATTATGCCCCAGAGTCACCATGCCATGATGCCACCATTCATGCACAATGCCGTCCAAGTGCATAGCTGCATACTTGATAGCCTCCTCCTCAGGCATAGGATTTAGCTGCAAGTATGTATCTACCTTCTGCACCCAAGCTCGTGCAATCATCTTCCCTGAAGCATCATAATAAGGTAAAGAAAGTTTTCCAACTTTCTTTCTCAGCTCAAAGTTTTGATTCCTCCCTCCTGCTCTAGGCTTGTGTCTCATCCTCAAGTCCATATAATCTCTGAGGGAAATATCCGCCTGAAACTCCGGTCCACTAGCCTCCCAGTCCCTCCTGAACTGATCCTGTAACTTGGTAATCTGCGGTTTGTTTACTGGTTGAACCGGATCTCTAGGTGGGAAGGTGGGTAGAAGAGGTCTCGAGCTCGCTGTCCGAGCTGGGTGTGCAACGTGTCTAAAGTTATCAGCCTCATTCCCATTGTTGCCGTGTCCATTATTACCATTAATGTTATTCTCAGGACCATTGTTGTTACCTTGGCCTCCATTATTATCATTGCCCCCATTGTTATTGTTTCTGTTGTTGGCATCACCTGGATTAATGTTGACACCCATCTGTCTAGCCATGAGCTGCAACATCATGTCCATTCGCCTATTCTACTCCTGCTGCATACGCTGCCCCTGCTCTAATGTATCCAGTAACTGTCTGAACATTACCTCCCCCTGATCTGGACCAGTGTTCCTGCCTCCGCCTAATCCTGTATTCATGTCATCTCGGTCACCCATATTGTTGTCTTGATCAAAGAATATCTCTTCTGTGTCTGTATGATTGGATTCTATGTCCACCTGCACGGATGAACTAGACTGTTCGCTCTACAAGTCCAAAATCCTATTTTGTGTTGCTCTAGTATTGCGAAAATTATAAGGCCCCTGTCGCATGCTCAAACATAAATGCTTAGCCTGTTTTTTTATTTCTGATTTTAGTGTTTTGACATTTCGTCAAACACTTTTCCCTCTATCCGGCTGTTCCAAATTCCCTATAAGACCTCCACAGGATTGCAGGACTTATAGCTCTGATACCACTGTAATGGGTACCCCAAAATCCACTTCTAAACGAGTCACAACTATAAAGTAATTCCGTCAAACACTTTGCTTGCAGTCCCTAATTTCTCTGTTTTGTGTTACAACCCTTATGACTCCGGAATGGGTTGTTGTATTGTTTTGTTTGTGCTCTTTTAACAAAGAACTATGCATGTAACATGAATATAAGAATGAAAGCATAAACACACAACTAAAAATAACCAGCACACTATATTTATGATGATTTTCAGGTTAAGTACAATATTGGCAATGAAACAACTCACTAAATACTCCAGCAATAGAATAGCTTGAATATTGTTTACTTCAAAGAGTGATGACCTGGGCCATAACATTAGGCTGCTGCTAACTAGAAGCTACAGTACACAGCTGGTACAGTGATGCTGCTACAGTGACGCGATTGCTACAGTGCTGCGCTATAGGAACTGAACAGTGTTGCGCTACAGGAACGCGAACAGTGCTGCGCTACAGGAATGCGAACAGTGTTGTGCTACAGGAACTGAACAGTGCTGCGCTACAGGAACTGAATAGTGTTGTGCTACAAGAACGGTTTGTCTTCAGCTGGAAATGCGCCCAATCTGCCTGATAATGAAGCTGAGAACACTGGATTCCAAAGGCCAAACTCTAAGGGAATGACGTCTAGAATGTCACAAGAGAGGATAAACGTCCTCAAATGCCAAGAACGGATCTGCAACTCACACACCAATTTCTTCTCATATTCAACCTGTCTAATGAAGCCACGAACGCTTCCTTTTATTCTATTTCCAAGGGTCGGCTCAACTCTCATGGGCAATGTGGGATAAAAGATGTGCAATATAAAACATATATTAAAATATCCCCTTATGTCTCCCTTGGGTACACATCCCCATAAAATAAATATTAAATTAACACTTTAATATTTTACAATTAAATTAAATGTTACTTTAATAAAACTTCAGGCATTAAAATGTATTAGCAATCGGACTCCGAATAATGCGAGTGATAGCTTGTCGGAAAGCTCTCACCGAAGAGTATCAAATCCAATCACCAAAATTGGCCTCCACTATGTCCTGCTAACTTACTAAAAATAGTAAGTATGCCTGAAACTGAGTAAATCAACTTCGTTTTGGCCCAAACTGGAAATGACTAGGCCAAAACACTCCAGGATCCCCTTAAACCCTTCGTTAGCCCTCGGGACCATGTAGAACAAGGCTAACGCACACACACTTGGTCAACTGCTAAAGTGGGGACATTACACTATAGTAGAGTTTGGTGTCCTTCCGGTCAAACCGGGTAATGAGTCACTCAGTGAACTCAGCATAGGAATGAATCAAGGCATGATCCCGGGTAACCAAACCATGGTGCCACAAGTCATAGGCAACCCCATCTAAATGTAATACGGCAAACTGTATAGCCTCTCTCTGGCATGGGTCGTAAGGATAAATAAATGTCCAGCCTATGTACCCAAGCTCGTGCACTCGAATCACTAGTGCCATCATAAGTAGCCAATGAGATCTTCCCAGTAGCTCTACTAAGATCATTGTTCTGCTGTAGCCTATAGCCTCTGTCTCCTCTGAACCTGGCAGTATCCCTGCGCTGTGAACAATACTGGGGAAGAGGGAAAACATCCCTAACCTTTGGGGGTAGAGCTCTCCACTCAACTGTGGCTGCCATGATGGATTCCTGAAATCCCATCTCGGGTGGATCAACCTGTGTTGGCCGCTCACGAGATAAAAACTGTGGAAGCAAGGGTCTATCCGTAGTAGACATACGGGGTCGTTCCTGTCTTTGGGAATGAAGGGAGCTCCCAACCGAAGCATGGGATCTATGACTTCCAGCAACTAACGCAGATCTGTTGCGTCCCTGCCTGCCTCTTCACCTATCCAACTCCATCCGCTCCAAATTTTCCTGTAACCTCTCAAGCGTCTTGACTATTATAGGCTAAGTAGTGATGAGAGTCCTCATCAATTCTCTTTCATCCTCATCAGTGGTGTTCTGTCTGTTTCCTCCCTGTTGATCTGCCATAGTATTTCCCCGTTCAGTTCCAAAACCTCGCTCAAGCTGAGCTCTCCTACGTGTGTAAAATCTGTGTATCTCAACTCTTGGATGCATAGATTTGTAATCAAATCAACAGGTTGGCAAGATCTGGCTCTGATACCACTGAAATATCCCAAATGGATATTTGCTCTGCTGCTGCTATAATTTTTAATTATATAAATTATATTTTCCTGTAGATTTTTGGTGTCTTATAGAGCTAGACAGAAGTTGCAGAAGAATGTTGTTTCTTTTTGTATTTTTTAGAATATAGGTATTACAATGAATAAATAACAGTAACTTATGAAATAGAAGTGATAAGAATCATATGCAACAATACATACTAATCTGGAAATGATTCTAAACCGTACCAGCAGAGTCTGATGTATTTCAGAATAGTCCCAATACTTCAAACAAGGTTGATGCCAGCTAAAGATGGGAACCAACTACAACCAAACAAGTTCAAATGATAAAGTCCAATCTGCTGCAATAAAACAACTCCAGTCTGCTACAATAAAACACCCCAGAATTCCTCACGTGAGTTGCTGCAAAGAAACTCCAAGCTGAACCAAAGTGGCCACCTTCCTTGAAAATCCATTTCCTGCAAAGTGTGAATGCAATAATAGAAATCAATCCTCTACCTTGATCAAACTGTATGCATAAGAACCTTCGAACCTGATCTTGTTGAGAGCTACATCCCAACAAATCTGCTCTCAGCACTAGGGTTTGCGTCCTAGGTGAGGAATGCTCTTCCAAAGCAATGGCGCCCAAAATAGGTTGACAAAATGATAAAAGATGCTCACCTTTAGGTTGCCTTCTCCTTATATCCCCTCTCCAAGGCAATTCGAACCCTAAAAGAACCCTAAAGTGGAATACATTTGAACTTTATAATATAACATTATTTTCCCCAATAAAGCGTACAAATAGAAAGAAATCATTACTTTATTAATGACAAATAGCTCCAAGCATCAAATAGGTCCCGGTAAGTGATAATCAAATAGTAGAGATTGAGCTCTTTCCAATGAGCTATCACACATAGGCAAATCGATCCAGATGGAGCCAGAAAACTCCTTATTACTCCAAAATGGCTAAACACTTAGCCTTATTTAAATTATTAAAATGCTAACATAGGAGAATATTTAAATATATTAAAATATTTCCCAAGTAGCCAAGGAACAACCCAAACACCTCCAAAACATGAAACTGAGTTTGTCACCTGCCTATGACTGATGCTGGACAACCTAGGCCAACTGACAGTCTCACCCTCAAATCTAGGGATACTCCTAAAAAATAGGGAACACACCCAAATCTCTTGAAATTGAGACCAGGGGGTGATCTCATAGAACCTCAACTCTTGAAAACGTCACAACCTCCTAAAAGGTAGTAATCTCCTTGTACAATCAAGGTACTGCCTCCTAAAATCAAGGAACTACTCTTAACTGATCTACTACAGCCTGTAATACCAAATCCGGACGCTAAAAACCCTAACTGAGTCCCTAATCACCACTGCCAGCCTACGAGACTCCATAATAGGCTAACTCTCATGTCACTGCTAGACAGAGCTAAAGAGGGGACATGACAATTTTGTTGCATTGTATTTAATGCTATGTATTTAATATTTGTAGCAATCCTAATTAGGGTTTCCTTGGGATAATCTTGGCCATTGACTTCAAATCAATCTAGGTTGTTGAATGTAATTGAGACTCCTATATAAACCCTCCTATCATTTGTAAGGGAGTCTTTGGAGAATTTTCACTTTGATGGTGCCATAATTGAAATAAATCATTGAAGTTTGGTGATTTAGTGAAGATTGTAGAGTGGTTTTGGTTCTTTAGTTCCTCAAACATAGTCTAGGATTTGCTCTTAGTTTAGAATTTACTTCAAGCATTTTAGTTGAATGAAAGATATCTTGGATGAAACTTTGTGAAACTCGCCTAATCCATACTACTTGTAGTTTGTTGATTGCAAATTATTTTGCATAGTCAACTGGAATCAAATATATGCTTAACTTCAATTGTTGCCGACTCATTGATATGCATCCTTTTGATGGTGTTTGTGTGGTTAGTAATGATTTGAACATCTATTGTCTACCTTAGAAGATTGCACTAGATTGGTGGAAGGTGATGACAAAGCTAAGTCTAGTAGAGTTCATAAAGTCATTCATTATCTCTTGCATTCTAGGATTAGACTAGGATCTCTAAACCCTTTACTATTTTCACTTTATTTGAAAGTCTTATTAGAATAGGATCAAGTACTTTCATTGCCATATCATTCGCAAACAAATTTGATAAACCTAGAGTGAATAGCGTAAGTCTCCTTAGATTAGTAGCATACATGAAGCCAAAAGAGATCATATCCACATAAAGTCTCAAGTTCGCAAGTAGGAACCTTGGAGTCGTCTCTATGATCTTTTTGCAATCTTAGCATACATGATGTCTTTTTTGAAGAGAGGATAGAGAGTCCTTTGGCACTTTATTCTATGTTGATGCGGTCATAAAACACTCATCAACAGACACCACAATGGTTTTTCACTCCCAGTAGTTTCTTTAATTTGGCGACTTGTGTTGGTACTGTTACCAAGTTTGTTCTTGTTTTGCTTTGCAGGGCTTATGCTACTAGATTGAAGAGTTGAGAGGAGTTTGGAGACTGATAATACAAGTCATTCATCTCTTCTTGGTGGAGTTTATTGCTGAAAGAATTTCTCCATGTAATCATGGTGTTATGTGTTCCGTTTGTATGGTGTTCTATTTTCATTGTTATAGCTGATTTTATTTCCATTTGGTAAACACTTGGATCTGATTTACAGTAGATTTTAAGCTTCTTATATTTCTGTCCACCTCTTATTTTCTAAAACTTTTTAAAGTTTTTTTTACTTTCTTTTTATATATATATTTTTTAATTCTATTGGTACAATATTTTCAATATTTTAATGGGGACGTGACAAACCTTCCCTCTGGAAATGCTTGTCCCTAAGCATTGCAAATTTGGATGCTCAATTTTTTTTCAGATCTTCCCAGGTGGCATCTTCTTCAGGAAGATTATTCCATCTGACCAAGTATTTTGTAGTGTTTTTGTTTCTTAGCCTTCATTACCTAATGTCCGTAATGGCTTCTGACTTAAGAATTAATTTCCCTATCATCCAAAAGTTGTAAAATTGTAGAAGGTACAAGGCACTACCCAATTGCTTGCTTGGGACATGGTACATGGAAGACATTATGGATTCTACACGCTTCTAGTAATTATAGCTCATTTGCCACATCTACAAATTTTCATATAATCCTGTATGGTTCATAAAAAGGTGGTTTGATCTTTTCCACTCCACTCATTCAAAAAGATGACTACTTGTAAAGATGCAATCCTAGGAAAACCATGTACCCTACTTCAAAAGTTCTATCAGATCTTTTCTGATAAACACATTGTCTGTTTTGACTATGAATTCACTGTAACTGTACCTTAAGGATCTTCAATATTTCTTGACTTGTTTGTATCAAATATTTTGCTCTTGGCACCTTGGTATCTAAAATGACCAAATCAACATATTGTGGAGCATCATATTCATACAAGGCCTTGAAAGGAGACGTACCAATAGACATGTGATGCATTGTATTGTAGCAGTACTCCCAAAAGTAGAAGAATTTGACCTTTGCTTTTTGCTGTCTTTAAACATGATTTTTGAAATATCCTTCTACTCATCTGCTGATTATTTACATTCGGCCATCTATCTATAGGATGTAGCTTGTGCTTGGAGTGAGTGTAGTGCCCACTAATTAGAACAACTCTTGTCAAAATAGACAAAAATTTACTGTCATGATCACTTACTAATGCTTATGGCAGCACATGGAGTTTGAAAATTTTCATGAAGAACAAATCTACCTCTTGTAGTGCCTTGTAATCAGCTGCAATAGGAAAAAATGTGCATATTTTGTTACCCTATCCACCACAACATAAATATATTCCCTACCTTGTGTCTTTGGAGATCCTATGATAATATCTATAGATATAGTCTCCTACTTTTTTTTAGGAATGGATAAAGGCTGAAGCAAACCAACTGAAATTGTTTGCTCTAACTTGTTCTATCGTCGAGTGAAACATTCATGTAAATGCTTAAGCACTTCTGCTTCCATACTTTTTCCAGAAACCTTCTGATGTTCCTATACGTCTCCAGAATCCTGGACGTCCTACCAGGAGAGAATCATGAACTGCTTCTAGAATTTTCTTTTCTAACTTTAACTTAGGAGTCGAGAAGATTCTTCTCTTATACTTGGTAAGTCCATTGGCATCTGTGGCATATTCAACTATTAACTAGTCCTTCCAACCGGTAGAAATCTTTAAAATGGAGCATATGCTTGGCATCTTGGAGAGTGTGTCAGCCAATATATTTTTCTCCTTTTGACATATTCAATTTCAAACTTGTGAGCCTGGAGCTTAGTTACCCACTTTTGTTGACAATCATTAAGGTCTTGCTTGTTTAGAAAGAATTTCAGATTGTTGTAATGTCCCCTTTTCAAATTTTGCTTGTTTTTAAAAATATAATATATCCTAACTTACACTAATAGTAACCTAATTAATTATTAGTATGTAATTAACCTAGAGATTGTAGCTTAATAGTTTATTAAATCATTCAAATTGAATGCTTAGAATGTATCTCAGAATATAGAGAATTTATTGTCTTATCTCTGATGTAAATCTTTCTCCAATCTGCAGTTTTTTTTTTATTTAAATGCTTTTGAATTGTCTTAGAGTCTGATTGAATCAAGGGTATCCGTCCACTTAGTGATGGGAAATAAGGGATTTTTGTCCTTCATTTCCAAACCTTGAGGGATTTTGTCCTCAGGTTGCTGAGCCATGGCTCAGTTTTTTATAGTATTAATTATTCTCCCTTAGCAGTCCCTTTTTTTATCGTTCCTTGAGGAAACTGAAAGAGAAAAGAGGGGGCGTTACAAATGCTATGATCCATCTTCACCATGAACTTGTCATACACCAGGTATTGCTTGAGTTTCATCAAGGCATGCATGATGGCGAGCATTTCTTTACCATAAATGGATAATCTTCTTTCTAGTTCCTTTAGCTTTTGACTCTCAATCTTCTTGAGAAATCTAGTATTATGCAAGTGCCCATTACCTCCATGAGCCATTCAAATACCCTTTTTTCTTCATTGTTCCATGAGAATGCTCCCTTTTTGGTTAGAAAAATCAATTGGGCAGCGAATTGAGAGAATCGAAAAACAAATCTTATGTAGTATCTACAAAGACCCAAAAATCCCCTTAACCATGACAATGTCTTAGGAATTGGCCAGCTAATGACGGCTTGGATCATTTGCTAATCTGCCTAAACTCCTTGAGCACTAATAACAAGTCCAGACTCCAAAGTATAGAATTTCAATCAACCAAAACTCATGTTTGGATTCTTTAGCATACAAGGATTGCTTCTTCGAAATCCCAAGTACCTATTTAGATATCCCAAATGTTCCTCCTATTTGTTGCTATAAATCAAGATATCATAACAAAATACCAAAACAAATTTCTAGAGCTACTTACTGAACATGTGATTCATGCATGATTGAAAAGTGGCAGGAGTATTCGCAAAACCAAATAGCATGACCAAGAATTCAAAGTTTCCATAGCGACAATGGAATTCTGTTTTTGCCACATCTTCTTCATGGACTCAAATTTGATGATAATAGGATCTTGAGTCAATTTTAGAAAAATATGCTGATCCATGGAGTTCATCAATTCCAGGAATCAGATATCTGTTCTTGATAGTTCTTTTGTTTAGTGCCATGTAATTAATGTATCTCCTAATAGTGCCATCTTTTTTTTCTCACCAAGAATTTTGAAGATGCAAATGGCTTGGAGCTCGGTTTGATGTTCCCTTCTACTAACAATTCTTTTGTTGCCTTTTGTATTTCTTCTTTGTGTATTCGCAAATTTCTATAAGTAGTAATGACAAGCTTAGCCCGTCTCCAACTCTATAATGTGCTGAAAACTGAGCTTTGGTGAAAGCCCCAAGGGCATATCATTGAAGACCTTACTATGTTGCTTTAAAATTGTTTGAATGTTTGTTGGATATCAGTCTCTTTCAGAAGTTGATTCTGATAAGGAAGTTAAAAGCCCATGCAATTTGATCCTTACAAAAAGATCTCTCCATCCTCTTGGCAATGATTATCTTAGTTGTTCCATAAAAAATTCCTCTGAGCACTACCTGTTTGTTTTCAAATATAAACTTGAGTTCAATTGATTGGTAGTTTTGAGTAAGTTCTTTAAGGAGGTGTAGCAATTTCACATCTAAAACCATTTTTGTTTCTCCCTGTTTAACCACATAGAAGTCCTTGTGTATTTTGTGGCTCCTTGAGGCATTACCAAGCTTTCTCATCCTTCATGTGCAAGGAATCCTATATCCATCTACAACAATAAACATTAAAACCATTGAACTCTTGTCTTGAGGTCCCTCTTGTCTAATCCTTCATCAATAACTCATGCATGGTGTGATGTCCCCATACTTGAAAGTTGACATTGCACGGCTGATATTTCACATGGTGTCAGCGAAGTATTTCAATTTTGTGAAGTCTCTAGGAGAGACAAATATGCAAAAGGATATTGAAAATCCATGCAGAAGTTTAATACAATTAAGTAAATAAGGATTTATATGGGTCTCTAGAGGGGACCAATTCATAGGAATCTTGAAGATTTTATGCCACCATAATCATATAGAGTGATTCTCCCAAGGTATGATACATCCCAAGAAGAGGCTAGAACGATACTCTGGACTATTATATTTCCTTTCCTTGTGAGACGGCATTACATGAGCAGCAGTAACTTCTTCTAACAGCATCGAGATTGACTAAGGAAGCAATTCAGTGGCAGTGAATAAGAGTGTCTAGCATCATATCCGATTACTATAACGTGTTGCCACATGTCAAAGGGCATCAATTTAAGGAAGGAACGATTCAAAATAATGAAAGAGAATTCACAATGAAGAGGAAAGGCGTATTGAGCATTCTACTATCATAGTTGTGATCACAATAAGCAAGTACCAAGGGCAGAGACTATTTTAGTGGTTGGGCTCTCTAAGGAAATTCACAGGAGTAGTTTCTTCTTAGACACCACTACCATATAATAACGAAGACCAAAGGCAAGACATATGATCATTGCATTGATAAGAATGATACGGGACGATTAGTGTTGCTCAAACCAACTTTAATAATATTATTGATATATTCCAAAATTAATACAGAGACTTGTATATTGAATAATGATCAACATCCCTTAATTATATCAAGCTTATCTAATCAATGATTAGAGAGATCATAAGAATAATGGATAGCGATTATAATTAGGTTATGAAGAGGCCAAGTTATAGTACCAAGGCAGCAATTGATGTTAAGACAATGATTACTTTATCAAATTAACCCGTTGTCATGGAAGGATGCGATAGCTGAAGGAGAGGCATCATAATGAAGAGACATATCTCTAGAAAGGCAATTCTACCATCATATATATGGGAGTTTGAATTCATTCCAGAAATGGCTTTGAGCAATTGCCATATTGGCTATTATCTGTTGCAAGCACATCAAGTCAAGATCAAGACAGCACCATTGTTGCAAGGGTTAGAAGATTATATCAGACATAGCAGCATGATTTAGAAATTGCACAAACATATTGACATATTAGACACAGTAATTATTGCTATAAGTAATAAGTGGAATCGATTGCATGAATTGAAAGATTGTATCTAAGACAGCAATTCAACCACTATAAGCTATATTGTCATACCTCTCATTGCATACATTAAAGAATTACATTAGAAATAGCAATTCAATCGCTATAAGTGATTATAGACAAGTTCGTAACATATTCCCTATTGTCAAATCAGAGAAAGCTATCAAGATCATCTGGCATATTTAATTCGCCATATCAGATATAGCAGAGGTCATTCTATTGCACAAAGTGCAAGTATATGTTAATCCTAACCGGTGACTAAGAGGGGGGGTGAATCAGTCAACTCGTCCATTTTTTTTCTTATGCTATTAAATTGAATACAGCTATTGTGTGATAATGAAAATGTAATGCATGTTTAAGTAACTTTAACAGAAATCACATACATAAGCCAACACAGGATTTATAGGTGGAAACCCTCGGTTAGAGGGAGAAAACCACGGTGGGACAGAACCCACAATCTTCACTACTGCAGTAATAAAGTTTCCTTGTTAAAGGCTTACAACAACACTTGTTAGAGTGCTACCCTATGTAATGTTCCCGAGGCCTGGCGAATCTTCTTGCATTTGAAATATACTGTTTACTGTTTGTACGGAAAGTAATGCGCAACAAGGTGGTGACTGTACAGTGGTTGTTCTGAACCGTACGATATGCTGGAGTGGAAGTATGACAGACAGAAGCAGCGTACAATAAAAAATGAAGTGTCGTACGGGAGGGGGATGACAAATCCTCAAGCCATACAGTGGAAGAGGGCGTACGGTGGTGTTGATGTTTGGGCTGTACGGCTGGGAGTGGAGGCTGTACGGTGTTGTTGTTTAGACTGTACAATGTTGTTGCTGGGTTGTACTGTACTGTTGTTGGGCCGTACGGGTGAGAGGGTCTGTACAGTGTCTGTTTCTTAGACCGTACGGTAGGAGAGGAGGCCGTACGGTGCTCGTAAGTATGTGTTCAGTCTTTGATACGTGCAGTTCGTTTCCTTCCGGGTGTTGAATTGAACTACTTCGTAAATAAATCTCGTGCCCAACACAATTCTGGAACAAGTACTTGCAACAAGAAGTAATACAATAATGATATTGATTTTATGCAAAGATGTAGAGTCGCACATGCAAGAGGATCCAATAATAATAGTGCTACAGACACCAAAATAATGAATGTTGAGTATCCACAATACCACAAATTGTATTAATGCCACAGGTACAAATAGAGGAATACAAAAATGGTGTTTCAGATTTGCCAGATCCGAAACAAACAAAACACAACAGATTTAGCGCACAGTGAAATATCGGAGTGATATTCCCAACGGTAGACTAGGGTGGCTATGAACCACCAAAACTGCAATAAACCAAATAGGGAGGATCTTTCACCTTCGAAATGGCAGCTAGCAGAATTCCAACAGGAATTTGCAAATACAAATAAAATATCAAATCTCAACATGAAAAATAAATCCTACACGCCAGTCATAAATACCCCTGCAGAGAAACTCCCAAGGATTTACAAAAGAACGCCGACACGGCAAACACCTACGAACAATAATAATAAAAATGGGCCCCCCTTTATTAATTAAAGGTCCATTTATAATATTATTTAAATTCTGGGACCATTAATTAATTAAAATTAATTTATTAAAAATGGGGACATTACACCCTGTGAAGGGATTTGATATAGATCTATTAAGATCTTGACCTTGTTAGGAGTCACCTCGCCAGAGGACTTAAGAACATCAATCAAGATGTCACCCGGTTAAGGGATTTATATAATGGAACCTGTTAGGGTTCACCCTAATAAAGGGATTTTTACGAGCTTCAAACAATAAGAAAAATGATCTTTTGTAGACTTTTTATCTATCATTCATATCAATCTTGTTCTATTCCTCACTCGGCTTGGTTGTTCAATCTCTATCGTTCACTCTTGGTGATTGTATCCCTTCTCAGAAGACTCGGCTCTTCTGCTTTGCTTTCTCTTTGTGCACTTGATTTCTCCAACCACACTTAAATTTTTGCACAATGACCCATATATATAATGATTCTCATATTACACAATGGAATTGTGGCACCAAGCAATAAATCCTTCAAAAATGTCGCTATTCTGGAAAGTATTCCAAAAATCTTGCATGCAAAACTCTAGTTCAAGCCAAAACGCTTGCATACAAAACTCCAGTTCATCCCAAAATGCTCGCATTCAAAACTCCAGTTCATCCCAAAACGCTCCACAAAAATCGGATCGGATTCCCTTTAAAGCCTAATAGGAAATCATATAAGCACGAATCGGTAGGTCTAATGTTGTCGCACAGAAACCGGTGTGTTGCCGGTTGAGTCATCTCCCTTCTGTGGTTTTCTACTAGACCGGTTTGGACAAGACCGATATTGTCATTACCGGTGCAATTACACTGATTACTTAGCAAGTTTGATGGTTGTCGACTGGGACAACTACCGGTTCACCACTGCTACTCTAACATAAAGACCAATGTATTTGATGTTTGTCAATGATGACAACTAAGCATAATGCCAACAATCTTCCCCTTTAGCATTGGTGGCAAAACATATCACAACTTGCAAAAGAGTATATACATATGAAGCTCTCATCATAATACTTTCCCTGTCAAGTATCATCCCGTCAACTGGTATATACTGTCATTACTTCCCCTGTCAAAGGACATTGATCTTCCCCTTTTTGCCTCCAAGGGACAAAGGGTGTGAAAACTCATAATTGAAGTTGTTAAAGATGTCATAGATTTTCCTGGTTGAAACGAGGAATGGTTTCCATGCAGCTATGACTTGGTCAATGTTATACTTCATTGCTTGTAGAGAAATAATGAGGTTCTCCATGTCCTCAATTGTTTTGTAATCTGGCTCACATAGAAGTGTGTCAGCGTCTTTTGTTGCTTTCTGCATCATATCAAAAGTGGGAGCTATGTACAACTGAAATCCAATGAGATCTTGGATTCTCTTGGTATGCTCCTTATATGCTTTTCTTAGTGTGAGTGCTAAACTTGTGAGCTCATGATTGTACTCTGTTGCTGAAGAGGTCAAAGGATTGAAACGTGTTGTCTCTTGCAGCTCTTGTGTTGTCCGACTAGTTCTTTTTGTGATATCCTTGACAAAATCTGTAAAATTTGCTGTTTTTGTTATTAATTTTCCTGCGTCTTGAACCTATTTTTTCAATTCCCCGGTGTTGGTAGACACAGTCGCTTTGATGGCAACAATCTGGTCATGAAAGATATTGATTCTTTTTGTTTCATAATGATCAATAACTACGGCTTCTGGATCAGTTATGTCTTCTCCGATTGTCTGTGCTAGAATTTCTAGCTGATCTATTATTAGTTCTTCTTCATCAATATCTGCATCTGGAGCAAAATTGTACAGAATATTCTTTACATTATTTAGAACCATATCTTGTTTCCTCTTTGTGAGCAACTTGAGTTGCCTAGTTGACATTTTACTGATGTCAATCAATGATTCCCTTGTTTGTGGAGTTTCCATTTTCCCTTTCTTGGAATCAATTTCTGCTGTGAAGAATAGCTTCCTTTTTAATGAAGAGGAGCTTGGTATATCTACTGGTTGTTTCTGTTTAGTGCCCTTTTCTCCTGATTTGTGCTCTTCTTTTGGTTGCTTCTCTTCTTCCACCTTTTGTTCTTGTTGCTTCTCTTCCTCTACCTTTTCTTCTTGTTGCTTCTCTTCCTCTACCTGTTTCTCCTCTTTCTCTTCTTGTTGTTTCTAATCTTCTCTTTTGACCTCTTCGCTGACCTATTGAGTGACTTTGTTCTTCTGGGCATTATCGGTATCTTTTCCTTCAGCCATCTTTGCTGATGATTCTCCTGTTTCTTGGTCTTTCGGTCTGATTGGTGTAGCCTGCTCACTGATTGGGGTCTGCTTGCCGGTTGTGTCTCGCTCACCGATTTTGTCTTGCTCACCGGTTGTGTCCTTACCAGTTGTGACTTTTGTCTCATCACCTTTTTCCTTAGATACCTCAATGTCCATTGATTTTCCTAGTAGGACCATTGCCTCTGTCCTACTAGGAAATTCAATGGACATGTATCTATTGCTACTCCTCTCCAATAGATACATGTCCCGATGTCAATTTTTCTTGCTTCTTTGTTGGAGTGGTGAAATCATGATTCTTCCATAATTTCACTGTTTCCTCATAAACTTCTTTTTCTTGGCTATTTATGATTTTGGCTACTCTGTCTCGAGAGTCCAGGTTTAGTATTTTTGCTTCAATGAGAATTTTGATTTCTTCTTCATCTAGACTTGGTTCTACTTGTTCTAGAACTTCCCTTATTATTTTTGCATCTTTTGCTACTCCTCTCCATTTTCTTAGAAGTCTTTTATTAAGTTCAGATGGGAAAATGGACCAATAATCCTTGGGTCCCCGGTTGAACTCAAGAAAACTTTCTAACAGGGCTAGTTCTAATTTAGCCTTATCATCAACACCTAAGGCATTGTACCATTTTGCAGCATTTCTAACCTTACCAAAATCTAAGATTTCATCAACAGTAAGTTTTTTAGCCTTACCTTTTATTGGAGATGCTAGAATAGTTGGTGGAGTTAGATCATCACCGGTGTCTTCAGTGATGTTCACAATAACTGGTGCGTTTGTTGGCTTTTGGTAGACCAGTGTGTCTATGCCCAGAATGCGTTTGCCTCTCCAGATGTCCTTTTCTGGTTTGAACAAAGACTTCTGACATTCGGCTTCAGCCTTGAGTTGCTGCTCTAGTATGGTTGTCCAGATGACAACTCCTTTGTCATGAACCGTTTCAACTTCTCCAACTAATACTTGACCAATCCTCTTTCTGTCTGAAAATTTTGTTTATGAGCATCTGCCTAATTGGTTGCCTCTTCTAGGATTAAGTGACTTTGCACTTCCAATAGTGCCTTGATTCAGAGCTTTTTCTCTTTTGCTATTGAGGATTTCCACCTTCCCTCGATAAGCTCATGTAGTTCTGCAGGAATTGTGCCATGAATCTCGGTAGGGGTTCTGTTGAATTTGTACAAGCTATATATTATAGCATCTTCAATTTTCCTTTTGTCTTCTTCATTAGACAAATTATATATTCTCGCAACCCATGCCATCCTAGGTGTATTCTTTACACCTTCAACCATTTCATCAATGGTTGGCCTTTTCTTTTTTGGTTCCTCCTGCTTTACCAGTTTCCCAGACTTCTT
Source organism: Chamaecyparis obtusa (assembly GCA_027943335.1). NCBI lineage: Eukaryota > Viridiplantae > Streptophyta > Pinopsida > Cupressales > Cupressaceae > Chamaecyparis > Chamaecyparis obtusa. The sequence continues at coordinate 929,978 of BSBK01000560.1, forward strand.
TCTTCTTATATAAGTGGCGGTTTTCTCTATCTCAATTTCATCTGAGTCTTCTTCTTGAGATTGCTCAGTTGTGACCGATTGCACCTTCTTCCTTTGAACTTTAGGTTCCAGTACAGCTGCCTTTCTTTTCTTTGGTGTAGGTGACCGTTTGGAAACTTTAGTAGTTACCTTCTTCGTTGTCTTTGAAGGTTCACTCTTCTTCAAATTTGTACTTATCTCATCATAAGTGCCAAACCAGTTGGCTGAAAGGTCTAGGTTGCTTTCTTGAAGTGCCTCAGCATAATGCTTTGGCAATCTTTGATGATATTTCATGTCCTAATTCCAGTGCAAACTCTGTTCTGAGCTCAACAACCTGGATTATACAGTGATCAGTGCTTACAAGGAAACAAACATCATCCTTGTATTCGTTTACAATTGAAGATGGGATCCTTTCCCTTTCATGCATTTTAGATTGAAAATCTTTGAAGTAATCTGACATAACCTTATTAAAGCGATTTCCCAAGTTATCGATCATTTCTCCTATTTGGACCATGACCGGTCTATTTGTTACCCATATAACATTTCCCACCCCTAGAAAGAACTTTTGATAATAGAAGAAAAGACATACCATTAGCGTTTCATACTTCAAGAATTTCTTCTTTACCATTTTGAGCTTCTTCATGTTTTCAAAGATTTGACTTCTCAACATAGCACATAGGTCGTATTTGGCGTTGTCGTGCATGATTCTGTGAGACGCATGAATAGCTCCTCCACGTATGTTGTTGAGATAGCTCAATTGATAGATTTTGTAACCGATCACCGCAGCAGCGAACCAGACACCTTCATCTTCAATATTTGTGACAATATCATGCAACTGTCATACCTCGACTTTGTGAGTCGGGTGACCTCATTGTTGGATATCGTTCTCAAGGTAAGGGCTTCCCTTGTGGCATTGAGCCCTGTTACTCTCCTTAGGTCTTCCTTTGTAATGGGAGTAACAACACCCTTTGCCAACCACATACTTGGATCGTGTACTCGACTAAGTACCAATTGAATCTAGTCGCGTTGAAACGCGATAGGGTATTTAACCCCATTGGTCAATCCATCTATTTCCAATTGAGCATAATTTGCCTTTAGCTTCCCGTCCTTGCAGAGCCTTAGAAATTCACTCTGACTATATGTTTCACCCAACTCCTCTTGCTTGCAGTGAATGAAGGCAGTTACATCTTCAGTCAATAGCACGTCGTTTTGAATAGATGATAGGGCTCCAGCCTTATCATTTGACCTATTCTAAACTGGCATTACATCATATTCAAGTCGATCTTGCCGATTGATGTCAATAAGAGTTGCGACAAATGATGAAGATGCCATTTTGTTGGTAAGAGAATACACACAAAGCTCTGTTGAATTCGCGGAATTTGAAAAGCAAAGATTGCGAACACAGATAGATAGATTACTCAAGCCTAAAGAAAATTTTACACAAAAAGTAAAGTAAAATGAAATGAGTAATACGCTTTCCCTTTTATATCTTCGGGCTCCAACGGTAATTAGCAAACAATAACATTTTGTTAACGGTTATCGCATTTATGAGCCTTACCATTTTTTACCTAACTTCACCTTTGTCGACCGGTTCATCAATAGTCAATGCTTTACCTATTTTACCGCAACATCCTCAATTGATACATCAACCGTGTTCTATTACCGAGAAGGTAATTAACCAAACCACATAGCATGCTCTTTTGACCGGTTCGTTGGTCTTAGACCGGCGAGTGCTTCTCAGTAACAACTTCCATGTAGTGAGAGTAAATCTCACTAGTTACTCCGGGGACAGTAGCATTTCTACCTGTTCCCCCTTAAGCCCTGATGGCTTAATTTGATGAAGAGATATAATCATCAGTAGAGGATGAATTTGTCTCTGCTTTTTCTCCTTGAGAGCTCTTTGTCCCCTTTTTGGACCATATCTTCTTCACTTCTTTCTTTGTCTCTTCAGTCATGTTTCCCTTTTGATTGGGAGTCTCGTTCCTCTTGACCGGTTTTACTTGTCCTTTTCCTTTGTTTATTGACCAATTCCTGCAATCTCTAGCTAGATGCCCAATCTTGTTACGATTGTAACAAGTCATCCCAGTTCCTCTCCATGGATTTACTCTTTTTCCTTTGTCCATGGGTGAATGACACTCAGTAGCTCTATGCCCTGATTGTCCACACGAAGCACACATAGACATGCCCCGGTTTGCATTCCTGTTATGGAATACCCACCTCGGTGGAGATTTGAATGCCATGGTTGTAGACCTACACTCTTTAGGCTTCTATCCAAATTTATTGCATGCATAGCAATAGCCTTTAAAACTTCCTTGTTGCCACTGGACACACTGTTTGATCGTGACCAGCATTCAAAGGTCCTATGTCCATACTTATAACAGTTATTGTAGTAACTGTTGGCAGTGAAGGGTTTCACCGGTGCATTCTTGCAATCATTAGACTTATGACCCAGTTTGCCACAATGTTTGCAAGATGGTTTGGAGAGTCTCTTACCTTTTTCACCGTTTGGTTTCTTCTTGTCCTCCTTGATTCCTTTGACGTTTGAGGGCTCACTGGTTTCTTTGGTGTCTTGGTCGTTGTAACCAAGTCCTGTGGGGTCTTTGTGCTTTCTCTGAGCTTTTAGTTGCTCATCCAGCTTCTCAGAACTCTCATTGTATTTTTTGAGCTTTTCATTTCTCTCCTCAACAGCTTTCAACTGCAATTTTAGTTTTTCAACTTCGGCAGCCATTTCTCTACTTGCTTCATCTTTATCATGAAAGTGTTCATGCATGATGGCATTTTCCTGAGTTATGCCCTGCATGTTTGCTTGTAGTTGCAGTATGAGTGCATCGCTCTCTCTTAGAGCATCTTCAGCTAAGTTCCTTGCTCTCTCAGCAATTTGTAGTGCTTCTTTAGCACTATTTTTCTCATCCTCATCTTTTCTGCTTGCTTTGATGAGTTCAGTCATTCTCAATGCATGACCTTCCTGTTCTCTTTTCAAATTAGAGACTGTAAAGAGCCTGACTAGCTCTTGGCTCCAGGAAATTCAATTCTTTGAAATAGATAACACTTCCACATAATTTTATCAAGGAAAATATATAACTTGGATATTTCTTCACAATTATAATATCATAAATTTCAAATAATCCATTTATAAATTAAACTCACAGGTATGAATATACAAAGAATTTGTGAATTCAAATTCTGAAAATTAATTCCATAAAAAAATGGACCTGGCAAGCAAAGTATGCGTGCTGAATGATGAATAAACTCCAGATGCTATCACGCAGCCCTAGGAAGAATTTCGCAGCTCAAGGAATCAAAATGCTGCCTCCTATGAAGAACTCGCAGGCAAGAAAGGACTCCACACAGCTGTTTGAAATCAGAACGTGGCTCCCTAAAATTGAAACGCAGCTTCCAAAATAATTAATGCAGCCTATATTTATTGGTAGGCAGCCGTACAGTCAATGCAGCAATCATAAGGAGATACATCAGCCTCCCTTACTCAACAATGGCATCCAGATAAGAGAAAATCGAACCCAGCTGTAGAAGTAATGAATTCAATTTATTCTTGAACCAAATTGATATACATCAACATCAATTTGCAGCCATGAATTATCATAATTTCTTCAGTAGAATCAAATGCACAATTCACCACTACAGGAATGATTCAAAGTGCAGCAGAGAGGAATCAGTCCTCAAACCCTTGTTGAAAGCTCTCAACAAAAGACTTCATAATTTTTATCAAAATGAACAATGGATAGTGAAAGTGCTTTTTCAGGTAGAATATATAGCTTTTTCGAAAAAGCAATTTTTAATATTTTCACTTAATTGGCTTTAAAAATAATCTCACTTTATAACATTAAGTTATAAAGTCATAAGTTACTAAATTAAATCAAAATAATTTAATTTAATAACACATTTAAAATATAAGCCATTGAATGTCTAACTGCAACCAACACACTTCTGAGAGAGCACCAAGCCCAACTGCCCAGCTAGGAATAGGCACTGTCCTGCCAAAAATAGCCACTGCTAAAAATAGACTTACTATAAATAGTAAGTCTCACAAACTGGAGATTCACTGAAACTCGATCTTGAGATATCTGACGCTCTGTGTAGACACCTTGCTAATCCTAGCCATGCCCAAAATACCACTTACTAAAAATAGTAAGTTGACCAAAATGATCCGAACGAAGAGCAGACCTGATAATCTAAACCTCCAGAATGGAATCCCAATGCTGGCTCCACCATCTGACCCCCTTTGATTGCCTGATTAGCCTATGTGGGTCGCCAAACCAAGCTAATCCCATGAGTCTAAAAATGGGGACATTACAGAGACTTGATCGATCAGGTTCTGATTTCTCTCCATGAGTTCAAAAACTGCTTCATTTGAACTACTCTATTCAGACAGTTCATCTATTGTATCTTGACTTTCACTCAGTTGCAAAGCCAGTTCTTTTCTCTTTGCAAGAGATCTTCTTAGTCTGTTTTCAAGAGAAGCAATCCTTTCATTTGATTTCTCTAACTGCTTCTGATATCAGTAACCCTCCATGATCGTTACTCAAGCGGTTAAGCTTCTTTACCTGAGAACTTGGCTCTGATACCAATTGTTGATCCTAACCGGTTAAGGGATTTCTACAATGGAACATGTTAGGGTTCACCCTGATAAAGGGATTTTTACGAGCTTCAAACAATAAGAAAAATGATCTTTTGTAGACACTTATCTGTCACTCAGATCATACCTGTTCTATTCCTCACTCGGCTTGGTTGTTCAATCTTTGTCGTTCACTCTTGGTGATTTTATCCTTTCTCAGAAGACTCGACTCTTCTATTATGCTTTCTCTCTGTGCACTTGATTTCTCCAACCACACTTCACTTTTTGCACAATGACCCATATATATAATGATTCTCATATTACACAATGGAATTGTGGCGCCAAGCAATAAATCCTTCAATAATGTCATTGTTATGGAAAGAATTCCAAAAATCTTGCATGCAAAACTCTAGTTCAAGCCAAAACGCTCGCATATAGAACTCCAGTTCATCCCAAAACGCTCCGCAAAAACTGGATCGAATTCCCATTAAAGCTGGATGGGAAATCATATAAGCACTGACCGGTAGGTCTGATACTATTGCGCCAAAACCGGTGTTTTGTCGGTTGAGTCATCTCCCTTCTATGGTTTTCTACTAGACCGGTTTGGACAAGACCGATATTGTCATGACCGGTGCAATTACACTGGTTACTTAGCAAGTTTGATGGTTGTCGACTGGAACAACTACCAGTTCACCACTGCTGCTCTAACATAAAGACTAGTGTGTTTGATGTTTGCCAATGATGACAACTAAGCATAATGCCAACAGTATATATATAGAATTCGCTTAGCATAAATCTAATTGCTCAATCAAAGATAGCAGTGATATTGATAAGAACAATTCTCCTATTAGTATTTAATATACATATATATTATTCTTAAAATAACATTGTCATACTTTATAACTTATAAGTGATATCATACTTTGTAATTCATTATACATGGCCCCAAAATCCCAAAATATGCTAAAAGGGACATTATACATGGCTCCACTATCCATAAGAATGGTAATGAGCTGTCCCCAAAAGACCCCATGAACTCTAAGAGTGAAATTTGGGAGTTCTTGAAATTTCAGTGTTCTTTTGTGGTTATTGGTTCAAGATCTTCTATTTAGGCTCATCATGAAAGGAGACCGCAATAACATGGATTCATCCCTTCCCTATATAACGATGACTAGGTGCCCATGGCTCATGACAATTGAAGCGCAATGACTTCCTTCTCAATTCATGTTTGGAGTCAACATCGTTTTTAGGCAAGGTAGAACTATGCCCTTCTTTTCTAATATTCCCTTTATTTTGATTGAAAGGAGGTCATCTAAGAACGAATTTGTTCCTTGGTGCCAAAGATTATAGATCTAGGGCATCTGACTATATTTTGAAGAGTTGATGGATCAATAATTCACACTAAGCCACTGAGGAGTTTGGCCAACATTTTGATGAAAAGAATTATGATTCTCATGTTGAAGACATCTGGTACCATTATTATGTAAGAACCCCAATAGTTCTAACCAATGCAATTCATGATGTTTTCTTGAATTTTGAAAAATTTTGCAATGTGAAAGTTATACAAATGAAGCAAATTGCAAGTACGATGAAATATAACTAATTAATGACAATTATGTCACTGTTGTTACAAATGTAATTTATTTATATTTTTACCCAGCAGTTCAAAATATACAACCATATGACAAGTACAACAATACTTTGCAAAGATTCATACCCAAAATGAAGAATTCACCAATAATTTGTAAATTTGGGCACAAATGGTGACTGTTGTAGCTTTTTTTCAGATTATTGAATGTTTATTCAGATCTGAAAATGTATAATTTATGCTCGTTAAAAGATAACGCAGCCTCTATGTTTATTATGGCAGCTTCCTTGGATAATGACTGCTCACAAAACTCTTTCAATCTGCAATTAAATGTCTTCAAATTGATCCCCAAATGATCAGATAAGACCATTTTAAATGCACAAACCTCTGAAAGGCTGATGTAGAACAATGGCTAGCACAACCAGCAATCTCAGTGCAATCTTTCAGCACTTCAAAGCTGAGTAATAATGGCCTCCAAACTTGCAATGGCTCTTTGGAACCCTTGCTAGAGAAACTCATCAAATTCACCAAGTATCAAAGCACAAAAATGATCAATTCCATATATGAAAATGAGCTCTTAAGTCCCTTTTTATTCTTTCTTGTGAGAGCTCAAACACATTCCTTACCAATGTGGGATAAAAGATTACTTTTTTCCTTTTAATAATTCATTCACTCCAATACTTTTATTAATACTTTGGCTTAAGCTTCTATGAATTAATTGAATAAATGGCCCCTTCCAATGATGACTCAACCCTCAACTTAAGTGAAATTATAAAGTTAAATTATAACTTTATAATAAGCCATTTAATGATTTAATAATAATTTGGCCACTAAAATAATAATAACTCCCAAAATATGTTAGCCGTAAAGTTGATGTTGCCGACGGAGGTTAGTTATATTGCCGACGTCGGATGTTAGTTGCCGATAGAGGTTAGTTCTATTGCTGACGTCGGATGTTAACTATCGACGGAGGTTAGTTATATTGCCGACAGTTGGGAACGGGTGTGACGACATTTGGTTACACCTCTTCGAATTTTATATAAACATTGTATTTGCTCTTCGAAGGAGGAGGATCATTGTGGCTATTGTGTATGTACTAAGATCTGAATGATTAATGAAAGCTTTGGTGTTCTTTGATATATCTTGTTATTTACATTTCCTGTATAATGTCTATGATTAAACTAGTCTACCCAGCGGGCAAACATCTGGCGTCATTGCCAAACGAATCTGGCAAGTGACGGAATGAGTGGACGGATGAGAATACCATTGGAGGAGAATATCAATGTGAGGACGAATGAGGATGGAATCATTGAATAGAATTTATGCCTAATCAATTGAATAAAAATAGAAATTTAAAGAAGGAACTCGAAGAAGAACAAGCTGCTAGAATTGTCGTACTCGCACAGCAACAAGCCGAGTGAAGGGAGAGATTCTGAAGACGTGCCGAAGGACTACTGAAGGGAGTAAGTGAAGGCGAGGGTCTGGAGGAATCTGACCGGGAGGCCGGAAGAAGTGACGAGGACCGCCTAGAGGAAACAAGGAGCTTGTTCGGGTCCTTAACCTTAACCCCATGGATGGAAGCAAGAGAAGCTCGGAGGAAGGAAGAAGAGGAAGCCGCACGGAGGGAGGCTCAGGATACCGCCGCCGCTGAGAGTGTCAAAGTGACAGAGGGGCACAGGGAAGTAGCCCACCAGGCTTGGACAGTTCCAGTAGTTCTGGGACATCAAGTAGTACGGTATCGAACAATTTCGGAGGACCAACGCCGGCAATACTATTATACACTGAATTTGCGCCTCTGATCTCAAGCTCTCTTGGTCTTGATAATCCAGTATAACATGGGAATCATCTCAAGGTTGTGGGACCTTTTGCTAACCGAGATGAGACCTCCAGATTCTAGGCTGGTTCCTTTTGGATAGTCACCTTGATTTGCTCTTAGACAGGAAATGTAAACTTTGAGGGGAAAGGGATAGAAGGAATGCTTGGAAGGGAAATGACAGGAAGAAAATCTATCCTACTAGGTGATGCACCGAAAATGGGGTATGAATCTCAGTATAGAGGAATGAAACCAGTGAAAGGCTTAGGTCTAGGAGATCACAGCTCTCTGAATAGGCTTGCATAAATATTTCATAAGAAGGTCCAAAACAGAAAGAGGCTATTTCAGGAAAAGATGGTTTTCACAAAACAATAGCATTACTGAAGATTCAGGCACAATTTATGACCTGCAAACAACATCCGCTTCTACAACCAGGCATAGGAATGAGACATGATTGTTAAGGGGTTAAAGTATACCCACAGAGACATTCACATCCAATCACCCACAACAGTGCACGAAATTGCAGAAAAAGAGGACGAAGAACCCTAAGCTATCATTGAGAAACATGTAAAAATACTGAAAACCATTAAGAGATAACTCACATAAGAAGACATAGAGATAGGAAAAATGTCATAAAATATCTTCAGTATCTGAACAATCAATGGGAATTTAACAATTGCAGAAAGCCAAAAAGGGCAGGAAAATGCCACAAATTGCTCTCTGGGGAAGAAACCTTCTTTTTTACAACTGCTGGATTCTGAGCTCAAAAGCTCCCAAAAACAATATATACAACTCTGCACACAGGCAGGAATCAAAAATATCTCAATTAGGGCTACATAGATATGCATAAAATAATCAACCCTAAAATCAGTCACTTCTGATCATAAATGAACTCTGTAAATATCTCAACAGATCAGATATAACTCCCCCTTTCGTGCCCATGCCTGATCCTGCTCGTAGACAAAAGCCTCAATCCATCTACCTCCCTGCAAACCCACTAAGCCATGAATGCTTAAAATCTGATCCTCGCAATGAATTTGAATTTAAAATACAGATAGCGCCAGCTCTTTAATGTTTCATTGGCGTAAGAACATCGCATTGTACCCCTGCGAAATCCATGGCGCCATCGACCAAATAATCCATCATCACCTTCGCAACCAGAAAATGTCCTCAGAAATCAATTCCGAGCTACCCTGCCGCTTCACAACGCTTTCTGTAGAAGAAAGCCCGCCTAAAGTTGCACCGCCTTGAAAATGTCAACGGTCACATGATTGCATGAGCTCAAAAGCTTTTATGCAATCATGCGACAGCTCTTTAGAAAACTTGCCTTCGCTTGCCACATAGACGCTCGAGATCCAATGCTAGTGAAAACCCCTGCAGAAGACTTCAAATTTGGGCCCCAACGGTTACCATTTCTTCATTTAAAACTCGGCTGTTGATCACATTTTTTCGACAAATCGGACAATCTGGATCATCCCCAAAATAGTCGCGAGCCCCTATGAAAGGTCAAAGTCCACATCGCCAGTCAAGAGCCAATTGGAAGCGAGCATACTGACACGTCAGCATCCATGCAAACTTAACATTAAGTTAACCCCGGGTTCGTTTTCACTTTAGTCGCAGAGTCGCTTAACTTTTCCTTAAACCCCGACCAGATCCAGCGACCACGCGAAAATTCTAACGCGCATCCGCAAACTGAGATTCCAATCGGACGGCAGGCGTAAGATCTCATACCCTTCAAATATTCTTTCCAATCATGCGCCAGCCGTAGATCCTATTAGAACTGGGATCCCACCAAACACACATGTCTACTTGCAAATCCCCATCAGCATACGACAACCAATAGAAGACGAGCATATCAGCAAGAAAGGACCCATCGTCAGAGCCTCAATAATAAAGCAAGATCGACGGTTGTCGCATGATCGCGAGGCACAAGAATATTCCATCAGATCATGCGCCAGCCGTAGATCTTACTTTATCTTTAACCGCATAGCCGAGACCGCCAAACATCTGGAGACTTAGCGACTAAAGGAAAGATAACCGCCCGCCAGGTCACAGGATGCTAAGGACTTAACCACCAAAAATGAGAGATTGCGCGAACACACAGTCGCAAGATTGATGAATAAAATTAACCGCCAGGCCCAAGCATGACGTAAACCTTTAACTTAACCCAATCATATCTAGAGACTTAACGACAAAGGGATTCGCTAAATCTCGTAATCCTTTTATTAACTAGTGTTAAACCCCTGAGAACCCGCGACTAAGGCAATCTCCAAGTCGCTAAATAACCTTCTTTACCTCTGGGTCTATCTGGCGACTGCGAGAGATCCTCCAACTACGCAACCGCGCAAAGCCTACCAACCCTGGGCCCACAACAACCTTCGCTGACCGCCAGGAAGCTTGTCGCATGGTCGCATGTGGTTAGGAATCCGCATGCGATCATGCGACCAACATGAAAACTGTTACACTTCTGACTGCAAATTTAACTCGGGCCCACCACCAAACTGCAACCTCCTACCGGCGCGGCTAACGGTTTGTCGAAAACAACCACTGGGCCCACTGATAGGTGTCATCCTGTCGCATGATCGCAAGGGCAAGGAATATTCCTTGTGAACACGCGATAACCGCAAGAGTTTGAGAAAAGCCAGCCACGGGGCCCCACCAAGTCGGAGTTGCGCACTTATGAAATGAATGCCGCCAGAGGAAGAAGTCCGAAAACATAGAAGGGGTCGAAAACACAGAGGGTTTTCGAGCAAAGGTCGAAAACACACCAAGCTTTCAAAGCGGAGGTCGAAAACACACTGGGTTTTCGGGCCAAAAGGCAGAAAACACACTGGACTTTCGACACTTGAGCACTTCTTTTGGAAAAAAAATAGGACCGTGGCCAAAAATGAATGACAGGGAATTTTTGGGTAACAAGTACCATACCAGTCTGTAACACAACCGGTGCTGCAAACACAGTCGGCACCTAGAAAAGTAAACATGGCGACTAACAAAGAAAAGCTACCAAAATCCCATGGCGATGGGAAGGAAGATCCAATATGGCATTGTCATACGTGTGAGACAATCTAGTCAGCGAATAGAGTCGTCGACCACGCAGAATGGGTAAAACAGTTTCCGGCCACACTGAGAGGGGTAGCCATCGACTGGTACTCCAATGTGGACAAAACAAAGGTGACCACTTGGGACGAACTCAAGACAGAATTCCAGAAGGAGTTTCAGCTCCTGAGGGATGACAATGAAATTGTTTCCGAGATATACGGTACCAAACAAGGTAAGAAAGAGATTGTGCGGGCTTACAGTCGCCAACTGAAGGAGTTAGTCGGAAAAATGGATAGCCAGCCATCGGATGGCTTGAAGAAAAGATGGTTCATGGAGGGCCTGAAATCTAACCTACGGAGGAAAATGAAGATAGTGCCCCCCACTTCATACGTAGATGCCTATAACCGGGTGATGGACTTGGAGAGCGAACATAAGACCTCCAAGAAGAAAAGAAGCAAGTCCTCTTCCGACGAAGATGACACTTCGGACGATGACAGTGGCAGTGATGGCGAGTCGAAGGGAAAAGTCAGGGCACTCCAAAAGGACATGGAGAGTGATGAAGGAATTCAAGACCATGAAAGGGGGTACCAGCAAGGGGGAAGTTGACATTTGGTGTACGGACTGCAAAGCAAACGGCCATACAAAGGGGTCATGTCCCAAAATGGCATTTTGTGACATTTGTCAAATCATGGGCCATTCCACCAAGGAATGCCCATACAATATGAAGGTGAGGAATCAACAAGTGCTATATACCCAAGAGCAACCATCTACATCGGGGGCAGAGACTAACAATAACGCATCCTCCGGCGGGTACGGAGGCAACCGAGGCGGTGGCGGAAGGGGCAATAACAACACCAACACGAGCCGAATACAATATGACTCCAAGGGTCGGTCGATGATCCAGTGCCGAGCTTGCAATCAGTGGGGCCACTTTGCAAGGGACTGTAGCCCCGCAGAAGCTTTGCTGCTGGTGTGGTCCTGGCAACCACGAGGATGCCAACTGCCCAAAATTCGGGGTCAACTTGCTCAATATCGAGGGAACGAGAAGTGACGAGGGGGTACTAGCCATCACCCGATCACAAGCAAAACAAGGGGCTCAGGAGGGTAAGGAAGAAGTAGAGAAGGCAATGAAGGCACCAAAAGAAAGATGGGAGATGGCTACCACCTCAGGCCGAAGGGAGGCAGAATGAAACATTCTGAGACAAATGTTATAGGTAGAGGTACCAGTGAAACTCCAGGACCTCCTTCACACCATGCCGCACTTGGGAACGACATTGTTGGGGAACTTGGCCACACAGCGGAATACCACACGTACGGACATCCCCGGAGGGTCTACAACGGACCCGATGATACTTGCTGTAAATAGCGGAAGCTACCCGACAGTCATCGAGATGGGCATCCTTGGCACCATCCTAACAGACACTATAGTGGACGGAGGGTCAAGAGTGAACGTCCTTCTGGAGGCAACGTGGAAAAAAACTAGGAAAGCCCACCTTGTGGCCACCAACCTTCAACTTACTGGGTACAGATCAGCAGGGTATCAAACCACTCGGGACGCTAATGGCACAACCGGTCACAGTCGGTACACAACCGTTTGTACTCGACTTTGTCATCATTCCACTGAAGCAGAAAGGCTATGACGCCATACTAGGTAGAGGATGGTTAGTAACAGCCAAACCAAACCATAATTGGAAAAGGAATACCCTTTCGGTGGAGAATGGAGGGAAAAAGTTCACAATTGATCTCCGTACCTAGTTGGTGAGTGAGGAGATAGCTTCCTACTTTGAATCTGACTTCAAAGGAGAAAACAATCGAAGGGATGAAGGAAGGGACGGAATGGAACCGAATACTGAAGGTGTGCTAAGATTGGGAGAATACGCAGAGGATGATGCAAATTCATTGAACAGTCTCTTCCACTGGCAAATAGAGGATTGCGAACTCTTCCGACCAGCATGCAATATACTAAGTATTGAGGAAGAGCCGGAAACATTTCCCCCCGAGTACGATGAATACAAGGAACAGGAACCTAAGATCATTCGTAGTTGCGACGATTGGAATCTTGGGTGGACGACTATAGCTTTCAAAATATTTATTCTCCTTCTTATGTACGGGAAGGAGACCGTGGTCCCTGTAGAATTTATGATTCCAAGCCTTTGGATCGCGATTGGAAATAGACTCGGCGAGAGGGAAAGCTTGAGGGAACGGCTGCACACCCTATGGACTCTCAACGGACTCGAGATACATGAGGCTATCAACGGGTCCAAATTGAAACCTTACTCGGAGAGGATGGAAAGGGACTCGAGAGGTCAAGCAGGCGACCCGAGAGGCATCCGTATAGGCGACCAGAGAAGCATCCGGACAGTAAATTGGAAAAATACCTGTATGGCTATACATGACCGTACGGTGGAAAAGGAAAAAATAAAATAAAATAAAATAAATAAATAAAAAAATCCGACGGTGGGAACCCCACCCGATGGTGGAACCACCGAATGGTGGGAACTACCCGATGGAGGAACTCCACCGTCGCCTTCATAAAAGAGAACACAGTGCAGAGAAGAAGACTACTGCACAAGGGAGAAACACAGGAGAAGCAGAATAGATCATCGGGCACAAAGAAAACCACACGCAAGGGAAAATGGGAGGAAGCAGTCAGAGGCAAATGCATAGAGCAGTTGGAGGGAAATACTATGAGGCAAAGATACAGCGGGGAGAAGGAAAATAACCACCGTGCAGAGTTAAAAGCCCACGACAAAAAATAAAATGCACAGACACCGCAGTGAGAAGGTAAGGAGATTGAGGGCTACAAGATTTGGTGAGCCTGTGAGTAGACTTAAGAAGAATTACCGAATGGTGGAAAGAAAGTACTGCACAAAGGCAAGGCGCAGGCAGATTCGCACAACAAATAAAAAGCAAAAGATCCCGTGCAAGGAAGAAACAGTCGTCCAGAAGACAAGGGATACACAGCACACAGAGGGAGGGAAATCAGTACGGAAACTTGAGGAAGAAGTCATGGACATTCTAGCCGAGGGGGATCCTGAACCTCCGACGGATTTGCCGAGTGTTTTGAGGAGGGGTTATGGCTTGATGGAGAGATTGCAAAGATGTTGGCTGCTTGGGCTGTTCCTACGCCAGTCATTGGAAGTACAGTAACATCTCTTGTTCGAGAGCTGGAGCAGACATTTCAGGATGGGTACTATGCGTTGAGGCGATCTGAGTATGTCTCGTCGGATCGTGAGGCTGCATTGGTGACCGCATAGAGAGCTCGGGAGGAGCTAGGCACCAAGTTAGAGGTAGTGGAGAGAGACTTACTCCAGCATACCCAGGAGTTGGTGGCTGAACAGGCAGCACGGGTGGCTCTGGAAGAGAGACTGGCTAGGGAGAAAGTGGCTTGGGAGCAACGGTTGGCAACAGCACAGGCAGAGATTGAGGCCAAGGAGAAGGAACTTTTGGAGTTGCAGATGGTAGCTCATCATTCCTATTTTTGGAGTTGCTCCACTCTACTTCTCAGTCCTAGTTTTTAGTAGTTCGTCATTCCTATTTTGTTGTTCTATCCCGGACATTTTGTTGTCGTCCAGAGACGACTTTTCTTTAGGGGGGGATGATGTTAGCCGTAAAGTTGATGTTGCCAACGTCGGATGTTAGTTGCCGACGAAGGTTAGTTATATTGCCGATGTCGGATGTTAGTTGCCGACGGAGGTTAGTTATATTGCCGACGTCGGATGTTAGTTGCCGACGGAGGTTAGTTATATTGCCAACGTCAGATGTTAATTGCCGACGGAGGTTAGTTATATTGCCGACGGTTGGGAACGAGTGTGACGACGTTTGGTTACACCTCTTCGGATTGTATATAAACATTGTATTTGCTCTTCGAAGGAGGAGGATCATTGTGGCTATTGTGTATGTACTAAGATCTGAATGATTAATGAAAGCTTTGGTGTTCTCTGATATATCTTGTTATTTACATTTCCTGTATAATGTCTATGCATGATTAAAGTAGTCTACCCAACAGGCAAACAAAATACTTATCATTTAAATATGTCGTCTGAAATAGGAGTCATTCTATTATTTCCCCACGTGACCAAATGCACTTTCCAAAAATAGAAAGGGTCCTTCTCGAACAACATTAGGCTTACTATAAATAGTAAACGTGGCAAAACTATAGCAAATGAAGTCCAAATGACACCAAACGAAAGCCAAATCAAAGCATACTGAATCTTGAAGTAGATGCCCACTGAAAGAGACCCTCTGTCCATCCCCATTAGTCTATGAGGGTCACATGATAGGCTAATCCATCCATAGTCATGGTCACACTAAAAAGGGGACATTACATATTACCAACCTTTGAAATTTAGTCACTTAGTCTTCTATCGATCCATGATGTTTTAATGGGGCTAGCTCTCTAAAATGAAATTTTGGATCCTTCACTTTGAACCTATCCAATAGCGTCACCCAAACTCTTCTAAGGTCATGATAGAGTTGTCCCTGAATGATTATCTCGTGATACCAACACTTGTGAGCCACCCCTTCTAGGTGAAGAGTGTAATGTCCCTTTTAGGAACAATGGAATATAATCACCAAATTGCAAGGGTCTGATACTACTTGTAATGTCCCCATATATGATCTTTTAGGGTTTGGGACTTATATCTTATATTTCAGTTTTAAGAGACTTTTTTCTATTAAAATCTTTACTCACAATGAACTTGGAGAGTGGCAATATCTTTTAATGGAGACAGTAATTATTGCAATGTTAAAGATCTAACTTAAATTTAATTACTTTATGTAAACCAAACCATGTATATGAATCCCATTTGAAGATCAAAGTATTCGATCTGATATATGTAATGAATCACTGATGTATAAGATGGATTTGTATATGATGATATGTATGGAATGTACTTTAATTGCAATGGATTTCTGATGTATAAGATGGATCTAAATATGTATGGAATGTAATATACCTATATTGGTATATCGATCAAGTCTGAGGCACTATGTCTGATATCTTCTTAGTAATTCTGATCTGAAGTATATGATGCTTTTCTGACTTGCAGATGTTATGATTCCGATCTTGTCTAAATATCTAACAATAGAGGAATTAAGGTTATCGATCAAGTGTAAACAATATTTCTTTTTCTGATATTATTTTGGAAATGTGCAATGATGTTACTACTGTCCTGAGAGTATCTTCTGCCCCTGATATCTTCTGTAAAGTACATGGAAGTTTACTGCTGCTGATCGATCTGAATTAATTGCTTGTCTAATATAAAACTTGTAATGGCGATACTTCTTATGAATTTGTAATTGAAGATAACTGCCATATGGAATTTGAAGATACTTCTTTTACTAAATTCTGTGGTGCCTCCTTTTACAAAATGGAAGATAATTGCAAGTCTGATTACAGAGGGAGACTACCAACTTACACAATTCTTACAAATAAAACTAAGACAATTCAACCTTAGTTTTTGCTACTGGAAGTTTTTGTTCCCATGCTATAATAATGTCCCTTTTGTGTCCACCACCTTGCAAACGTTTGGTTCTGGAAACTCCCTAAATTGCTTGTTTGTGTTGTGACCTGCAGTCCTTAACTCACACCCAGTAAGCACTTTTTTGCTGTTATCTATGATTAGATGGTGTTGGATTTGACTGTCAAACTGAATTGCTATACTGAACCAAAAAACAATCTAAAATGGACTGTTAAAATAGACTGTTATGTTGCAACTGGGAGGGTGCTAAGTTGGCTGCTGACTAACTTTGCATTGCACTTAAACTGTTTAACTATATTGAAATCTTTAAATCCTGTGCAATTCTCAAATTGGAACCACCAGTTTTTGTTCCCGGTCATCATTTGAGATGCTCAAGGGTTTCCTTCCTTGAATCTCTAGCAATCTTTAAAGATTTTGTCCTACAACTGTGTAAACAAGTGCTCAAATGAGGCTTCAAGAGAAGAGAAAAAACTAATCTGTATAACCTTTCTATTGCCTACTACTCGCCTAAAGAGGCTTATATATCCCTAGGGCAATCATTTAAAACCCAGGGGGCTTGGTTGCTAAGGCGGCTACCTCCTTTACTCATTTTTTATTGCCTTTTGTAACCAAGCAAACTCAGATCTTTCCCCATTTGAGGTGGCCACTTTTGCCCTTATCCAGGTTGAGGTGATCATCTCTCATTTTTCTTTTTTTCTGGTTTCTCTACTTTCATTTTATAATTTTTTTATAAAATTTCTCTATTGCTATAATATATTCAATATTTTAATGGGGACATGACATTCATTTAATTTGTAGAAGTTCTTAAGTGGATGGTTTTGTCATCCTCATCATTAGATAAAGCATCTGGTAATTGAGTGCCCCCTAAATTTCAAGCAAACCTAGACATTCATATGTTTGAGGATGAGATTAATGCTAATGTTGTAGGTAACTAGTTAGATTAGTTAGAGTCATATTTTTCCATGAATGACTTCTTTTGTAAAGAGAAGAACAAGACTGTGCTCCAAGAAGTGATGACAAGCCCATCCGCTTTGGGAGGAAGACCAAACAAGAGGAAAATCTCAGCCAACCTATGATTAATTCTTGGAAACCTCCATGGATGAATATTATCTTGAACATGTCTATGATGATTGCTACATACAGTGATCACTATGCAACAAAGTTATGACCAACTAGTCCAAGTGTATATTGATGCCTTCCACAAACTTTATGCAAGGGTAGGACCATTCAATTCAAAGCAACATTAGATCCTCAAGTACCACAACAACCTACAACCAGCCACTCAATCCAGACTGAAGTTGGTTAAAATCAAAATGATGGGAGAAGCCTATCAATATGTATTGAGAAAGAGTTTAAGTAGAAAGGAAAGCAAGAGAAATTTTGTCCCAAAGAAAATACCACCTTTGGACAAGAACAAACATCCAAGCTAGGTAAATGGTGCAAGCCGTGCAACAAACACAAAAGAAGCAGTCGCTCCAATGTTGAGTGCCTTTCTAAGAAGAATTTTCTTATTCCATCAAAACAAAGGATTATGATGTCAAGTCATTTTATGGAATCATCAATATAGATCTCAACATCACACAAGTAGCAATGGTAGAAGCTGAAGTTGAAAAAATATTTCATTGCCGGCTAAGTTGCAAGGTTTGTCCCTTGGCACCCCTTGTAGCAATATGGTTCAATCTCGGTGCGAGTCCTGGTCTAGTATGCTTGGGGATCTAGTCAGGGTGCACGCCAAGGCGTGCCGGTTCATCTGAGGAGAACCTGAACCCCTAGGCGCCCCTTTTCTAATTTTTTTGCAATTTCTTTTGAAGTCCATGACTTCTAAAAGTGAAATGAAACCCTAAAAGTGAGTTTTAAAACACTTAGGGTGGTTATTTTTTCTCATTTGTTTTTCATCAGAAATAAAATTGGAGCACATATTCTTCATCCACCCAATAAAGCACCATAGATTGCTATCAAAAAGAGTAGAGAACTTAGTATATGTGCATTCCAACTAGCATCTTATTTCACAAAAGCAGAATGAATACAAAGAAGGGGAGTTGAAGATGTGGGATATAAAGCCAAAGCACATGGACTTGGATGCTTCTACTTCTCATCTTGCTGCATTTGAGGACTTGGAAAGCGAGAACACTATTGATGCAAGTGGAGGTGAAAGTGGCATTAGCATCGGCACTGCTTGTGGTTCATCTAATGCCACTGATGATGTTGATGTTGATGTTGATGTTGATGATTTAGAGAATCCTTTTGATGATTAAAACTTAAAGCTAATGTTCTAATTGTTGAAACAATGATACTTGAACTTGATATTATTATTATTTTAATATTTTGGTATTAAACTTGATTCTTGAAGTATATGATGCTATGATGGTATGATCATGATGCTATGATTACAAGTTTATGGTGTTTTTGTTATTTTTATGATATTATGTGACATTCTAATCTTAATTCATGCTTCTTGACTGCACACACACACACACACATATATAATTGGGTTTTGGAACCTGAATTAGAACCCAAACCAAACCAACAACTTAGATTACTAAATGTCATAATGGTGGTAACATGAAGAACCTAACTTTTGCAAAAACTGAATTTACCAATCATGGCTATTTTGCAGCCCTGCAAATTGGGATGTTTCAATGCTTGCAACACACAAGGTATACACATTACTAGTTAATGTTGTTTTAATGCGGTATTCGTACTTTCTAGGAGGAGATCGTTTAAAATGCGGTGCCAATGGAGGTCTATAATGAGCTCCTTGTGTTGGAGCCTCAAAATTTTGACATAATTTTGAATTATAAAATCCCCTTCTAGTAAACCATACTAGTCAGTTCTAGGCTTTTTCTGAAACCACAGAAAGTTTTCTTATGGAAATTGCATCATTGACCCTAATATAATGCCTATATTCTCCCTAGAAGTCTGCATGCACCAAGATAGGAATGTTGTGAAGTAAATTTATAATAAATTCATGTTACAAGTTTTAGCTTGTAGAGTAAGCAAATATCAAAACGGATGTTCATCGAAAGGCAATCAAGTCAGTGTGCGCAAATTTTTAAGAAAACTGAGCTTGCGGATGCATGACGCATGGATTCCTTCACTAGAGAATAGAGGTGACACATGGTAGACTGCCGCAAAAGATTTTCCAAAAAGGCAACTTAAATCTCATGAAAAGCCCACGAGACATCCACGTATAGTATTAAGTAGCGCTCGGACCCACTCACAAAAAGGCATTACGGTGAGCACTCCGTCAGACACGTGGTGCCCGAGCGGAGCTTTGATCAAAAGCAAAAAGCTTGGTGTACCCAAGATGTCGGCCATTTTGCCAAGTAGTAGGAGCGCGCAATTTCTGGGCAAAGGAAAGAGCGAACAAGAGCAGAAGGTCTGCCATGTTGCCAAGTGGCAAGCGCGCGGAGCTTTGAGTGAAAAGCAAACAAGGAACCAAAGCAAAATGCACACCGCTTTGACAAGTGGCTAATGTGTGTGAGATAAACTTAAAGCTTTCGAGCAAGGTGTTAAGGAATATGTGAGACTTGAAGCCGAAAGTGGAAGAAGCCACGTTGTAGCACATGGGTTCACTAGCGATGAAGGCATAAAGGCATCTCAAAGGACATGTGGCGAATGTATAGAGCTTTGAGCGAAAGATAGAAAGCGATAGGAGAAAAATGTGCACCGTGTTGACAAGTGACATGTGTGCACAACCTTTTAAACGAAATCACGGCAAAGGGGAAAAGGCAGCTTCATCGGTGATCAAATGAGTTGGTAAAATATAACTAAATACTTCTACTCAATATAGACGCGATTACACAGTCGATAGAAAACAATGAAGGAACATACCTCATGGTGCAAAAGGCAAATCGCTTAAAATAGTATGCAATATGTATAAAGAAAACTTTAATTCTCTGTTTGGAGATGCAATGCATGTAGAGGGCTATTATCGTCTACAGATTTTCTTTTCTCGGAAATGATTTTCTTATTAAAGGGTGAAAGGAGAAACAAAAGAATTGTTTCAAACAAATGTTTGTGATTACATTATGATGCAATTAGTTAATGTGTCTTTAGTTTTCATTGGGGTAGTTGATTATTTTGTTGGGGATAATTAGTTAATTGAATACTCATGTTGTTTGGTATCCAAAAAATGTAACTCATCTAAATGGTTCCCTTGTGTTTATAAAAGGTGATCGCATATTGGGGAGGGGAAGAGATGAAGAATAATATCATATCATATATCACAATGTATTTTTTCATCAGGAGTTAATAAAAGGCTCAGTTCATTCTCTACAATTGTGGCATAAATCATTTTTATCAAATCAATTCTTTGCAATTATTGATTCAAGGAATTAATTGCCATTTTAAATTCTTGTGTAAAGGAATTATTTACTTTCACACTAGGTTGAACATCAAGGATTGTTTGAGAAGTTTTGTCCTTACATTTCTTGTTTGATTGGTCTTCTTACAAAGAAGTTAAATTCAATTAGACTGTTTGGTGTGTTATGTGTGATTATCTTGCATTGATAGAATTGAATGGTTGACAAATTTACTCAAGGGGTAAGTTTAAAAAATTGTCTTGCAAATTTATACATGAAAGTTTGAAAGGAAGTGACTTTGTGCCCAATAAGGATAATGGATTGGTCTTACACATAAAGGAGATAAAATCAATCATTATTTTCAGAAAGTAAAAGGACTAAATCAAGTAGTAGCAAAAAAAAAGGATAAAAGCAATCAAATTCAAAGTAGTAGATTTAAATCAGTTCAAAATAATAAACCAAATAGTTGAAGATAGTAAGTGAAAGTTGTGAAGAAATACACAATTGAATCTATCACAAGACATTAATGCCATCTTGATAGATTACATAAGGATAGATATTAACAAAGTACAATCTGCTATAAAAAGCACCAACTTGGAGAACTCATTGGTGAGAAGATTTACCCGCCTAGGTTCTATAGAGCTTGAAGACCATGGTAGTCTAACCATAATTTGGTTGATCTCATTAGTTGGCCAAATCACTCAGAAGATTTGAGCATTGAGCAAGACATACTTAAAAAAATTTAGTTTGTTGATTTGGGAACAAACAGATTGGCAACTCTGATGGGGACGTCATATATAGGAAATATTCAGAATCTTTGGTGAAACAAGAAGTGATCTCTGTTGGAGGTAGGAACCCAGAAGACCAGCAACATATATTCCTCTAACAAGAGACGACGACTCTATTAAAGACAAATATACAATTATATGAACAAAGAAATAATTTGTGAAAGAACAAGAAAAGACTCAAGACATTTGGTCTTAAAATTTTCTAGAACTCGGCATTGTATGTGGGGTATAAGGTCATTAACACAAGGCAGGCCTGCTAACCACATAGAATTACAACCAAGGAAGAGAAATAAACAAACCAAAGAAAAAACAAAAGGCATCAGCCATAAGGACAATTCAATGGGGTTTGGTGGATATAAAAGATTCCCAGATAGGAAGAGAGATAATTATGGATTCCAAAATGATGACAAAGGTTTCTTCATGAATGCTGAACCAAATTCAAATGGGATGTCTTATGAAGATATGAATTTGACTCAGAACAATAAAACTTATAATGATGATAGGGAGAGGAATCCTTGGAATCCGAGTAGATTGAGAAATTTCAATAACCTCTCTGAATGCAATACTCCAACAGGCTCAAATAAAGTTCAAGCTAAAGAGCTTGAGATGCATGAAGAGGAAGTTGCTAAGGAAGTACGAAGGCACATGGATTCTCTTCTCAACATGAGAGGATTGTCAAACATTGATAAGATAGTACAAGAACTTTTGCAAAGCTTCCCACAAGCAAATCAAGAAGATGAGGAAATTAATTTTCATGCAGACTACAACTCACAAGGGTCTGGAAGGAACAAAGCAACTACTGAAGAACTAAGAAAGCAGAACAAACCTTCTTCTAAGTATAATCCACCTCATAGAAAAGAAGCTAATCAAAATTTCCATACACATGTTAATCCTCTATATGAGCAAAATAGTAGAGATGCGAGAGGGAATAGGAATCAAAATAATAATTCCCAATAGGGGTATCGTCAAAGAGGATAGCAAAACAATTCGGGATATCACAATCAGTAAGGTCCTTTCAATCAGCAAAATAATGGCCCACGACAAAATCAATATAATCAAAACAATCACGGAAGTCAGAATGTATTCATGAGGAGACCAATGAACAATGAAAGGTATAGATAGTTAGACTTTATTGGAATAATGGGTTACCCAAATGACATCAAAAATGAGTTAAGGAGTGTTATTCCAAAATTTGGTGATAATGATGTTGAAACGAGCGAAGAACATGTAAAAAGATATGAAGATACATTGGGTGACTATGACGTAGAGGACGAACATGTGTTCATGAAACTTTTTTGTCTAGTCTTTCACTGATGACGATAGTGAATGGTATAGGGAACTTCTTGATGCTTCAATTGTTGGATGGTCAGATTTTGTGAGGCAATTCTTAGAGGAGTTTGGTGACCACAATGACCCTACATTTGCATCAGACAAATTCACAAGTGTGAAGAAGGGATACAATGAGTCAATAGTTGAGTTCAATACAAGATTCCATAAGTTGTTGAATAAAATTCCCAAAAACATGAGACCTGTTGATTCATTTTGTATAGGATTCTATATGGATGGATATGATAGAAAAACCAATTATGAAATCAGATCTCAGAGGCTAACTACTCTGCAAGAAGCATGCAAGATAGCAATCACAATTGAAAACAATAGGAAAGTAGCAGGTAGGATTGGGAAGAGAGATGACATAAGATTGCAAAACCCCAAAGTGTCAAAGCAACATAAGGAAGAAGACAAATATGACAAAGTTCTGAACATATTGAAAGATTTGTCACTAAAAATGAGCAAAGGGGATAAGCCTCAATTTCACATAAATGATAGACTAAGATTACAGGACATGCCATATAACACAAATTGGAAGGATGGAAAACTAGAAGTCTCAAGATAGAATGCAAATAGAGATCCACCTGACCCACTAAGAAAAGCTAACTATTTGGTTGAAGATAGGCCATCGTTTGATTCTTGTAATCTACCACACTCGCCATTACAATGTGTTGTCGCTTGAAGCTTGTAGGATGACAAGGAAATGTATGGAGGATATGACCCTAATCGATCGATAAACACATTATCAGTTCACCCTTTTGGTGGAGCGGGGGACTATGATTCATCAGAGGATGATTATGAGTGTGATGTAAGTGCTCAAAGATATAATCAACAGTGTTACATGCAGCAGGTATTTTCAAACAATGAAGCAGAAGAACGTAGGGCGCTAACAATTACAGCTATAGCTCAAGCAAGGAGTAACTATAACCTGAGAAATAGAGTTATAAATCCAGATCAGGGAAAGCTTGTTGGAATGTTTATAAAATAAAATAGTCCAAAAACAAAGGTACCATTCTCTGCACAAAATAAACCACAAGAGAAAATAACTAAGACAAAGGAGAATTGTACCAAGCTGGTTAAACCACCTAAAAATAATGACTTCGAAAAAACTGATTTGGTTAAGTCCATATCATCTACAAATGCATTATCACAAATGAAAGTCTTGATTCCTTTGTTAGAAATGATGAGGTTTCCATAATACAGAGACAAAGCTGTGAAGTTGTCTACTATCCCTCAAGAGAAAGACAAAAGATAGGAACATCAGTCCCAGAAGGAAAAGGATGAAGTAACACTTGTTGTATACTTAGGGACTACGATAACTAAAAATCTTTTAGAGGTAAATCCTTTCTACATGACGTTATTGATCAATAACAGATTAGTAAAAAATTGCATGATAGATTCAGGAGCTTCTATGAATATCATGCCATTTGAAGTGATGAAAGAACTAGGAATGTGAGTGGACACAACTTATGGAAAGTGTTATGCTATGGACAATAGATATGTTCCAATAGTGGGTATAATGAAGGATGTGGAGTTCAAAATTGTTGTTTTCCCTGAGACATCATACAAAACCGACATCGCCGTAGTTGATGTTTCTCACAACTATGGAATGTTATTATCTATGCAATGGTCAAATCTTGTTGGAGGGCATCTCCAACTGGACATATCCTATGCCACCATACCTATAAATGGAATGGAGGTAAGGGTGGAAAGAGAGCCTAGATCTTCTTACATCATAGAAGATATAGACCCAAACCAAATGACATGTTTCTATCATTCAGATATTTGACTATTTCACAGTTTAGTTGGCAAAACCAAAACTGCACAATACTGAACCAATTAGCATTCATGCCCAAAGGAATTAGGATCAAGTGTGGAAAATGTACTTTGATGGAGCCTGTAGCAAAGGGGGTAATGGAGCAAGTGTAGTATTTATATCACTAGAAGGGCAAACTTTTAAATATTCTTTCCTCTTAACATTTGAATGTACAAATGATATTGCATAATATGAGGCCCTTTTGGTATGGATGAATATTGCTTATAGGCATGGGATCAAAATGCTAAGTGTATATGGAGATTCAGAATTAATTATTTCACAAATAAGATCCAAATATACCACTAAAAATGTAAGGTTGAAGCAATATAGAAATGAAGTTTGGGATACCATTGAATTATTTGATACATTTTCAGTAGATTGGATAGATAGATCAAAAATATTATGGCAGACTTTTTGGTGAATGTTGCCCTGAAACAAAATAATGTCACACTAAGTAATATATCAAAGGTTGAAATCAATTCAAGGCCTTATGTCCCTGATAACATTCATAAATGGCAGGTCTTTGAGGATGATGATGATTTGTTGAAATTCTTGCAATGTGAAGACAAATATGATTCATAGGAGATAGACTTCAATGCATACGTAGAATGGAAAAGACATTTGATGGTCCCAACTGGTGCTGAGAGGGGAGGGGTGAATCAGCACCTATAAAACTTTAAAACAAATCTGATGTAGTATACTACAACTGTAAGCAAAACAGATTCTAGTATGAAAATAGCATCAACCAATCAACCAATAAGAAACACCAGATTTATCATGTGGAACCCAAATCGGGTGAAAACTACGGTCTGAGGAAACCTCACAAATTCTGCACTCTTCTTAAGTGCACCCTGTTAAAGGATTACAACGCACTGTTAGATGGGACCTGGTTAAGGGATTTGATACAATAAGGCTTGTTAGTGCCTGTCTAGTTAGAGGACTTAGAACACCTAAATAGATGTCACTTGGTTAAGGGATTTAGTACAAGGGATCTATTAATGTCCACCCAAAATATTGGGATTTAGCTATTGTAATTGTTAGAGAACAATAGAGTACTTGACCTTTTAGAAATGGCTTTGCTTAGCTTGATAAGATCTTTGTTATACTCAACTGAGAAACATCACCAGTCGTTGCAGGTATGTTCTCCTTTCCTGTTGTGCTTCTCTGCACACTCTTCTCTTTTTTGCTTTCTCTTCACCTTAGCTTCTCCAACGTACAAGTTTACTCTTTACTTTGGTAGAATGAGGGCAAACTATATTCTTTTCAGGCAAAGGAATATATAGACTTTTTGCCCTATTGCTTTTCTCATACATGACCTATTTACAGATCACCTTCGGATCCATCACCCAGTAGAGTATTAGTTCACTAAGGAAGCATCTAATGCATGCTATGCTTTATTTGCTTTATGAAAGAAAACAACAGATGCGTGTCAAAAAGCTTTCCTTCACAAGAGATAACTCCATGTTTTAATGTCACAAACTCCAACATTAAAACCTTCATTCGCGTCTTGTATTGATCGTCTTGATAACTCACAATCTACCGGATTTAGTGCAGTAAATGTCGGTCAAAGAGTTAGATAACTGATTGTTGACTATGACTTCCCCGATTCATCTTACCATGACAAAGTCTTCACTTGATCGGTAAAGATCCTTAAGTTGTGCACAGGTAAGAGTTTTGACCTGTCACCTTTCCTTCCTCTATCTATACCAGTTGCATCCTTTTCTCGGTCACTGTAACCGGTTACAGGTTGCCTCTCTGATGCAATGGAAGATGGAGTGGGAATAAACAAGGGTTTCCCAAATCCTCTTCACTGAAGGAATGAACAACAAAAGTGTCTTCTCTATGTCAATGTGCAAGAACACCTATCACAAGTGTTCAAATGAATGGTTTAAGGTTATCACAACCCAACCGAAATAAGGAAATCCCAATCACAAGGAAGCCCTATCTCCAAGACAACTAATCACTAGTTGCTCCTCTTAGCACAATGACAACTTTGACACATTAACTCTGTCCATATATAAAGGAGTTCCAAATCACAAATTTAAATTTAGAGGCATTTTGTCAAACACTTCACAAATTTGTTCCAAAGATCTATCCTGCACATTTGTACTCATACATTTGAACCAAACGATATTGTTCCAATCCCACCGTTGGGAATGTAAATAATCAGGTTTTCTAAACAATATCCAAGAATTAGGAAGATCCAACAGTTAAATAAATAATTACGATCTTTGTACTAAGTACCATTTCTACTATCCCAAAACAACCACCATTTTACCATTACCCATCTAGGGCATTGCATAACTTTCTGAAAACAAATCCAAATAACTGCAAACGAAATGGAAATGAACGATATGTGAATCTAGTTCCCAAATATATAAACCATTTAATTTTCCAATGGCTAAAACATTCTATAGTACCAAATCAATGCCTGCTCTTCCATTGATAATATCTGAAAACCTAGTTTCACCAAAATGTTTGTATCTTCCGCAAATATTAATGACAAAAACTCTAACAAAAGGGGAAAGAAATTAGATTCACATATCTTTCCAACTAATCCAATTAGAGTATCTGGTTCGTCCATATGTGTTCATACCATTTGTTTCAACATGACTATTATTAGGAAGTACCAAATCTGCAAACAACAACTTTCACCAAAACGACCATAACTTGTTCAAATCTTAATAAAAATGAACCAGACCAAAGCCAAAAGGAAGATTATTCACTACACCATCAAATTACATCATTTTTACATCGTTTCCAAGTTGTACATGGCTGTACAAGACCTGGAAACAAGAAGGAAACTGAAAATTCAATCAAAACAAGAACTTGAAAATGCTCCAAACTTGTTCAAAACATAAATCCTTCCTTCTACTCTAAATTGGTTCGACCATACATTGGTATTTAGAGACTAATTGGTAGTTGTGACCCATCAACTACCTTTCATAATCATCCCTTTTACAACTTTTAATGAAAGTTTAGAACTTTGCTTTACAACTTTTATGCAACTTGTGCATTTTTTACATTTATGCAAATACCTATTAACCTAGGACTTCATTTGTCATTACACATTTATACAAATTCATTAGGATGGCTCTAATGGCCACATTTACATTCAAAATAGACCTTATAGGCCTAGCCAAGCTTTGAATTATTAACCGAGTTTCTCCTTGACAAAGGTGCTCCTGCACCACTCTCTCTTGGTGACCGGTTGCTTCTGATGAATAGATATAGTTTCTTGTTCTTTGCACAGTGTCACCGGTTGCCAAACCAGTCTCTCCCCACACGGGATGTTGTCAGCTAACTGATAATTGTTTTGCTTCATAGATCCAACACCGGTGTCCTTAGATTCAGATGTCAACACCTCTTTTTCCAATCAATGACAATACCTCTATTGTCATATACCAGTTGTAATCTTACCGGTTACCATCCCTTAATGCCAACACATTGTATTTGGAAAGGTAGTCCAATTGAAAACAAATAAAATTCCCAAGGCTTCGTAGCATTAGAGAGAATCTTTGATAAAGATGATGTGGTAATGATGCAGGGGCATTCTTGGTCCTCGGTGAATCTGCATGGTGGTGTGTTTCTTGGCCGGTGTTACTCGGTTGCAGCCTTAACCGATGGTCTCGGTTATTGAAGGAACTCAGTGAGACTTCTGGTGCTCGGTGGAATTGGTGCTCAGTAATACCTGCATTGCTCGGTGTTGCTTGGCCTGGTCAGTTGTTTCACTAGTGCTCGATTGTTTCTCTAGCGCTCAGTAGTTCTGGTTTACCGACTGGAGTTCTGTGTGATTTGTTGGACCGACTTGGTGCAGTTATTGTTGGTAGTTGTTGTTACAGGCCGACATGTTGATTTAATAATTATAAGGCTATTTGAGAGCCAAGTTGTATTGCATTTAATTTTTGTTAGGGGGAGTTAATGGTTTCATCCAGCCGACTTGTGGCTGATGATTAGTATTTACGAGATGTTTGGGGTAGTTGTTTAGGGAGGACTTAGAGAGATCATGAAAGTAGATCTAAGGGTAGCAGATTAGCAAAGTTGTGGAAAAGTTCATGTGGGATCTTGTAGATCAAATTGTTATCTGATAGTTGGTAATTGCAGAGCTACTAGTTTGCACACTTGGAGACAAGGAGATTGTTTGGAGGCTTGCGAGCTCAAGTTTAGATCTGTCTTAGGGTTTCCATCAATTGTTGATAGTTTTCAGAGCTAAACTAGCTGGAGTTGTATTGGATCTTGATGATCTTGTAGAATTGTTTCTGATTGCAATTGGCCCTAACCCGGAAGGCCTTACAGTCAGGCATGTTAATGGAAAATTGGTTTTGAAACAATTGGTGTTGTGTTATTCCATTGTGTTGTTCTGAAGCTGCAAGGTTTGGACTGTCCTTAATTGGATCCACCATCCCTTGCCTGCGTCAGGTGGTATCAGAGCTGAGTTGATCTTGTGGAGCGAAGGTTGACCTAGCAAGGCTGATCTTGCGAAGTTGATCTTGTTGGTAAAGAGATCGTATGATCTGAGTTGCAGATCCAAAGCACTGAACTTGTGGAATCTTGCCCTGGTTTTTTGTGCAAGGTGGCAAGCTGATCTGACTTGCATACAACTTGGAGATTTCACAAGGTGGTCGGTGTAGGGTTTGTTGCAGAGGGTTTCTCTTATCTTTAAGGATTCCTCCGAGAAGATTGGACCCTAGAGTGATTGCAGACCTCTATGATATTGTGGAATCTAGGATTATAGCGAAGGTGAAATCAAATTTCAGATCTGAGATGGAGTTGATGAAGAATGACATGGTCGCTGAGATCATGAGAGTTGTTGCTGGTGTACCTCGGAATGTTGGTACTGAAGATGGTTATGAGGAAGTTGATGAAGACTTTGAACCTGCTGGATCTAGTGGTGATGACCGGAGGGATAGATCTGGTGAAGACAGAACTACTCGATTGCCTAGGTTTGGAGCTCAGTTAAGTAATAGTTACCAAATGGAAGTTTCTACTTTCTCTAGTACTTTGAAGCCCAAGAATTTGATTGATTGGATTGGTGAACTTGAAGATTTATTTGAGCTGGAAGAAATTGAAGATCCTCTTCGGGTGAGGCTAGCACAAAAAAAATTGAAAGGACATGTTGCTCTTTGGTGGAAAGAATTACAAAGAGATAGAGAAGATGAAGGTGAAATGAAGATCAATTGGTGGAGGTTGATGGTGACTAAGTTGAAAGCTAAGTTCATACCTATTGACTATGAGCTTGACTCGTTTAAGAAGTTGCAAAATCTGAAACAGAAGGATTTGATTGTTGAAGATTATACCGAGGAGTTCTACAAACTTACTATTCGGTCTGGACACAGAGAACTTGGTAAGGAAAAGGTAGCTCGGTATGTGAATAGTTTGAGATTCAATATTCAGGATGAGCTTGGTATGCTGAAGATTGATTCTGTTGAAGATGCTTATTAGTATGCTCTGAAGGCAAAAGATAAGTTGAAAAGGAAACAACATAGTAATCCCCAAGGGAAGGAAAAGATTGATCACTCGGTGAAGGATACACCGATGACTGCAGAAGATGAACAGAAACCTATAGAACTAAAAAAAGAAGATAGGTACAGTTATCTTTAAGGGAACTTGCTATAATTGTGGTGAAGAAGGACAACGTTCTTTTGAGTGTACACAGAAGAAGCTTGGTGACCGACGAACTATTGTGGTGGATGAGAATGTTGAGAATGAACTTGAATCTGAGAACTTGCTCAGTACGAAGGAGGAACCTTGTCAGAGGAGTAACTTGTTCAGGACTCGGTGCAATTCAGGAGGTAAACTATGTGATGTTATTGTTGATAGTGGTAGTACTGATAACCTTGTTACTGAGGACATGGTTCAAAAACTTGGTTTGAGTACAATGAGACATCCACATCCTTATAGGATTGGCTAGTTGCAAGATTATCATGCTCTAGAAGTAAGAGAACAATGCTTTATTGATGTTCAGATTAGCCAGTATAAGGATCTTGTGTTATGTGATCTTGTGGAGATGAATAGTTGCCATATATTGCTTGGTAGATCTTGACAATACGATTGCAGAGCTATGTATGATTGTGTGAAGAATGTGTTTACTGTTGAGAAGGATGACAAGTTGTTTTCCCTAATGCCTTTGTTGGATACAACACTCGGTAGGAGAAGTCTAAGTATTGGTAGCCGAGTTGAGTTGGTAGATCCTAAGAGAATGAATGATCAGTTTGGAGAACAGACATGTGTGTTATCAAGGAAAGACTTGAAGAGACAGAGGAAGTTGAAGTGGAAGAATATGAAAAGTGAAAAGGTGGAGGACTTGTATGTGAAGAACCAATCCGGGATTTATGTGTTGAATCCTGGAAGATGTTCTTCTCACATATGAACATATTTTCGAACCTGGGGTGTCTAATGTAGGGGCATTCTTGGTCCTCGGTGAATCTGCATGGTGGTGTGTTTCTTGGCCGGTGTTACTCGGTTGCAGCCTTAACCGATGGTCTCGGTCGCTGAAGGAACTTGGTGAGAATTCTAGTGCTCGGTAATGCCAGCGTTGCTCAGTGTTGCTTGGCCTAGTCATTGTTTCTCCGGCGCTCGGTAGTTCTGGTTTACCGACTAGAGTTCTGTGTGATTTGTTGGGCCGACTTGGTGCATTTATTGTTGGTAGTTGTTGTTACAGGCCGACATGTTGATTTAATTGTTGTAAGGCTATGTGAGAGCCGACTTGTATTGCATTTAATTTTTGTTAGGGGGAGTTAATGGTTTCATCCAGCCGACTTGTGGCTGATGATTAGTATTTAAGGGATGTTTGGGGAAGTTGTTTAGGGAGGACTTAGAGAGATCATGAAAGTAGATCTGAGAGTAGCAGATTAGTGAAGTTGTGGAAAAGTTCCTGTGGGATCTTGCATATCATATTGTTATATGATAGTTGGTAATTGCAGAGCTAGTGGTTTGCACAGTTGGAGACAAGGAGATTGCTTGGAGGCTTGCGAGCTCAAGTTTAGATCTGCCTTAGGGTTTCCATCAGTTGTTGATAGTTTTCAGAGCTGAACTAGCTGTAGCTGTATTGGATCTTGATGATCTTGTAGAATTATTTATGATTGCAATTGGTCCTAACTTGGAAGGTCTTACAGCCAGACATGTTAATGGAAAATTGGTTTTGAAACAATTGGTGTTGTGTTATTCCGTTGTGTTGTTCTGAAGCTGCAAGGTTTGGACTATCCTTAATTGGATCCACCATCCCTTGCCTGCGTCAAGTACACTTGAAAGAAAAGCCAATTAAAGAAGAAGATGTTGAAAAGGTAAATTTGGGGATAGAGAATGCCCCGAAAGATGTATACATTGGAAAGAAACTTACCCGAAAATAAAGGAAAAGCTAATTCCATTACAAATAAAATACAGACATGTGTTTGCCTGTTCCTATGATGAATTGAAGGCATATATGGAAGATTTGTTTTAACATGAAATTCCATTAAAATGAGATGCCAAGCCATTCAGACAAAGGCAAAGACCAATTAATCCCACTCTAGCCCCAAAAATGCAAGAAGAGTTGATGAAACTTAGAGATGGAGGAATAATCAGAACTATTAGACATTCCACTTGGGCATCAAATTTGGTTCTAGTTAGGAAGAAAAATGGTGATATCAAGCTATGTAGATTTAAGAAATCTCAATGTTTCATCCTTAAAAGACAATTATGCATTACCTAATATGGAGTTTCTATTGCAGAAACTAACAGGAAATGAATTGCTCTCGATGATGGATGGTTTCTTTGGTTATAATTAGGTTAAGGTAAAGGAATCAAAACAATAGAAGATTGCATTTACAATCCCATGGGGTACTTATGTGTATGTTAGAATGTCTTTTGGCTTAACAAATGTGGGAACTACATTTCAAAGAGCTGTGGATGTAGCTTTTGTAGAATTGATCGATGTAATTATGGTTGCATATCAGGATGATCTCACTACTTATTCAGAGAAGGTTGAAGACCACTGCAACCACTTGGAAAAGATATTCTTGAAAGCTTTGGAATATGGTATATCATTCAATCCCAAGAAATGTCATTTTGGTGTCACTGAAGGGAAATTACTTGGCCACATAGTATCAAAAGATGGAGTGAAAATGTATCCAAAAAAGATGTAGCCATTGATCAAATTCTCATTCCCAAAATAGTGAAGGGTATTCAGTCATTTTTTTGGCAGATTAATTTTGTAAGAAGGTTCATCTCTAATTTTGTTGAGATAGTCAAACCTATTTCAAAAATGATGAAAAAGGGTGCTAAATTAGATTGGGATGCTAAATCTCTTGAGGCATTCATGGCTATTAAGAGAGCTATTAAGGAAGCCCCAGTATTAAAATCTCTAGATTTTTCCAAGCCATTTCAGGTTTTATCTTTTGCCTCATTCCATACTATTGTTGTGGTCATGTTACAAAAGAATGAGTTTGGTCATGAGAAGCCAATAGATTTCTTTAGTAATTCTTTGCAAAATGCTAAACTGAAATATGGTATTAATGGAAAGTAGGCATATGCATTAGTCAAAGCAATAAAATCTTTTAGACCATACTTGGTTGGGGCAACGATTGTAGCTTATGTTCCAAATGCAACAGTAAAAGATATATTCAAGCAATTTGAGGTGACTGGGAGAAGATGTAGGTGGATTAATTAGGTTCAGGATTTTAACATTAATATCCAAATAACCAAACTAGTAAGAGGACAGGGATTAGCAAGGTTGATGGTTGAGTCTAATTTCGAAGTAGCTCAAATAAATCATGTGGAACTTGAACAGGCAGTTATAAGCATTGAGAGGTGCCCATGGTATCATAACATTGTCTATTATTTGAAACATATGAAATGTCTAGATGACTTAAATGACAATAAGAAAAGGTTTTTGAAACTACAAGTAGCTCTATATGTACTGATTGAGGGAGATTTGTACTAGAGGAATCACGAAGGAGTACTACTTTTTTGTTTGGATAAATATCAATCTAAAGCAATACTAAAGGAGTTGCATGGTGGTGTATGTGGTGGTCATTTCTCAACAAAAACTACAACACACAAGGTATTGAAGGAAGGATACTATTGGCCCTATTTGTTCAATGATTGTTATGATTATGTCAAAAGGTGTGAATCATGTCAGAAATTCTCTGGAAAATTAAAATATCAAGGAGCTTTACCCCTTAGACCCGTGCAAACTGAGGAGCCATTTCAAATGTGGGGTATTGACTTCATAGGTGAGATCCAAGACAAATCAAGTGTAGGACATAAATGGATACTATTAGCCACGGATTACTTTACTAAATGGATAGAGGCAATACCTACTAGAAAGACTACTAGCAAGGTAGTAATAAAGTTTATGATGGAGAACATCTTGACTAGATTTGGGGTTCCTTACAAATTAGTCACTGATAATGGAATGTGTTTCAAATATAAAGAGTTTACAGATTTTTGTGAAATTTATGGAATTATTATTTCTTATGCCTTACTATATCACCCGCAAGGAAATAGGCAGGTAGAATCTAGCAATAAGAATATATGGAAAATAATTAGAAGGATATTAGCCAATAAAAAGAGAGCATGGGATTCCGAATTGAACTTGGCACTATGGGTTGATAGGATAACTATCAAGAAATCTATTGGACACTCACCTTTTGAATTAGTATATGGGAAGAAGGTCAGATTACCATTAGATAACTTGATGTTTTTTTATAGATTTATGTTAAAGGGAGGGATTAAGGATGTTGACTTTATGGAAGAGATTTGAACAACTAATTGAGTTGGATGAGATTAGGAGGGATGTTCAAAAACAGAATGCAAAAATCCAACAGCAAGTTAAGATTTTACATGATAAAAAAGAAAAGGATAGGATGTTTGAAGGAGATTGGGTACTTATGTGGAATGTCAAGAATCGGGATAAGGGGAAGCATGATAAGTTTGAAGCCTTGTGGATTGGACCATATATAATCACAGGGAAGGGCAAAGAAAATTCATACTACTTGCAAAACACTACAGGAGAAGAACGAGAATTACCAGTGCATGGACAATTCTTGAAGCACTTCTTTTATTAGGAAAAGAAGATATATTCCATGCATAGTAGATTAGGATTCATTCTCCATCCACTTGTACATATTCCACATCACCACCTTTTATATTCCTGTGTTTTATTCAATATGTATTTACATCTAGATTGGTCTGCTTCTCTTAGAGATTATCCTGAATTCTTGTAGACATTTGTTAAATACCTCATCCCCAGAAAGAGCCATTGTTGGAGCCACAAAATTTTGACATAATTTTGAATTATGAAATCCACTTCCAGTAATAGTAGTCATTTCTAGGCTTTTGTTGAAACCACTAAAAATTTTCCTATGGAAATTGCATCATTGACCCTAATATAATTCATGTATTCTCCCTAGAAGTTTGCATGCACGAAGATAGGAATATTGTGAAGTAAATTTATAATAAATTCATGGTATAGGTGTTAGGTTGCAGATCAGAACGAATGTTCATCAAAAGGCAATCAAGTTAGTGTGTGCAACTTTTTTAAGAAAATCGAGCTTGTAGATGCATGACGCATGGATTCATTCGCTAGAGAACAAAGGTGACACATGGAAAACCAACGAAAAAGATTTTACAAAAGGGCAACTTAAATCTCAACAAAATCTCGCAAGACTGACACATATAGTATTAAGTAGCGCCTGGGCCCACTGGTAGAAAGGCATTACGATGAGTGCTTCGTCGGACAAGTGGTGCCTGAGCAGAGCTTTGATCAAAAGAACAAAGCTTTTTGTAAGAAGGATGCTCATCATGTTGGCAAGTGGTAGGCACATGAAGTTTCTGTACAAAGGAAAGAGCGAACAAGAGTAGAAGGTCTGTCATGTTGCCAAGTGGAAAACGCATAGAGCTTTGAGCGAAAAACAAAAAAGGAACCAAAGAAAAATGCACGCTGCTTTGACAAGTGGCCAACGCGCATGAGATAAAGTTAAAGATTTCGAGAAAGGAGTTAAGGAATATGTGGGACCCGAAGCCGAAAGCGGAAGAAGCCACGTTGTAGCACACAGGTTCACCAGCGATAAATGCATAAAGACATCTTAGAGGACATGTGACAAATGTGCAGAGCTTTGAGCGAAAGGCAGAAAGAGATGGCAAAAAAATGTGCACCGTGTTGACAAGTGACAAGTGCATGCAGCCTTTTAAATGAAATCACGGAAAAGGGGAAAAGGCAGCTTCATCAGTGATCAAATGAGTTGATAAAATATAACAAAATGCTTCTGCTCAATATAGGCATGATTATACAGTCAATAGAAAATGAGATTTGATGACCCCTTTTGAGATTCTCAATAGTTTCATGTAAGGAAGATATAAACAACGAAAGAACAAACATCAAGGTGCAAAAGGCAAAGCGCTTAAAACAGTATGCAATATGTATAAAGCAAACTTTAATTCTTTGTTTGCAGATGCAATGCATGAAGAGGGCTATTATTGTCTATAGATTTGCTTTTTCCCAGAAATGATTTTCTTATTAAAGGGCAAAAGGAGAAACAAAAGAATCGTTTGAAACAAATGTTTGTGAATACATTGTGATGTAATTAGTTAATGTGTCTTTAGTTTTCATTGCGGTAGTTGATTATTTTGTTGGGGATAATTAGTTAATTGAATAGTCATGTTTGGTATCTAAAAGATGTAACTCATCTGAACGGCTCCCTTGTGTCTATAAAAGGTTACCACAGATTGGGGAGGGGAAGGGATGAAGAATAATATCATATCATATATCACAATGTATTTTTTCATCAAAAGTTCATAAAAGGCTCGGTTTGTTCTCTGCAATTGTGTCGTAAATCATTTTTATCAAATTAGTTCTTTGCAATTTTTTATTCAAGGATTTAATTGTCATTTTAAATTCTTGTGTAAAGGAATTATTTACTTTCACACTAGTCTGAACATCAAGGAGTGTTTGAGAAGTGTTGTCCTTGCATTTCTTGTATGATTGGTCTTCTTACAGAGAAATTAAATTCAATTAGACTAGTTGGTGGGTTATGTGTGATTATCTTGCGTTGATATAATTGAATGGTTGATAGATTTACTCAAGGGGTAAGTTTAAAAAATTATCTTGCAAAGTTATACATGAAGGTTTGAGAGGAAGTGACTATGTGCCCAATAAGGATAAGGGATTGGTCTTACACATAAAAGAGATAAAATCAATTATTATTTTAAGAAGTAAAAGGACTAATCAAATAGTAGCAAAAAAAACAAGATAAAAGCAATCAAATTCAAAGTAGTAGAAGATTTAAATCAGTTCAAAGTATTAAACCAAATAGTTGAAGATAGTAAATGAAATTTGTGAAGAAATACACAATTGAATCTATCACAAGACATTAATGTCATCTTGATAGATTACATAAGGATAGATATAAACAAAGTACAATCTGCTATAAAAAGCACCAACTTGGAGAGCTGGTTGGTGAGAAGGTTTACCCGCGTAGGTTCTATAGAGCCTGAAGAGTAGGGGAGTCTAACCATAATTTTGTTAATCACGTTAGTTGGCCAAATGACTTGGAAGATTTGAGCATTGAGCAAGGCATACTCATAGAATTTTTCAATCGATTGATTTGGGAACCAACACCTTGGATACCCATACATACATAGTCACAAGTGGATGTACAACACAAACCTAACACTTGGTGCTTCTATTGGTGAGTAGTAAGAGATACCAGATTCTTGAAGTAATTCCAAGTTCAACTCATATTGTTCCAACTTCAAATAAGACTATGTCATATGGCTATGCTACAAAATGTTTTACACATCACTGCCAACTAACATGACTCATAGGAGCAAAGACATTAGATTCTAGAAACCCTGATTACATAAAATTGTTGCATGAGTGTATCTGAAGTAATTAGAATGGGTCAATTCCCACAACAAGCCAAATGATTCACTAAGTGCCAACTAGAATTCAACACATTGCACCTACTTTCCTAGACTTAATGTAATTAGAATTATTTCTTCACAGGGAGGGGCAATTGATCTAGGAGGAGTCTACTTGAATTGTTTCCTAGTTCCTACAATATCTCCAAGACCATTCTTGTGGCTTGTTGTAACTATGGGAACACTTCCATTGTCTACAATACACCTAAGTACCTCCCATATTCTTGTAGGATCACAAGGATCATCCATTCATCTCCAACAAGTGTTAGACATTTTCCAATAGTGGCATAGATCATCTAATGTAGGGAGGGATGATCCAATGGGGTCAAACATACCTTAAGGCCAAACCACCAAATTTAATTATCATTGCTTGTTGCCATGTTTTTTTGAGCATCATAATTTAAACACTGGATGGTATAGTTGATATTGTATTCTAGGTAGCACTCCTAAGCCTCAAACTCTATGTCACACACCTACCAACAAATAGTTTGACACTATACAACCGACAAGAGATGAGGAGTGATAAATGGAAAAGGTTCCACTCCATAGGAAATTTGTTCGAGCTCCGTAACAATTCTTGGTCTCCACAACATGCAATCTATATGTGTACGCATCAGTAACACCTATAGATATAAATAAAAACTTAGAAGTAGATAAATAGGTACATAGATTACAAGATAGTAATTATATATCTTTCTCAAGAGTATGTCATGTACAAGACAAATAGGTAAATAATAATATATTCACTATTTTAGTTCTATATATCTCTCAATCTTTTCATTATTCTATTATAAAAAGCCTTTGCATATGCACATACTTCATTTAGATTCTCATTTAAGAGTTGTCAACCAAAATTCAACTTGGACTTCAACTAATTGGATCCAATCAATCTTCTTCTTCTTTTTCACGAACTATACTGGTAGTCTGGAAAGTACATTAAAAACTCTTCAAGGACATCATTGTAGTATAGAGTTGGAGATAACCAACAGAATGAGAAAAATGTCACTAGGTGTATATTTCCTAATTCTTTATTATATAAATATGTTAGTAGAAGCTAATTACATCACAAGGAGGATGTGGGGATTACAAATCTCCAAAGTTGATTTGAGATCCTAGTATTGGCAAAAATGACTCAATTTGGCAAACTAAAACTGATATTGCTTGAGGACAAGCAACCTTGGGAAGGGCGGACTATCATGTCCTCGTCTGAACATTCCCATTACTATTATGCCATCAATTTCATTGTAGATAGTGAATCTAAGATATTAGAGAAGTGATAGTAATTCAAACATTTTTGTTTTTAAAAATAAAGGATGGCAACTAGGTCATGGGATTTATTCCCAGCACAATGATTCATTTTGAAAGCAAAAACAAAGATTAAGTTATAATTAATGAGCATGACTATTTTAGGGAAGGTGGTATTTAAAGAAGAGCAAGCAAGGCTAAAAGACATTGTTAGAAAGGTTATATATATAGATACACACTTCTTTGAGGAGTATAAACAATTAGACTTGTAGTATGTGGATGAATTCCCTCATTCTTATACAATTAAGGATGAAAACCCTTAAAACAATAATTGTTGAATTGGAGACAAAAACCTCTCGTTCAAGAAGATCTGAAAGCATTTTTAAAGTAGACATACAGAAGGAGATCATCACAGTTTGAAGAAGATAAGATAGCAAAATAAAGTATAAGTGCTATATTTTCTAAGAGATAAATTATTGATTTTTAAGCCAAATTATATTACCAAAATTATAATTTAGAAATAAACTAATATTTATGATTTATATTGCAATTATTTTGTTAGTCAATATTATTATATTAAAAGCAACTAAGAAAAGTTTTAAAATGAGACATTACAATGTTGATGTGTGTCTTTTACCATGTTTTGCATTTCTTTATTATTTAAAAGGTTTATTATTCTGAAAATGCTCAAATGATTTTACTACTAGGTCACAAGACCCTTCCAAATGTCTATAGTTAGTTGTTCAAGCTAAGCAAAATCTTATACAAACTAGGAAAATTGTCTCAACATATTAATCTCCTTCCTTCCCCAACATTATGATTTCTCGCCATTTATTATGAACAAGTACAAATTTCAAAATTACCCTGCTCCCCTCCAACATAATCCATTGATCCCAATAAAATGTGTGAAATGAAGAGTATTGTTGCAAAGTTATCTAATTTCGTAGACTTCAAAAGGCATCTTGCAATCAAAAACTCACATAGGCAATGCACCATCCCAAATCCACCAAGGTCTAATATGGGAGATTACATTAATCCTTAATACATCCTAATGCATACATACAATGATCCTAATAATTAGGAAAATAGAAAAATGGTGATGTTTATTAGGAAAATTATTGTTGTGAAAAAACCAATGCATACATGTACAAGGATGAGTAACTAGTTTATGTCTAGACTCATATCATTTGTCCTAACTACCTAGTTAGAGATATCTTGTCTTGTTAACTTTGTTCCTATCTACAAGATCTTTAGGAAATACCCTCCTAAGCTTGGCCAGACTCAAAGGAGAGGAGGTCTTATCAACCCTTTTATATTGTTGTCTTTCTCTCTCTCTTTATTTAAGTAGGTGTTACCTCCCATTTGTCTACATTAGTGCTATATTTGGATAGTATGGTGAATTGCCTTAGTATTGAGGTGGATATGAGAAAAGAACCAACAAGGCCCTTAGAAGATTATGTTGACTCATTTGAAAATTTGCTTGTTTTGTGGAGGATGATTACAGTGATATGGATGAGAGAGATTTTCTTCCATGGATATGTTTGCAATCTTCCAGAAGGGTTATACTCTTCTTATTGAAGAGGATGTAATTTTAGAACAAGACTTTGGCCTTGATTTAGATATTGTTTCAAAAAAATGTTGAAGAGGATATTGCTAATATGCTTTTGGATATAGAAGAAAGGGATTTGTATGTTATTTTGAAAGATGGATATAGTTTTCTTCTTGAAGAAGGTGATCACCTGCATGTTGAATATGATAATTACATCAAATGGAGAAGCCCTTTTTTAGGACAATCACTTGGTAACTTACACCAACAAAGGTAATCCACCAAGGCTGAAAATTGTTTGGAAGTGCGGTCAAATTCAAGCCCAATACTAGCATTTTCCAAAATGATTAGAATGAAAATCAGCAACAAATAAGGGATGCAAGAAGAAATGTAAATTTTTCAAACACATTGAATTTGAAGGACGAGCAATAACTTCATCTCAAAAAAATCAAAGCCCTACACATAGTAACTAGCGTTAGAAGAGGAAAAGCATAAATTTGCAAAACGGTACAAGTGTTTTCTATTTTCTTAATATATTTCGTGTGATTAGTCATTGTTTTGAAGATTTCATAGAGCATGTTGATCAAGAGAGGTGGCCATTTCTCTATGCCTATTAATGGATTTGTTCAATTAGGTTGTTCGTGATGGTAGGATTTGTTTCTTTTGAAATCATTTGTGTGGCACAATTAAGTAGTTTAAATAGAGGTTTTGTACGATTCTAGTAAGGTCTTGTTCCTAGGGTCTTCAAATTCTCAATCATATCCTTGGTAGAGAAATAATAGATGCAAACATTAGGGATTGTGATTCATGTCTTTTTTAATATCAATCAATGTACAGGTGCATTTTCAAACCAAAGAGGTTTTGTTTCTATTTTCTATTTTTCTTAAGTCCATCCCTAATGGTTTAAAGATCTCTATTTGGTCCATTTTTTTCCATCGCCAAAAAATATATTGCAAAAGTTGCACTACAATATAGGAATCAATTTTTATGTTCAAATTATGCAAGAGGTGCTATAGTAGAGTCTTGTTCATGAGAAAGGTTGTCCTAACATCAATTATCCATTTAAATTAGAGAGATTTAGCATTCAAAATGTGGGGCTTAACTGCATAATCAAGCTTGGAATTCTACTAGTGAGTTCATTTTCTCTTGCATTTGAGATTCCCACCCAATTAATGATCAACCTTCACACTTTTGAATGAGGGAGTCATAGGATTGGAGAATGTGACATGGACTAATGTGATAATATTTCAAAGCAAACCACCATAGTTGGATTGTTATGAGAATAGCCAAGAACTAAAACTAGTAGCTAGACATGAAAATATTAAAGCATTTTGTGATTCACTTCATGGATTCCTTTTATTTTGTCATGGGAATATACCTACTATTAGGAATGTTATACATTGTTTGTAAAGAAATTTGATGATTTAAACCTTTAAATCTAAACAAAGTCATCTCAATAAATAAATTACATGATACATGGAATAGGCAAACACAAAAACAAGCAAACACTTAGATTAGACATGAGAAACTCAAACCAACATAGAATTGAATGAAATTGCACTATGTCGAACCTCTCATTGAGTAGATTTTCCCACGATCTTCAATTAGATGTGTACTCACTAATGATTTCAATAACATAATTATGCTCGATTGCAACATAAATGAGACGTGGATAAAATGGTTTGAGGTTGGATATACATATATACATATACATATGTGTGTGTGTGTACACATATATTATACATACATACATATTGTGGAGAGATGAGATGGAGGATCATGATTTCAAGATGAAGATCTATGTTGGAGGATGGTTAAGACATCTCAACAAATGGGATTATATCAAGTGGCACATGGAGGATGCATGAGAGGGAGATTGTTACTTCAGAGTGTGGAAGGAGACTCTAGATCTTACCATAAAGTCAAATTTGTCCTCATTCTCAAAGGGGATAGGAATGATAGGAATAGAGGAAATAAAAAATTCTTTAGAGTATTTGAGGGGACAAGACCCATGTGAAATGTTACCAAGACCCTACCACATGTACAAGGGCCTATGTGCATGATTTGATGGGGAGGGTTGACCTCAGTGAACTTAATCAAAGATTAAGTGTGTGTGCAAATGATTAGAGAGAAGATTAGGATTAGATTCCAAATAATGATAAGAAATGGAGGATGTAGCATGTGAGGACAATTATATAAATAAATAGGATTTATTTATTTAATTTATGGCATAGAAAAGGTAAGGTAGGACAGATATAGAGAGAAATAATTAAAATTAATTGTTTACCTTAGGTAGAACCTAAGAAATAGGGAATATTAATTAAATAATAGGATGTTAATTAATATAAATTGATTAAACACAAGTGATCAATTTTGGAGATCTACAAATTGCAATGCATTTTCCTAGTTTTTTGTCTCATGAATTCTTTCCACCCAGTTTAGTTCATTCAAAGTTAGTACTAATTAGAGTAAAAAGAATCTACCTTCAATTCTTAAAGTTTTTTAAATCGTTAACTAACAAAACTTCTTGTTATTAATAATTTGTATTCAATGCAAATATTAAATATATTTAATATATTAATAAATAGTTGTAATATTTAAATCATATAATTATATAATCCTTTATGTAAATTAGTTCCACATATGATGTTTCTAAGTTTCAATCATCTAAAGTAGATAAGTAGAATGTACAAACTCCAAAAAATTATGTCCTAAGAGTGTAGTACAATATTATAAGAAGTAATGTGACAAGAATCGGTTATAAAATATCTTAAAAGGTAAGATTCTAAAAGGTGCGATATGTTATGATCTTCTTGTGTGACTTGAAATAGTTGTATGCATATGGTTTATTTTGTGCCATTTCAAATTTTTGTGTTAAAATACTATACATTTTGTTTCTAATTTTGAGTTAATAGTTAGTTGATAGGCTATTATAAGTGGGGATCTCACCCCAAACTTGTCACAAACACCAAATTGTTTTACTTTTCATATGTCTGACATTTTGTCAAACACTTTGCATGCAAGCTCTATCTCATTGTCTTTTACTTTTAGATTGTTTTTGCTTGTTTGGAATGGTTTCAAATGAAGTTTAAATGCTTGCAAACGATTTCTAAGGTATCTAGGCAAAGGACTGAGGTATAAATCCAATTCTTTTTGGATTTTGAATGCATATGTATGGTTTCTACATGTAAAATGAGCATTTACAGTCATTGAACATTTTCACAAACACTTGGCATGCAAACTAAATATGAGAGAGACAACTCTTGACATTCAATCTCCCTGAGACAAATAAACTAAACTGATGTGTAAAGCATTACATGTTGATGCTTTTATTTAATGTAAACATTTGCAATGCATTGGCAAACATTTATTTGAAATTCTAAAAATATATAAGTATATGCAACAAATGAAAAACTTGGCACCTGCATTATGGCCTAGAAACCAAATGATTTCACCAATGAAATGTTGCGGACCCTCTATTGCTGAAAAATGATCATTTCTGGGATAAAATGGAATTGAAATCCCAAACGCATTGAGCCAGGAGGCCCACATCCAAGCTGGAAGCCCATGTGTGGCTGTAGGTGGTACGACCAAGATGAAA
Source organism: Chamaecyparis obtusa (assembly GCA_027943335.1). Lineage (NCBI taxonomy): Eukaryota > Viridiplantae > Streptophyta > Pinopsida > Cupressales > Cupressaceae > Chamaecyparis > Chamaecyparis obtusa. The sequence continues at coordinate 974,021 of BSBK01000560.1, forward strand.
ACTAATAATTTCTGCTAAGAAACAATGGCTATTGCCTACAACTATATTGTCATGGATTTATCTTTGCAAGTTCCTTGAATCTCACACCAAATTCTTCACCATTGAATTCAATCATGACCTCTAGTTGAAGCCATAGCATTGACACAATTCATTGGGCATTTAACTAACTCAAAATATTGATAAAACTTGGAAGAATTCACAATTCTTCAAGCTTGAAATCTGAAACTCTTGTTTCAATTTCTTCTCCACACAAACAAAAGCAAATGCACAATAATGGGTGGTTTGAATTCCTCATGGAAGGCATTTATAATTCTTTATTACAACTTGACCTCAAGCTTCTCCTTCAAACTTCTCATTAAAAAGTATAATTGTTTTTTGATGCACATTTGAAATATAATAATCTATTATATTTCCCTCCACTTTAATGATGAAAATGACCCTTCCTTTATGCAATAATAATAACTTATAACATAACATTAAATGCTCACATAATAAAATTTATTAATAAAGTTATCACTTTAATAATAATCAAATAACCATAACTCCATGATTAATTAATTTTCCATCATTTTGTCTGCACCTGTTGACCATTTTATGCTATGTCCAACCCACTGACTTACCAAAAATAGAAAGGGTCTCTCTCAACTATCACCTAACTTACTATAAATAGTAAGTATATTCAAAACTAAGCCCAAATGAAGTCCAATTTGAGCCAAACGAAAACCAAACTAGAACATACTAAATTCTGGAGAAGACAATAACCTCCATTAATCATGCCTCCGCCTCAGAAGACCCTCTATCAACGCTAATTAGCCTATGAAGGTCACAATAATAAGCTAATCACTCAAACTTTGATGCTCATAAAAATGGGGACATTACATTAAACTCCGTCAAAAAATAAGGTGGGAAATGGTATCTAGATGAAACAGGATCTCCAAATCAAATCAAATTTTTTGTATGCAATCAAATCAAATCTTTCGCAATCATTTAAATGCTTGTCTCTAGTTCAAGAATCGCCACTCAAAGGAGCAGCAATGAAAGAAGAGGAATGTGAGGGTGGCAAAGGCTTGTGACTTCTTGAAAGAGGGCAACATGGTGAAACACCATATCCTTGGTAGAACAAGTGGTGTTGTAGGAGCAACGCCAAGACGAGTGTCCACATTTGTTTCCATGGGTTTTAAGATCAGTCACAAAAGAAAACTCCTTCCCACATTTTTTGTAGGTATACATCTTAGCGCAATGGCTTCTTCTGTAATGGTTCATCAAGCACACCATGGATTTTAGGGGCCTGAAATTGGAATGACCCTTGTTAACCTATAATTTTCAATAAAGCATGAAAATGCAATTTTTTTGGCTTGGTCCTATTGGATTTGAGCACCTCATGGGTTTTACATTGATTGTTTTGGGATCGCATATGAATGTGGACATTCCCATCTCGCCTAAAGACTTTCCCATAGATCTTGCAAAAATGGACATGCTCTGGTAGAATATCATCTTCATTGATCTCTATAATTTCTACTCTTTCTTCAATTTATAGGCAATTTGGAATTAGTTGTCATTTCCATCACCACCACCGTCATTGTGAGTTTCAATTTTGGAATTTTTGTAAATATCCAAATGTATTTTGTGTCTTTCGTTTCTATTTTTTTGCTAATTTTACACCAAATTTCTCTACTACCTGATACCAAACAAGGTTTGCACTCACCCAATTCATGTTGTTTAAACAAAAAAAAATTGTTATAGTTTGTGTTGGACTAAAAAAAGAAAGGAGGGGTTAACCACTATTATTTGGCCAGGCAAAGTATCTCTTGTAGATTAGGCTAATCAGATGGATCTTCTCCCACAGATAAACTAAGGCTAACCATTATAAATAAAACTCTTGTCCCTCGGTAGCTATGTTAAGGCTCTAGTGGATGGGGTAAGCCACATTCTATGAAGAGCTTCTAAATTTACACAACTTCTCAAGATAGGAATGGCTTTGTTTTGTTTTCTCTTTTCATTTTTTTCCACTCATTTATTATCACATGATACATCCCATTGGTTGCATTCCATTTCATAGACTAGTATCCTCCAGGAAACAACATTCACTTGACAAGAAAACCAAAGGAACAACATATACAACCTAGAAAGATACTCCTGAGTTGTTCATCTATGCCCTCATAAGTATGATTTATCAAATGTGTCAATGATAGACTCAAGAGATAGTGCATAATGTTCAATTCATACTCTAAAGGAGCTAGATTACTTACCACTGTCAAACGAGTACAATCATAAATTTTTAATGTAGAGAGATCTTAGTGGGTGATTACAAGACACATTGGGTGGAGCTTGCCACAACTATGATTGCAAATAGCAAACCCTTTAATACATCTTATTCAAAACACATAATACTCTTCATTGGCCATGCCAATCAAGAAAAGGCAACTCATACAAGGCTAAGAGTTTATTCACTCTGTGTATTGGTTAAAGGTAGTTTGAAAGTAGTCAAGAAAAAGGGTTTTGATGGAAAGTTACCTCTATGATTTGATCGTCTTGAATTGTAAATGAAGATTTGGAGATACCTAACTCCCAAATTGAATTAAAAAAAAATGAAGATTTGGAGATACCTAACTCCCAAATTGAATAAAAAAAAAATGAAGATTTGGAGATACCTAACTCCCAAATTGAATAAAAAAAGCATATGTTGATAGGGAATGATCAAATAAGAAAGCAAGTTGTTGAATAAGAGCAAAGGCTACTTGTGGAAAGCCACACACCTGCTTCCACTCCTCCTTGTAATGTCCCCTATTTTTAGCAGTTCGCAGGTAGTTAGTGAGGTCAGTCTATCATTATGATCCTCGTGGTCTAGCAGATTGTTTAGAGGGTCCATGGAGATCGACTTGCTATTTATAGTAAGTTAGTGATGACAATTTCCATTTCTGCTAGGCACCTAGGCGCTATATTCAGTTCGGTGATGGTATTGGCACTTTCAATGGTATAAAATGAATAATATTTATAAATTGTTTTTGGGTGCCTAGTGGGGTATTAATCATTAATTCACATGGAATATAATCCTAAGTCGATGCTTTTAAGTGAAAGGTGTGTTGAAAAAGCCTTTTAAGTGAAAAGTGTCTTCATGAAGTTTTTAGCTTAGGAATTATTTATTATTAATTCAAAGTTATTAAATAAACGCTTATAATTGAAAAGTATATTGATGAAAGCTTTTAAGTGAAAAGTGTGTGAGAGAAGCTATTTGCTTTTGGTGTCTTGAAGATGATATCCTTTATTATAAAAGCAATACTTTGTGAAAAAGCAATTCATTTTTGGATATTGATATTTGCTTTTGATGAGAGAAAATGTGAAGATTTGTAATTTCTTCAAGATGAAAAGAAATGTCTTTGATTTTGTTTGCACTTTGAGCCTGTTAAATGCCGGTGAATTGTGAGGCTTCAATGTTTTATTTTTTATTTAGCTGCAAAGATTGAAGAATTTCTTTATTGCAGATCGCAGCTTATTGAGGAGCTGCGTTTGGATTTATAGATTGTCGCAGCAGTTAAAGGAGGACAATATTCATTGATTGCAAGCTACATTTCCCTTGCTAGGGCCAGCGATTGACATCCCAGAGGCACGTGTTGTTGTTTGGTGCCCTCATTCAAAGTTTATGAGCCTCGGAAACAAATTGGAATCATTTTTATTGGGTGGTGTTACAATATGAAATGTAATTTCCAGCATGCGATTCATTCCAGGTTATTTCTAATAAGTTTCAATTAGTTTCTTTTCATTGTATATGATCTCCTTAACTAAGGAAAGTATCTGGTTCAATTGCTTTGGTAATTAGTTTCATAACTGCTTTAATGCAAAGTTATTGTCTTGCCTGACAACACTTAATAAGAATTCAAGAAACTGCATATTTAATTCGAGAAAATTAGTTACATATATTATTTGCATAGAGAAATCAGTAGTTGTCAGAGTTAGAACCACAGGGGGTTCTTACATTTCTCTACCCTACTTATCTCCACTTGCTCGTGATTCTCCATTTATTCCACCTACTATTGGCCAGTTGAGTATGAGATTCCAACCATTAAAAGAGGAATGTGATCTTGTGAAAACAGAGTATCTCAACACATAGGATATCATTCAAAAGCTTTATGTCAATGTTGTAATCTCTACAGCGCAGTCTTGTGAGATAGTGAATTCCCAGCAACCATGCAGGACTCCTATTTGAGCCTTCCAAAATGATTATATTCACTCTCATTCAAAAGCCCCCATTAGTGACCACATGAACCTCCTTGACTCTCGGATGTGGGCAAGAAGCCACCCAGACTTCAGATGTACAAACATAATAATGTCATGAACATCACATGAGATTACAAAAGGTATGACAGCCAAGTTTTTGAAGACAGCAAATATGCCAATTTTCTTACAAGCAGTCCCAAGATATCAATGATTAGACATAACAAAATGTTGATACTAGCAGCATAAACAATAGATGTTCAGTAGATCGAGGATGCACAAACCAACAAGAGAAATTCAGTAGGCTGAGGATGCACAAACCAGGAGCAGTCATTTTTCGTAAGGGAGGCGTTAGTCCTTGAATAATATAAGTCTTCTTACTTCTGAATAGCTAATCTATTTGACATTTGATATGTTAAATTTGAAAATCAAACTTCAAAGTTTTCAGAAACACCCTAAAATCGAGAGAAAAAAGAGGCAAAACAGTAGAATATATCAGAGTAAAGTTTAGAACTATAAATTCCTGATAATCATTATGGTTATTAAAAATTGCTTTACATCTATTTTTCCAAAAATGGAATAACATGTTGAACTCCAATAACAACATAACTATGAAGCCCGATCCCAAATAAGAACTTTTTCCACCTTAGTTTATGTTTAAAAATAACAGGCAAGTAATGAAACACAGAATTCCTGACAAATTCTTTTATCTTTCACTATTAGATAGACGTCCATATCTCGTTTCCAAGCTCCCATTTTGGTAGCAGTCACGAAGGATGATAGCAAAGGTTGAGTCATTCTATCAAACAATTCGGATGCCTCGTCTATCCCTCCACATCGTGATCTTTACAGTGCGACTGTTCGCATTCACTGATGAGCAGGAGTACTCTGGTGTCTGATCCAGACAACTTCAATGCAATTGGGTGTCAATGTGGATGTGGAGCGGATGGAAAACAATTGGGCGATCTCATGGAGGCCTCTAATGAAGAGCTTGGCTTGTCGCAGCAGTCTGCTAGCAGAGCTTCTTCAAACAAATTTGAACAAGGGTAAGTGGAGTTGGGTATAGAGAATTGTAAATGGTTGGAGGACATTGGTTTGGCTGCAATGGAGATCTCTTGTTTGTTTAAGGAGATGGTGGATTTTGGGCCAGTGAACATTGAACAGGACTTTTGGGGTATACAAGTAGAGTAATGGGTTTCCCTACCTGTAGTATTGTTGTTTAAATTTTGTGAATTAACAAAAGCTCTTGTGCAAGTAGTGATTCTACCATCGATTTTAGTTCCACAATTGGGATGTAGAAACACATGGCGCTTTCGTAAATGGATGAGTTTTGGTTTCCCCTGACAGAGATGCACTCTTGGAGCATTTAAACAGAATAGGGAGCTGAAAATATTGTTTACAGAAACGTTCTTAGAAACTGGCACAAATATAATCAAAAGTATAAAATTTTATGCTTGTAAATTGCCATCATATAGTCCTAAGCTGCATAATAACCACTCGGGCCCAAAATTGTGGTTTAATCTCAATATGCCCGTTTATTTCATCAAAAGCTTCAACAACTACAGACATCTCCATACAATGTGCCTTCAAAAATATAGAACCAGTAGAAAGCAAGGTGTTAAATCAATAATATGCTTAGAAAGAACATTGCAATCTATTAGAACTATGCTTGACACCCTTGGAAAAGGGAAACTAAGATTGTAAACAATCGGCAGCAAGCACAAATACCGTATCAATCTCACAAACTTTGATGCCATAAAAAAGGCAACTGAAGAATCAATAATATCTGGAAAGGGCACATAAGCATCTAAAGTTATAATAGAAACCTACATCGCATTCTGAAGATTTACAAAACAGTTTCCAACATGGAACTATTTGCTTTAGAATATAACTCTATCAGCAATTCATTGAGAAAAGTTTTGTTACAGCCAAATTCTTTGGCCAATAGAGAATACGTGTTGCCTTTTTATACAGATAAAATTTAAACTGTAGTTATGGGCTCAAATAGTTTTTTTATTTGTGGCCAAGTGTAGACATAGTGTTGAATCCTATTAGATATGCACATACCTAAATTATTGATAAAATTATTGTGGAAGATGTTTTTTTAGAAGGGAACTGAAAATTCCCGATACAGTTGGCATGGAATGTAATTTTTACTGAAATTATTATTTTCATTGAATAATAGATACTTATATGAAGGCAAAGCAATGAATCAGGTTAAAGTTCGTACTGTACATCAAATTTATGCTTCTTTGTCTACATCAAATTTATTTTTTTCTGAATTAATGATTTCAGATTTCCATGGGTTTTTTTAGCCTCAACTCTTAAAACTCCAACCGATTCATACGAGGTACCAAACTGGAAAATTATCCCATTTGTAGAGAGACGGTGTAATTTTGAATGGTACACGTACCTCATTTTCAGGGTTTCAAGTGACAAAATTTTCTGTCATTTTTAATAAATTACCAACTAAATCTTGTTGCTCTTGTTGAATTACCTCCTTTCCAGTTGGATAAAGGATCACCCTGAGAGCATCCTCTGGATTGCCTCGAAACCCTTCCCTTCTAGCTGTAAGAAACTTGATTATCATGAAAAGCCTATGCAAACAGTTGGCAACTTAATTTTAAAAATAGTTAACTTATTTTACCAGAACAACCGACCTGATGATCAAACTTTATCTTAACTATGCAGAAACACTTTCTAAAGGCGGTCTAATAGAATAGAAAAGAGTACAAGAATTTAAATTTCTATCAAGTAAAAGATAGTTTATTAGTTCCTGCCATGGAACTATTATTGAGTGGGGCAGTCCTAAACAATGATTAAAATACTTCCAACAAATGGTGATTAAATTAAGTTTTAATTAAGTTTCAACAACAACTAATGAGAATGTACATTAGTTAACATTTGTTTTATACTTGCTTGAGAAAAAATCAATTATGCAATTTAATTTTATGAACTATTTGTTAAGGAATGTAGCTTCGTTCAGATAAAATCATTGTTATTGAATTATCAAGTATATATCGATATATATGTAATAATAATAATATGTATTATAATTACTATATATATATCCATATAATTAATATAAGTGGATTATTATCATATATATATATATAAATAAATAAAATTGATATTATTTATATATTAATATTAATCTTATAATAATTTATTATTAATAGACATGCCCCTTGAAATGAATAGACATGTCTTTTTGTCTTTGCCTTGTATAAAACCAAGAGATCGATGCATTTGGAAAACATAGAAAGACAATAATATTACTACATTTGCAATCGATCATAAATCTAACATGGTATCAGAACCAAGTTTGCAAATGTATGGAAGAATTTGAAACACATTCTAAAGATTATGATAGATAACTAGACAGCGTGTCTGCTACTGGGATTCTGTGTCTGTGAATGTTTGATACATCCCAAGGTTGAGTCTTCCCGAGGACCAGACAGCCTCCCACCCTTCTAGTGCCTTCCGTCATTCTAGAATGAATTAGCACTGGATTTCGATTTCTCGATACAAATTGTGATTGATAGTATTCGGAAACCTCTTATCTCTTTCCTTACAAAGTATTTTATGTTGCTGGTTTCAAAGATCCAGGTTAATGTTTGAATATGAATTGATTCACGACATCAGAAGTTTACATACGGAATTTAACAATTTGTTGGAACCGTAATCTATGTTATTGGAAATCTGAATTTGAAAGGCTCTGTTTTGTTTAAGTCAGTTCTTGGTTTCGGTTTATGAAAGGAGTTTAGAAGAAACCGATTTTTGTTCCTTATTGTCCGATGGCAATGGATGGTTCACAATAATATTGCGGGACTGTGGTGTGCATTTTTCAAGTCTATGCTATTGCGGTTCATGGTAGATACTTTACCTATCAGTGAATACCAAATGTCAAATGCTTGAGTGAGACAAGTATATAACGGTTTACAAAGATTGTTACATGAGTTCACACTGGTTCGAATGATGTATTGGGTTCGGGTTTGTTGAAGTTCAATATCAAATTCATTCGGTTGATCAGAATCGTTATTGAACCAGTATGCTATGTTTATTAACATATTGGAGTGTATCGACTTCATTAGCATGAACATGAGTTAATATTTGATATCGGCTCACATAGAGAAAGTTAACAGTTTATCAAACCGGGTTGCATGGATGTGTTGATAGAGTTTTATCTATTTGTTTGAGTTGTGGCATGAATGGTGATAAATATATTGAGGGATTTGAGAAAATCCCATTGAAGATCAAGGATTAGATGTTGGAAAGCACTGTGGATAATCTTATTTTCATTCCAAAATATTTGAAGATGAATTGGGCTCACCTTAGGGAAAGGAAATAATTGAAACTAAAAGATAAGTACTCTATGTTTTATTAATGCATATGAATTTTGAATTCATAATTCTATAACATTGAATGATAGATGTTGTATGGTTATATCAATGGTATTTCTTTTCGAGATAGTTTAACTTTATGAATTATTCATCTTTGACATGCCTTCAAGAGGAAAGCATAAAGACATTTTCATTCAGAGAGAGTCTGAGAATTTAAAAGGAGGTCAAGAGGTTGATGAACTTGAGCTTCAGAGGGAGAAGATAAATAATATGGTTCAGTCAACTTTTGATAATCTCGGTCATTTTGTGATTGAGAGGGAGTTCACTAATGAAGGTGAAACACCTTTGAGGTAAACTTGATATAATTGTTTATTATACTAATGAAATTATTTAATGCTATATGGGCCCTGTGTATATCATCTGGAGGTGACGACTTCCAATGATCATCACTTGTATTCTTTGATGTTATTGAAAGGTGACGATCTTACAATAACTATCTTTTATCATGATAGACCACATGTGATGGCTGAAACAGATCATGATAAATGAATTATTACATGGTGGATTGAGTTCCTTAAAATGACCATGATCTCGTACTGTGATAGTCATCATGTGATGCTGAAACAAATCACAGTACTGAAGGTGATAGTCATCATGTGACACTGAAACAGATCACCGGTACCTAGCTATTGTGATAGTCGTCATGTGATGCTAAAACAGATCACAAATATTGAAGGTGATAGTCGTCGTGTGACGCTGAAACAAATCACCGGTACTTATATTGTGATAGTCGTCATGTGACGCTGAAACAGATCACAATTATTTATCATGATAGACCATGTGATGGCTGAAACAGATCATGATAAAGAATTCTTGTGTGGTGGATTAATTTCATACTGTGATAGTCATCATGAGGATGCTGAAACAGATCACAGTTATTAAAAGTGATAGGCAACATATGAGGTTGAAATCACGGTCATTGAAGGTGATATACAACATATGATGTTGAAACAGATCACCATTTTCTCATATTGTGATAGACATCATGTGATGTTGAATCAGATCACAATTATTGATATTATTGAGTTAATGTAAAACATATATTGATTTTATCTTCTCTAACTAAGAGGGAGTGTTAAGGAATGTAGCTTCGTTCAGATAAAATCATTGTTATTGAATTATCAAGTATATATCGATATATATGTAATAATAATAATATGTATTATAATTACTATATATATATCCATATAATTAATATAAGTGGATTATTATCATATATATATATATATATATATATAAAATTGATATTATTTATATATTAATATTAATCTTATAATAATTTATTATTAATAGACATGTCCCTTGAAATGAATAGACATGTCTTCTTGTCTTTGCCTTGTATAAAACCAAGAGATCGATGCATTTGGAAAACATAGAAAGACAATAATATTACTACATTTGCAATCGATCATAAATCTAACACTATTACACTAATATATTTTGAGTTATATCTATTATATGACTCGATATGTCTATTTGATGTCCATCTTAGAAGTTGAATTGGTTTGAGAGTTTGGATGATAGTTCACTATCTTAATAGTATATTATAAAGCGATGTTAGAGTGAGTAGGTGCAAGGTTGTCTACACTATTTTATTTAGCATTCATACTGTCACTATTTATTATGATGTTAAAATTATCATAGAAACAAAGAATATTATATAAATATCAAACTAGAAATTTAAGTTTTGAAGCTGCTAGGGAATTTTTAACCCATATCATCCATATGAGAATTTGAAGAGTAAATAAATGTAAGTTAGATTTAACATACATAGAGAAAGACAAGGGCTTGTTTATATTTTATAGCAGAAGAAAATCAATGAAATCAACTATAATAATTCTTGAAGATTTTAGACATCAAGATTTATAGCTACATTTAGCTTTGCTAATAATTGTATTCTTGAAAACTTTAAGACATAAAAGACACAATTGTTTTAAATTTGTCCTGGTGTGGGAAGTAGATTCCCTACAGATGTAGAGGGTGATAAAATGAAGATAGGATTGCTAACTATTAATGTGTATCAAAAAGTAATCCTTTGAAGATTTTTAACAATGTTAGAAATATTTCACATAATATTTAACTAATTTAAAATTTCAATATTATTATATTTTAACATTTAAATTTTAAAAATTAAAACATAGATTTGTCCTATGATGGCTTTCGATGATTCACCACCAATATTAACAATGTGGTGTTTTTTTTAATAAATTTAAATTTATATCCACAGTATGATGTAGAAATTGATGATTAAATTGGGAGCAACACAATTTTCCATGTCAATTTATAGGGATTTTATTTTAGTTTTAAATAATTTACTGCGCAAGTCTGACCAATTGGTGGACCCAGGTCTTCAAGGGCTTTAAAATGATTAGTTGTCGCATGATCGCATGTCAGAAATTTCTGACATGCGACCATGCGACCGATTACTTCTTGTGTTGGGCCCGTTGGAGGGGAGGGCAGTGGTCCCACTGGCGGTTATGTGGCATCCTGTGGTTGGCTGTCGCATGATCGCATGTCAAAGTTTTCTGACATGCGATCATGCGACTGGTTGACACCTGTTCCTCAGCCCGATGGTAGGTGGTGATGTGGCATTTTTCGATTGGTCGATGTGGCGGTGACATGGAAGTTATCTATGGGGCCGTTGTCAGAGGGGTTTGCAGGTTGGCCAACGTGTATCAAGATTTACGGCTAGCGTATGATCTCAAGGAATATTCTTCCCCCTTGAGATCATATGCCGATCGTCCGATTAAAGGGGCTTGTTTTTAGTGGGTCCAATGTGCTATGGAGATGCTGGTGTGCATGATTTTCATTGGTCGGGGAGCGGTAATGTGGAAAGTTGTCAGCAAAGCTGAGGTTGTAACGTGTTTGATGTGGCGCCAGTTGTTCGATCTCGCTGACATGGTGGTTCTTGGTTGGAAGTTGATGGTGGCAAGTGCTGACGGTTTGTCGCATGTTCCCATGAGCTAGTTTCATGCTATGCGATCATGCGACAAACCCTGTGTGTTAGCGGTGGCGGTTATGCGGCAAGGTAGAAGGGTGACGTGGAGGTGTGTCGTGTGTTCGCATAGCCCATTTCCTAGCTATGCGATCATGCGACAATTGTTGAATGTCGTCGTTGCGGAGTTAAGGCGGGTCCACGGTGCCAGTGTTGCCGTGTTGCTTGATTCTGGTTGGCTGCTAACTGGTGATGTGGCCGAAGACTTCTAAGTGGGTTTGTGATCGCAGTTGCACGACTAAAGATAAAAGTTAAGTCGCGAAGCCCGGGAAAAATAAGAGGGTCTACGGTCGGGACTTAAAGCTGGTCTCAGTTTGAATATGGGCCGTCGATTCCCTGCAAACGCCAAGATATGACCGTTGTTTTTCAATTTTAAATTTGTAGGTGGTTTTTGCAACAGGAAGTACCAAAATTGATGGTTTTAGAAGTAAATATCGGTATCAGCCGATTACTGTTGCTGAAAGTTGAAATGATTTCATTCTGAACATTAGGCCCTGCAACAATGGGCTTGAACTGATGATAGATACTTTGTTAATTTATGTTTGTATTTATATATATAAAAATCTCGGCTTCGGCCCTTCATCGATCAAAAATAAATAAATAATTACAATAGAAAGTTAAGATGCACTTTTTAGTATATGAAATTTCTCAAACTTCTACAAACTTTGAGATATACTCTTGGATGCATGTAGAATATAAAATAATTCCTCCTATAGTTCATCCTAGTTTAAGGATCAAAATCATTAATGCAATAATGTGGCACACAATGCATGTGCCTTGGCAATGCAAAATGGAATCCAATAATGTGGCATCACATGATTTGTTGTTCATTAGATCTAAGGGATACATTTCATTCAATTAAGGGTAGTAATCGTCAACACTAACAACTATAAAATCATGAACATGTAAAGAAAAATTAATACTTAAAAACATCTAATAGCATATATTACTGTGCAAAGAAGAGTTAGAAACAAGCAAAATTTGGAGTAAAAAACTCCCTGAAGATTAATGATATTTATTAAAGAGGCTCCAATTTAACCCTCTTGTGGCCAAAGGATGGCTAACCACCACTTTTAACAATGCTTCTCTTTTTTTAAAAATTAGATTAAATTATTATCTACACATATAAAATTATCTCTAAAATATTAATTTATATATTGTTTTCTAAGGACATAACTCTTCCATCTTCTTGGACTACAAGTGCTAGTATATTTTATTGTATTAATAAGTAGTTTTTAGTATAACACAAGCAATTCAATCATGGTGCTTTTGTTCCTTGCCACAATGGCTAGGGCTTTGAATCTTTTTCGTCCAAAATAGGAGCCCCTATTTTTTAGGCCTCTAAATTTGAGCAGGTGAAAATGAGGTAGGGCTGGAAATAGCCCCACTAGCTTAGGAAAAAATTATGCCACATGTCAAAATCTAGTCATTTGTTTCCCACCCCAAAAATAAAATTTAGAAGGAAAACAAAGTTTTTACTTTTTATTAATATCATAAATTTAAAATCTCCCCAACTTTTAGGAGCTGAAATTTTTAAGATGAAACATTTTATAAAATTGATTACACAACAAATTTTTGTGAAATTTTTAGCATCATAATCTGCACATTTTGTGGTCGAAAACCACAAAAAAATTACTATGTTTTTGCAAATCTGAACAAAAGTTGGGGAGATTTGGTGCATTCTTAATTTACAACCTTAGGAGACTCTGTATCTTCTTTTGATTTTTTTTGTCTTTGGTGCATTCGGTAAGTGATACAGAGTTTTTACAATTCTACACCAAATCTTTAATAATTAAGAATTGTTAACAACCTTAGGAAAATACAGTTTTTACTTTTTATTAATATCATAAATTCAGAAGGAGATATTGCATTGTTAACAACCTTAGGAGACTTTGTATCTTCTTTTGACTTTTTTTGTCTTTGGTGCATTTTGTAAGTGATGTTTAAGGAAGCTCCTCCATAAGACCCCACCCTAAGGAAGATATTACTAATGGACTATGAAAGAATCCCTTCAACCACCATGTCATCCATGCACAGTTGTCTCCAAGTGAGGTCGTCCTTGTAGGGAAGGGCTAGAAGCAGCAAATTGCTTAGGGTGGGGTCTTATGAAGGGGCTTCCTTAAAAATGGTGATATTTTGAGATAGGCCACATGGTAGAAAATTGTGCCAAAAGGAAATCTTAAAAATTGGCAACTTGGTGGGGGGAGGTCAACCCACTACTCTTTAATGTTGAGAAAGAAGATACAGAGTCTCCTAAGGTTGTTAACAACAAGAAAGCAGTAAAAGGATACCAAGATGAGAGTCTTGTAGCCTCGAAAGGAGTTGAAGTCAATAATGCCTCGATAGGAGATGAGGTAATAGCGATTAGCAATATTACTGTTGACGACTATAGTAGAGAAATCAGGTTGAGTTACAAAGATCGGTCTCAGAGAGTACCTTCCTCTAAATTCTAAGACCTCAAGAAGTACCACAACAATGAAGAATGATAACATGGTTGATTGATGCAGCCTTGGTAAGGATCCAGAAGGATCTGAGAAGACAATGCTATGGCAGAGGGAGGCAGAAAAGTTGGAAGAAGGCTAGCGATTTGTGAACGGGACAAGAAGATGCAAAAGGAAGCAACCTTTGACATGCTCTTCTAGTTCTAGACAAAAAGGAAAGCACAGAAAAATTCTTAGCTTGCTAACCTTTTAATGGGTCTTAGCTTAGGGATTTGTTTACCTGGGGAGGTGGCTCCTTGTTTTGTAGCCATACCTGGTTCTGGGGAGGTTTAAAATCCTAATCAAAATAAAAATACACATTTATTACTAATAAAAAAAGTAATTTTTAGTGAGGAGTACTTATACATTAATGATGGAAATTTTTAAAATTAGTAGTGAACAAATATTTAGCAAATAATTTACAATAATGGTATAATTGTGACACAAAAAAATTCATGTTATAATGAAATCCATATTTGTGATGTATGGAAAAGATTTTGACCTTGCATTTATTACGAAATTATATTTTAAAATTTAATGACACCCTATGCAATCTAGAAAATTCATCACTTCTATATAGGGTTTTGTCTTCCTTTCAATAAGGTATATCTTTTCTTCCAATCTTAAGGAGAACATTTGTGTAACATGGTATTATTCTTCATTCTTCTCCTACTTTAAATGTGAATAAATATTTTATTCTCAAAAATCTGTTATTGAAAATTGTTTTTTCTTTTGTATTTGCAGAATTTTTTTTGAAGATATTTGGAGCTTCTGAGCGTTGCTATTAGTATGACATCTCTGTTATTTTAAATAGGAACAAGTATGTTTGATCTGTAACTACATACTTTTACATTTCATGCATGTATGCACCCTAAAATGGTCACCTAGACTTTGAGCTCCCATTCAGCAATTTATCAATTTCTTGAATCAGCATTTTCAGCTTAATATCAATTTCCTTGATCAAATCCTATTTCTATCATCTATTCAATTTTATCCTATGGATTAACCATTTTATTCTAAGTTTTTATTTAATTAAAATGAATATTTCCTCCCCTTTTATTAAATAAAAAGGCCCCACTTTTCCTCTTATCTTAAGCTGCACAAATAAAGCATTATTCTTATTTTATAAAAAAGGAAAAAGCACTTTTTGTCTCATATGGACACAAAAGTCAACTCTTATTTTCTCATTGGAAAATATTTGTGCACATGGATTGATCTCTCTTCAAGCCTCGCCCTTGATTAGATCTTTTGCCTCTTAATCTCCATCATCCGTTGTTTCTCATTTCTTATAAAAGGAGAACTCTCTTCTTCATTTAGATATCCATCTTTTTATGCTAATGTTATGCTACGGATTTTCTAGGTCACTTTGGAGCTTTTGAAGATTTGGAGCATTCTTGGCTTTTGCATCTACATCCCATTTTTAGTTTCATTCTTGCATAGTAGCTTCATGTTTATGCTTTCATAGTTTAGATTTCCTTTCAAGCTTTAGAATAACTCACATAGATTAATAGGAAGGATTGTAACACTTGTATCTTTCCATTTCATAGCTTAGTTTGTACTTTCATTTCCATAGCATAGCTTGCATGCTTGCATACTTGCATACTCATATTAATCTAGCTTGTATTGCATTTCATTTGATTCTTGGAGATATTGGCATTCTTGCCCTTGTCTTCATTTGAATCTCCCATAGTGTGGTTTACTAGCAAGGTTATAGGCCTAATAGCTCTAGCTGAGAGCAATATTCAAACTATCCTTATGACTCCATGCTTAGGGAGCTATGGATCAATTTTTGAAACCTCATTCTTGAGTATTCTTGATTGTAATGATCCATAGAAGTGCACTATTTTGTGTGTACAATGCATACTATTGTTGGGCTTGTACTCATATCCTCATTGTGGCAATACATTGGATACATTTTTCCACTTAGAGGTTTGATTCTCACTTCGTCTTTTAGTCTATGGTGTTGTCTTTGAATTCTTTGGCCTTTTAGAATTCTTAACATCCTCGGCAACGTATTCTCAACATTGTGATCTCCCTTTCTCATATATTATTGATCTGCAACTGATAATTTTTAGTTTTTACAATGAATAAAAAGTCACATATTGTCGCAGTGTCATTCTGAGCCCAACCACTATTTGTCTTCTCTGATTGTTTCTCAAATTTTAGTTGTTTTTATTTTCTAGCTTTATATTTGATACTAGATTATTGTTTTTATGTTTCCATTATAATATGAAATTAAACAAAGTTCTCATCATGCTAAAAGTCAAGTTAACACTAATTTCACCTTATTTTGTCCTAATATATGGCTAATTATAATCTTAATTCACTCTTAATTGATTGATCACACTTAATTTTAAATGATCTTGGGTTTAAATTAAACTTAACCTTATTACCATCATGCATGTACGAGAGAAGTTCAAACTTCATATATCTATATTAGAAAGAAACTTAGACATATAGTTAACCTATGTACAACAACATAATTGTTTTCTTCTAATTTACAATTTTGTGTATGCTTACCTTTAATTTTACCATTTTTACTAATCAGCTTTCAATAAATTACATTTAACTTAGGCAGGAACTTTGACGCTTTGCGTCCTTGTTTAAATAGTCATAGATGAAGGAGAATCGATAAAATATTGAGCTTACATTTATTTTACTTTTCAATTTAAATTTTTTTATATGGAGATAAGAACTTTTTTTAGTCTTTATATCAATACACACATTTCAAATAGCTAATTCTTTGCATTTTGTAATCACTCAACAAATATGTGAATGAATTGTAATTATTACTTTTAAATTATTGAATGATTTAAAAACAAAACAAAAAAAGACTAAGATATAATTAACAACAAGTAGCAATGAAAAGTCGTGACTATTAGAGGGAAAAAGGTTACACTTATAGTCTAGGGATGAATCCACTTATGATTATACAATTAAGGATGAAAACCCTTAATTATCATTGTTGAGCTAGAGACAAAAACCACTTAGTCAAGAACATCTAAAAGCATTTTCAAAGTAGACATACAAGAAGAGATCATCACAGTTGGAAGAAAGAAGATAGAATACCAAAATAAAGTACAAGTGCTATATTTTTTAAGAGAGAAATTATTAGTTTTTAGGCCAAATTATTTTACCAAAATTATAACTTATCAGTAAATTAATACTTGTGATTTACAAATTATCATATTAAAAGAAAATAATAAATATTTTAAAATGGAACATTACAATGTTGATGTGTGTCATTTATCATGTTTTACATTTCTTTTTTATGTAAAGGCTTTTAACTTTTAAATTGTTCTAATGATATAACTACTTGGTCACAAAACCCTTCCAAAAGCCTATAATTAGCTTTTCAAGCCTAGGAAAATTGCCTCTACACATATAGTCTCCTTACTCCTCTAACCATGTGATTCCTCTCAAGCCATTCATTATGATGGAGCCTTATTTTTTGGCAAAAATCTGGGCATCCATTTGTGGAGTAATGTTGAAGACTTGGTAGTATTGTCATTGATGTTATTCACCTTACTAGATATGTGAAGGAAAGGTTAGAAATAATATAAACTTAAATATTTAAAGAATATACATCAGCAAATATACTACATCAAATACAGTGCTAACAGCACATAACATGATTTGGTAAGTGAAATGATCAAATATAAAATATCTGTACAATAAGAACAGATGGTATGAAGATTGACAAAGCAGACACTAAGCTATACATGAGATGGTATTGAGAGTTTCCAATCAAGCACAACAAATATATAACCCAAAGGTTATTATTAACAAAAAACTTAACATATAAATGGAAGCCCAAATGTGATCTGGTGGATAGATTCAGTCTGCATCGAATTTGGCACCCAAGGACATGCAATAATATTCAAAGGCAGATATTAATCTAAGGTTGCGATGACTTCGAAAGATGGTTACAGTTTGAAATAAAAGAGACAGCAACATGGATATGAACCTAGATGTTTGTAGACGCTGCCATAAGGGTCTGCGGACACGTTATTAGCAACGAAAGGCTTGAGCCATCAGAAATTTGAACATGCGATAAAGGTTGTGCATAGCATATCATTGAAGAACGTAGGAATCCACGTCGGACACCATTGGATTCAAAACATTTGAGTGTTGGACTTTTAACGGCAAAGAAAGTGACAAGGTTCGAATGAAGACAAAGCTTGATAATTTGGGGAAGCCAAATAAAATATTATGAGTAAGAAATTTAATTCTGGAAAGCAACGATAAAATTGGACATTAACGGGTGATTTTTTTATATATATCAATATTCGATATTGAGAATAAGACAAAGACGGCAATAGACAAATGATATTCGAACAAAGCAATCATACACAGCAATAAAATTTGTAAGATTGAACAACAATGATTGGTATGTTAAGCGCAGTGATAAAATAGTCAAATAAAGAGAAACGAAACTATATATTGAGCATCTGAAATAAAGAAGAATTCAGTTGTCATATCCTTACTAACGACACTCTCATATTAGCAGCAATTGAAGTTTTAATTCAAGATGAAGATGCTGACGTAACAAATACTAGTACCATGAGGGAGACAAATACATCTATAGTGGCAAGAGAATAGTTTCAAAAATATTCACTGAGATAATAACGATCAAATCTGGGCATGTGTTGACAGGCTGAGAATGAATAAATATTCAGGGTCTGTGTTAAGATTCAAAATAATTATGAGATTACAAGTTATCAGTGATTGGTCAACAAATTATTGAATCAAAAGAATGGTCAAAGAAGATGCAACGATTAGTTAATATTAAAATAAATGTGATTTACTTTTGAAGAGAAACGACTTTTGAAATTGAAAAGTCACACTCTTATTTGAATAAGGTATAAATGGAGGATACTTTATTTGAAACAAGATATATTCGATAGAAGAACAATAAAAACATATATATTTAATTGTATGGAGGGATAAGGAGTAAAAATATGACTTTGTAATATAAATTCAATTATTTTATTTTAATAATAAAATAAAATGTCTTTTGTTTATTATTAAAGGTGTGGAGAATTAAACTGCAGATGAACCCTCTTTTATAATTATTTTTTTGAATATTATATACAATTTAAATATCAGATAAGTGGACACGATCAAATAGCATCTTAAACTCGATCATCACAAATGTTGTGAAATATTTAATTGTTTCTGAATTTGTGTCTAGTTTGTCTCTAAGGAGTTAAAGTTCAATCTGGACTAATTTAAGATTGCATAAATATTTGATCTATCTCATCTTGATTATTTAATTGATTGGTAGTATAAGTGTGTAGAACATTATAAAATTGTACATAATCTTCACTGAAGTTGACTCTTTCGCCTGAATGAGTAGAGGCACTGGTCTTTTTATTTCTGAAGTATTGGGTTTATATGTGAAGTCAGAAAATCTATCAATTCCTTCCTACAAACCTCAAATCCATTATTAAAAATCATTACACAAAACATTTAATTCAAACATTCAGCATTCAATTTCATATTGATCGAGTTCGAGGAATTTGCCAGCTGGAAAACTCACAAACTTAAATTCGCTATAGAAAAACCTTGAAGAAAGTGATCAGGTTCGAGGTGAAGGTTTACCTGCCTAGGTGTAGCGAAGCTTAAAGTGCAGGGGAATTTAGATTATTCTCGTTTGTTGGCCAGAATTGATTTGGAATTCTATTGGAGAATTGGCAAGCTCTTGGATTTCCAATCTGTGGTTTTGAGAACCAACATATTATAAACAAATACAAATTTTAAAACCACCCTATTCCCTTCCCACATAATCCTTTGATCCCAATCAAATGGTTGAAATGAAGAGTGTTGTTGCAAAGTTATCTAATTTCTTAGACTTCAAAAGGAATCTTGCAATTAAAAACTCACCTAGGCGATTTATAATCCCAAATCCACCAAGGTCTAATATGGGAAACTACATATACCCTCAATTCATCCTAATGCATTACAATTGGCCCAATACATGCCCTCGTCTTGAAGTTTAATTTTCCTAGAAATAGAAGCTCAACATCTTATGGTGACAAATAAAATATTTTTTGTATGTGATATGTGACGCAAGGCAGGGAGCAAGAGGGGCCAAGGCAGGGCACAACCCAATGATCCAAGCCTGCAACACACACGCGGAAGCAACAACAACAACAAAGTGAGAGAGAGAATGTCAGATCTTTCATTAATTTTGATCAATAGGAATCATACATGCCGAGCTGTAAGGCCTTCCCAGTTATGGCCTGATATTACAATGAAACTCAGAAGTCCTCAAACATGTGAGGATCTGTTACAATCTCAATTCTAATGTCTACCTCCTTCTAACTTCCCCTCTGAACTGCCTCAACTACTACCAAACATCTACATTTATACAAGAAGCTACCGAGCAACGTCGGCCTTCAAATCCATAATTAACAGAAGTAACAGTCAAATCTGGGACCACATGCTTCCCAATGATGGATTCCAACATTAATTTTGTGATCCAATATAAATGCACAAGTCGGCCACAATAGGAAACAAAACTAGACCTGTCGGTAAGCAAGATAACCAAGAAGCAGACAGGCAACGCCGAGTGCCAATGAATTAACCGATCGCCCAGGAGATAACTGACGACACTTGGTAACCAAGAAAACTGACCAACTTGGTTAAAGAAGAAACCGAGCAACACAGAAAACTTTAAATTCTTTTTGGTGACACAGGATTGCCAAGGACCTGAGATGCTCCTGCATCAGACACCTGCAGTTGTTTTGAAATGATTCTCAGAATCATTTGGTATGCCTGGTCTGAGCTGTATCCAACTCAAACTGTGAAATCCAAGAACTATCTTCCATCGGTCTATTCTTCCACTTAACCAGATATTCCATATATTGTTTTCCTCTTGTGCTCTTGCCAACTCTTTCCTTCAAGATCTGTTCAATTTTCTCCTTCTACTTCTTAGGATATTATGTCGGTATTGTCATTTCTTCATCAGGTTCATGATACTCATATAAATCAGCAATGTTGAAAATTGGTGATATGTCCATTTCATCAGGTAACTCAATCTCATATGCATTTCCACTATCAAACTTCCTCAAAATCTTGCAAGCTCCAAACTTCTTCATTTTCAACTTTCCATATGTGCCAACAGGAAACCAATCTTTCTTCAAATGAACCATCACTTCATCACCAACATCAAAAGTCTTGTATCTTCTTGATCTATCGGCTCTATCTTTGTTTTTCTAGTTACTATCTTCCAGCTTCAGCTTCACATCTTCATGTAATGTCTTCATGTATTCAGCAAATTTCACTCCTTCAGCACTTCTTTTATTTTCATCATCAATGTCTCTCAAATCAGATATTCCTCTCGATTGTGTGCCATTCACAATCTCAAATGGTGTTTTTCCAGTACTCCTATTCACTGAATTATTGTATGCAAACTATGCTTGTGCTAATACAGAATCCCAATTACTCGGTGTGTCTCCAACTAAACATCTCAAAAGATTTCCCAAACTTCTATTCACAACTTCAGTCTGTCCATCGGTTTGTGGGTGAAATGTCAAACTATATTTCAACTCAGTGCCAAATTTCTTCCAAAGTATTTTCCAAAAATAACCAACAAATTTACTATCTCGATCAGAGATAATAATCCTCGGTAACCCATGCAATCTCACAATTTCCTTAAAGAAAAGATCTGCTACGTTTACTACATCTGATGTCTTTCTACATGGTATAAAATGTCATTTTAGAAAATCTATCCACAACAACAACTATAGAATCGTTACCTCTCACTGTCTTCGGTAAGCCAAGAACAAAATCCATACTGATATCAATCCAAGGTTTCTCAAGTACAGCAATCAGTGTATATAATCCAGTATTCTGACTTACTCCTTTTGCAACTTGACAAATACCACAACTTTTCACAAATTTCTGAACATCTCTATACAACTGCGGCCAAAAGTGCTTTTCCTTCAACAAATTCCATGTTTTATCAATGCCAAAATGTCCAGCCAAACCACTACTATGTTTCTCTTTTATTAAATTAGTTCTCATTACTCCTCTCGATATACACAACTGAATGCCTTTAAACAACATATCTTCCTGAATGAAATATTCATCCCATTTAGTATCATGTTGATCTTGTATAGGTGCTCTGCACTTCCTCCGTGGCTCAGAAAAATCAGGGTCATTTTCATACAAACCTTTCATCTTATCAAAACTAAGAACTTGAATTTTCATCTCGGTCATCAAATATCTTCTTCTACTCAATGCATCAACAACTCGATTAATGACTCCACTCTTATGCTTTATCACAAATGTATAGCTCTGCAAATACTCAACCCATTTCATATGTCTTTGATTCAACTTATTCTGACTACCCAAATATTGTAAAGCCTGATGATCAGTATACAACACAAATTCACTTGGTATCAAATAATGTCTCCATTTCTTGAGTGCTTGAACAATAGCATAGAATTCTTGATCATACATAGAATATTTCCTTCTAGCATCATTCAACTTTTCACTAAAGAAAGCAACAGGTTTACCTTCTTGACTCAACACAGCTCCAATTGCACTTCCACTTGCATCACATTCTTCTTGAAATACTTTACTGAAATCAGGTAATGCCAAAATAGGTAATTCAGCAACCTTCTGCTTCAGATTCTCAAAACTTTTATCAGCTCCATGTGTCCACTTGAATTCTCTTTTGTCTCCTCTCATGGTCTCAGTCATTGCATTACAAATTGAACTAAAATTCCTTATGAACTTTTGGTAAAAACTTGTCAAACCATGAAATGATCTTACCTCAGTAGCATTTATAGGTGTAGGCCAATTCAAAATAGCTTCAACCTTTTCAGGATCCATTTTCAAACCATCAGCTGAAATAACAAATCCCAAATACACAATCTCTTCTTTCATGAATGAACACTTTTTCAGATTTATCAGCAACTTTTCTTCTTTCAATCTCTGCAAAACTTGTCTTACATGCAACAAATGTTCTTCTTTGGTCTTACTGAATATCAAAATATCATCAAGATATACAATCACAAACTTACCCAAGAATTTCTTCAAAACTTCATTCATCAACCTCATAAAAGTACTCAGTGCATTAGTCAAACCAAAAGGCATAACCAACCACTCATATAAACCTTCCTTTGTCTTGAAAGTAGTCTTCCATTCATCACGTTCTCTGATTCTAATCTGATGATACCCACTTTTCAAATCAATCCTTGTGAAATACTTTGCTCCAGTCAAACTGTCCATTATATCATCCATTCTCGGTATAGGAAACCTATACTTCACTATTATCTTATTGATTGCTCTGGAATCAGTACACATTCTCTATTCTCCATTCTTCTTTGGTGCTAATACAACAGGTACTGCACAAGGACTCAAACTTTCTTTGATCAAACCTTTCTCCAGCAACTCTTGAATCTGTCTGTTTAATTCCTGATTCTCGGTAGGTGTCAACCGATGAGGTGCCTTATTCGGTAAACTAGCTCCAGGGATTAGATCCATACAATGATCAATACTTCTTTTTGGTGGCAAACCATCAGGTACATTATCAAAAATGATATCACTGTACTCGGTGAGTAACTTATCAATCTCCTCAGGGACATTATCTTCTATTTTCTTACTCGATTTATTAGGAATCACAGCAAAACATACATCATCCCTCTTCAAAGAGTTAACAAACTTCCTTCCTTCCATCAAGCAAACTTTCACAGATGTGCAAACATTACTAACAGGTTCTTCCATCAATGGTAACAAGATTTGTTTCTTTCCATCAGCCACAATAGTATACTTATGCAATCTCCCATCATATATAGCATGTCTATCATATTGCTAAGGTCTACCCAACAAAATATGACAACAATCCATATGTATGATATCACACAACACCTTATCATAGTACTGTCTAATCTTTAAATTCACATAACATTGTTCACTTACCAGGAGTGTATGCTCATCCTTGATCAATGAAATCTGATAGGGCTTTGGATGTACTAAACTTTTCAACTACAATTTACTAACCATCTCTTCAGATGCCAGGTTCTCCAAGCTACCACTGTCAATGATTACCTTCCAAACTTTATTAGAAACTCTACATCTGGTTTTGAACAAACTTTTTCTTACCGGATCTTCCTTCTTACTTTCATTCCACAATGCTCTCCTCACCATCAGGTTATTATCCCTTTCAGGTTCATTTAGTGGTTCTTCTTGCACTACAGCATTCCTACTACTACCAGCCTTCTTACTTGCTTGTGTACATTCAAATGACCTATGTCCTTCTTCTCCACAATTGTAACAAGTTCCTCAGAAACTTCCTCTGCTATAACCACCTCGGTAGTTACTGCATCTACCTCTAGATGAACTTTCACCTTTCCACTCGGTCTTGCCTTTGTCCAGATTTGTCTTTTCTGGTTCGGATCTACCAATTTCACCATTAGATCTACCTCTTCCTCTAGGGAATCTACCACCTCTTCCTCTCTGTCTCTGTTCATGTTTCTTGTTCAATTTCTCCTCGACTTTCAAAGCAAATTGATAAGCCTCTTCAATACTCTCCAACTTGACCATACTAATTTCCTCTTGGATGGAAACTCTCAAACCATTGAAGTATCTATCAATTCTTTCTACATCATCTTCATCATGTCTAGATTTGATATCCAATCTATAAAATTTCTCAGTATACTCTTTTACCGAGCTATCCTTCTGTCTCAAACTTTGCATTCGCCGAACTAGGTTAATCTGATAATCACAGGGTAAGAACTTTCCTTTCAATTTATTTACCATCTTATTCCATACCTTGATTTTGTCTTTACCTTTCCTTTTTCTATCCAATTGCAGATGTTCCCACCATAAGGATGCATGACTTTTCAACTTGGTGCTTGCAATCTTCACCTTCTTATCCTCAGGGATATTTTCATATTCAAAATATTTTTCCATCTCAGTGATCCAGTCCACCAATTCATCATAATCCAGCTTTCCACTATACTCAGGAGGATTGAAATGTGGTGTTGACTTCAGACTTGTCAAAGTCTTCAAAAATCTTTCTTCACCTTGATCCATAACAGGAGCAGGTTCTGCATTCGCCTGTTCTTCTTCAATCTCATCATCACTAACATCTTCAAGATGTCTACCTCTTCTTTGGGCTATCTCAACTACTTCTAATCTTGCAGCAATATGTCTTAGCATATCTGCCAATCCTAGATCTGCATCTCACCTCCCATGAACCATCTTGACAACCCTCTGCAATTGTAGGTCATATCACAATATGCTACCCCACAACAATCCACTAGGGCTTCAAGAGGAACCAGCAAACCTAGATCCGCAGACCTAGATCAAGATCTCACCTCGCTCTGATACCACCTAATGCAAGGCAGGGAGCAAGAGGGGCCAAGGCAGGGCACACCCCATTGATCCAAGCCTACAACACACATGCGGAAGCAACAACAACAACAAAGTGAGAGAGAGAATGTCAGATCTTTCATTAATTTTGATCAATAGGAATCATACATGCCGGGTTGTAAGGCCTTCCTGGTTATGGCCTAATATTACAATGAAACTCAAAAGTCCTCAAACATGCGAGGATCTATTACAATCTCAATTCTAATGTCTACCTCCTTCTAACTTCCCCTCCGAATTGCCTCAACTACTACCAAACATCTACATTTATACAAGAAGCTACCAAGCAACGTTGGCCTTCAGATCCATAATTAACAGAAGTAACGGTCAAATCTGGGACCACACGCTTCCCAATGATAGATTCTAGCATTAATTTTATGATCCAATATAAATGCACAAGTCAGCCACAATAGGAAACAAAACTAGACCCGTCAGTAAGCAAGATAACTGAGCAGTAGACAGGCAACACCAAGCGCCAATGAATTAACCAACTGCCCAGGGGATAACCGATGACACTCGGTAACCAAAGGAAACCAACCAACTCAGTTAAAGAAGAAATCGAGCAACACAGAAAACTTCAAATTCTTTTTGGTGACACGGGATTGCCAAGGACCCGAGGTGTTCCTGCATCAATATGTGTGAAAACAACAATATTTCTTGCCTAGGTGAGTAAAAGGAAAATGTTGCCCAACATTTTTTCATAGTAGAACATTTTCATTTTTTGTTTTGGTGTAATTAAGGCATTTTACCTTGGTTGATTCACACCTAGGTACTAATTACACTTTGTTAGAATAATTGAGAGGGGGGTGAATTAGTTATCCAATGTCCCAATACAAAATGTATAATCCAAAAACAAATACTTAAAACTTCTGATACTTGGTAACTTAGAATATTGTACTGTCGGTACTTTTACCGATTACCAGTCTAAAACATATAGTAGTTACCGATCAAATCAAATATGTAACATGCAAATATGACATCAAGCAAATATCACAATCAACACATAACACAAGAGATTTAATGTGGAAACCCTGTGAAGGGAAAAACCACCTAGGACCGCTAACCCAAAAAATTGTTCACTCTTCTGAAGTGAGGTCGGTGAAGAACCAACCCTGTTAAAGGTTACAAACACACTGTTAGGTGTGACCTTGTTAGAGGATTTAACACTAACCATTATTGCCCAACCAGCATTCACTATGGGGTTGACAGAATAACAATGTTTATTTTATGAATGACACATAATAAGACTTTCTTAGTCCACTCGGTTAAGAGATTTGACTGTGTACAATGGTTAAATATGTAACAGTAGGTGATCTGCCTTAATACAACTTAAATTGCAGATGTACATATCAATGTTAAGCTCATTCAACCTTTATGATCAATGTAACACTTCTGATTCAACAATATATTAACTTACTATCCGTTGGTAATTACTCTTTGTTGCTCGGTGATGCTCTGTAGTTCGGTTCTCACTAACCTGTATGATCAAAATGCATGAAAGCTTGTTCACGCGATAATTCTAAAGTATCTTCTTCTTTTGGCATCGTTTCAATGCGAAACTCTGTCTCTTATATAGACATGTAAATCATTTTCTTATCCTCCATTATATTTTGTCACTTAATCATCATCGTTGATTTTGCCGCTTTAACCTTCCTCGTCTAATGTGTCAATAACATGTTTCAATCCAATCCATTAGATATTTCCTGAATTTTGTTAGCCGTCGATCTTCATAACAAACATTATTTGTTACACTAACTTCGAGGTACTTTCCAGCTCATCAATCTTATCGGCTAAACTAGTCATTTATTCCTTTCTCCTGCTTGGTTAACAAAGAAATGCATCGGTGAACACAAGCTCGATTTACAATGTGCTCGGTATACACTACACTCCATCGGTGTATACTGTAATGCTTCATTAACTGACAACACTACTTTGTGTCTTTCAGCTCTATTCTTCATCATAGATGAATGGAACATAATCAAGTCAATATCATAAGGTCATAGACTCATCAACAAGTTACTCAATCTATTCTTTTTCCTCGTCTGTCATATCCATCTTCCTTATGTAGATATTTTTGTACTTCATCTCTTTCACTCCTTTTCTATAGATGTTTCGGTATAGTAACTCACAAGATAAGTACTGTCAAACTTAGTTGGCATCAATGACAACACAATACTGATTTAATCATCTTACATATCTAATCAGCAACTCTTTGGTGATCTTTAATCACATATTCTTCAATCGGGTTCTGAATCAGTTGTAGTTCATCAATCTCTCCCTTTGGCATTGATGGCAACTCAAGTAATATGAAATATACCATACACATACCAAACATGTATTCTACAACTCTATGAACAAATGTTGTACAAGCTCTCCCTAGCTTAATATGTTTAATCACTACGTTACTAAATAGCATTGTAAACCTTATGTTCTCTGTAACTGATCTTCAATGTTCTGTTCCTTTTAGATTGTCTCTCCCTTAGATAGATATCTTAGTATTCTCATCGGTGAATGTTGTTTCATATGTTTCATATTGTCTATCTCTCCCTTTGACAATAATGCCAAAGAAACAAATAAACAAACTGCTCTATATTAGCCATATAACTCTTTGTTGTCTGGTGCATGCTCTATATCTTTGTATACTGATATGCCAATCTATTCCAATTCTCCAAATTTTTCACAGCCTTAGACATGATCCAAAGTGTGAACTATGATGCATCAACATGAGTGATCTTCTGATAAGATTACGCTGATGCAACATCCAAATCACATTAGTGACCGGTAGACAGGGGACAGACCCCTAGTCTTGTCCTCAAATATTCAAATGTGTCCTTTGGTAGAGGCTTTGTAAATATATCTGCAAGTTGTTCTTTAGATGTAACAAATTCTAACTTCACTTGCTTCTCTAGTACTTGTTCTCTTAAGTAGTGATACTTAATAAATATGTGTTTTGTCTTAGAGTGCATCACTAGATTCTTTGAAATATTTATTGCACTTGTATTATCACAGTATATAATCACCAGCTCTATGATTACCTCATTCATTCCTTCCAATACTTGCTTAATATATGCAATGTTTGAACAATTTGTAGCAGCAACAACATACTCTGCTTCAGTTGTAGACTGAGAAATGTAAGCTTGTTTCTTACTCATCCATGTAACAAGTCTTTCACCAAAGAAGAATGCTCCTTCGGTGGTGCTTTTTCTGTCATCGACATTTCCAGCCCAATCAGAATCAATATAAACCTTCAATTCAAATTTGCCTTAGGATACCATAGTCCATAGTGTTCAGTCTTTTTCAGATATCTTAAGGTTCTCTTAGTAGCAACCATGTGTGATTCTCTAGGGTTAGCAAAAAATCTAGCAACAATTTCCACAGCATGTGTTATATCTGGTCTACTGTGAACTACATACATTAACTTACCAATCATAGATCGGTACAATGTCTGGTTTACCTCTGTAGTTTCATCATCCTTAGTCAGTTTACATCCAGTAGCCATCGGTGTTCCCATAGGTTTAGCATCATCCATGCCAAATGTCTTCAATACTTCCTTTATGTATTTAGATTGTGTGATGAATATCACATCACTCTGTTGAATCACTTGTAGTCCTAGAAAGAATTTAATCTCTCTGAACATAGACATTTCAAACTCTTTTCTCATTTCATCAACAAAGGCTTTGCATATGTGATCTTGGCCTCCAAAAATAATATCATCCACAAATATTTCAGCAATAAGAATAGTATCATCAATATCTTCTTTCATATACAAATTGTTGTTCTCACTAGTTCTAACAAATCCAATACTTAACAAGTAAGTATGCAGCCTTTCATACCAAGCTCTCGGTGCTTGCTTCAAACCATATAAAGCTTTATGCAGTTTACATACCATGTCTTTGTTATCTGGATCAACGAACCCTTCTGGTTGTTCTATGTAGACCTCTTCTTCAAGTATTCCATTCAAAAATGTTGACTTCACATCTATTTAATAAACTTTGAATTTCTTGTGTGCAGCGTATGCAAGTAACATTCTAACTCCTTCCAATCTAGCAACAAGTGCAAATGTTTCACCATAGTCAATTCTTTCTTCCTGTGCATATCCTTTGCATACCAATCTAGCTTTATTTCTTGTCACTTCTCCATTCTCATTCATTTTGTTCATGAATATCCATTTAGTACCGATAACATTCTTGTCTTTAGGTCGAGGTACTAAACTCTAGGTTTTGTTCTTCTCTATTTTTTGTATTTCCTCTTTCATTGCATTAACCCATTCATCATTCTCTAATGCAACTTTCACATTTTTTGGTTCAAACTCACAAACTAGACATGTACCTTGTCTTGCTTTGCTCCTTGTCATCATGTTAGCTTGTTTGTCTCCAATTATTTGTGTCTCAGGATGATGTCTCCTGAAAAATCTTGTCAGTACTCAGTATCTTCTTTCTTGTTCATCTTGTACAGGTTCATTTGCTTGCTCGGTAGCTCCATCCTGCTCATCAATTTCTCTTTCCTGTTCCTCAGTAGGGTTTGCCTATTGACCGATTACCACTATCTCCTGCGTCGGTAGATACTCAGGTTGTTCAATGTAAGTGAATCTACCATAGTCTTCTGGTTCCTTTCTACTTTCCTTTACATTTTTATCATCAAACTCATCTACACGTGTATGCACCCTAAAATGGTCACCTAGACTTTGGGCCCCCATTCAACAATTTATCAAATCCCTAAATCAATATTTTCAAAAGTCAACATTTTTCAACTTCCTTGATCAAATCCTAATTCAATCATTTTTTATTTTACTCCATGGATTAACCATTTTATACTAAGTTTTTTATTTAATTGAAAGAAATATTTCCTCCCCTTTTATTAAATAAAAAAGCCCCCACTTTTCCTCTTATCCTAAATTGCACAAATAAAGCATCATTATTATTTTATAAAAAGGGAAAAAGCACTTTTTGTCTCATATGGACACAAAAGTCAACTCTTATTTTCTCATTGGAGGATATTTGTGCACATGGATTGATCCTTCTTCAAGCCTCACCCTTGATTAGATCTTTTGCCTCTTAATCTCTATCATCCTTTGTTTCTCATTTCATATAAAAGAAGAGCTCTCTTCTTCATTTGCATATATCAATATTTTTATGCTAATGTTATGTTGTAGGTTTTCTAGGTCACTTTGGAGCTTTTGAAGATTTGGAGCATTCTTGGCTTTTGCATCTACATTCCATTTTAGTTTCATTCTTGCATAGTAGCTTCATGTTTATGCTTTCATAGTTTAGATTTCTTTTCAAGCTTTAGAATAACTCACATAGCTTAATAGGAAGGATTGTAACACTTGTATCTTTCCATTTCATAACTTAGATTGTACTTTCATTTTCATACCATAGTAGCATACTTGCATACTCATATTAATCTAGTTTGCATTGCATTTCATTTAGATTCTTGGGGATATTGGCATTATTGCCCTTGTCTTCATTTGAATCTCCCATAGTGTGGTTTACTAGCAAGGTTATAGGCCTAATAGCTCTAGCTGAGAGCAATATTCAAACTATCCTTGTGACTCCATGCTTAGGGAGCTATGGATCGATTTTTGAGACCTCATTCTTGAGTGTTGTTGATTGTAATGATCCATTGAAGTGCACTATTTAGTGTGTACATTTTTGGCGCCCACCGTGGGGCAGAGCATTAGTGTTTTGTCCTTAATTTTTTACATTTTCGTCAAAATTTTTGTCAATTTTTAGCTTCATTTTCAGCTCTCAGCTTTTTCAGTCTTAGATTATCACGTAATAGTTTGCCAGTATCGCGCAATAGTTTCTGAATGGTGGTGCAATACTTCACGAGTAAAAGTATCGCGTTGTTTGAGACTTTCTGTCTGAGACATTCTATCGCCTGTAGGTACAGTAAAGTATCGTCCAGAAATATATTATCACCCCAGTATACTGTAAAGTATCGCATGATATTTTTGGTGACTGTACTATCACCTATACCCGGCAGTGAGTTGTTTCTTGGTCTTTTCTTGTCGAGTTTTGGTCTAATTAGCTTGTTGGTTTGATTCACTGTGGTTAAGAAAAGTTTAGTTGCAGATTTCATTTGGATTTGGATTTTGCTAATCTTGTGGGGCTAACAAGTTGTGGTTGTAGGTGCCTCTTGCTTGAATATTTGCCAAAAATTGCATGCACAAGGGCTACTAATAGTTTTTGTAGGGCTGCCCAAGCGTAAAAACAAAAACAAAAAAAGTGCTTGTTGTTTATTTCATTTCAAGTGTGGCAATTACTAGTTGTTTCATTTCATAGGAACATAATATCTTGTTGTAGGAATTCTTGGGTGGTAGGAGAAGTATGCTCTTCACCCTTGTGGTGAACCAGAAAATCTTGACCCATCCTTGGATTTTGAAAGCAAGAGGGTAATTGAACTCTTCTTGGTGTGTTTGGAAAAACTTTGAGATAAGGGGAGTATGCTCTTCACCATTGTGGTGAAACAAAAACCTTGAACCTCACAAGTTGATCCACTTTCTGTTTAGTTGTTAGAATCCTTTAGCGGACCTACTCTTGAGCGATCAAGAGGAATGACCCAAGTGGGGACAAGCCTTTCACTGGCTATTCCAACCCACTATAAACTCAAGGCTATCAAGGACACAAAACCTTGGTAGACATAGTGCTTGTCTTCGCTTGATGTGAGTACTTGTGGGATTGTGAGCATGAGGAAAGTGTTGAGCAAGAATTCTTAAGGTACTCTTGTGGCCGCGAGGTCTGTTACTTGCTGCAAGGTAAGGAGTCCCTTTGGGGAGCAAGAGGGGTACTACGAACGGAAGCCCTTATTAAGAACCATTAGATATAAGCCACTCTATTTAGCTGCTTAGCTTCTTGGTGCAAGGATTGATCCAAGTGGAATAACCCAGATCACCCCAAGATTACTCACCATATGTGTTCCTTTGGTTGTGTCATTGACACTTCCATGACAAAGCCAATATCTATTGTGGGTAACCACTTTGTGTGAGGCAATAGAGCATCAAGTTGTGGGCCAAGTTGTTAAGTATTGAGCCATTGACTTGTTAGAATAGCAAGTGCTTGAAGTGTTCTCATTGTGATATACCCATGTAAACGTTCTTACATACTCAACATCATGGTAGTATTCATAGGTTTTTCCATTTTGATATCACAATTGCTTGTCTTGGCAAGGTTACTTTTGCCCTTGTTTCAAGTGTTTGAAGACATGTTTGATCCCCTACTATTTGCAAACTTGTCCATTTACTGCTGTAACTATGATTGAAATTGAAAAAACCAACATTCAGCTTGAAATTTTGATCAAATTGCCTTAAAAATTGAGATTTTGACACTCACTGGTCGAAGAGTTGTACAACACTGAATAGTTATCACTCTTTGTCCTGAGAAATATTGCGCGACAGTTCATTCCTATAGGACTATCGCTCTGCCTACCTGGAAAATATCGCCTAGGCTTATTAGAAACTATCGCCCTGCTTAAGGCGAAGTATCGCCTGGTCATAAATTATAGCCCTGTTTGCCTGGAAAGTATCGCTCAGAGTCTTTTTGCAGCCTATCTGATTTTTGCAATTTTCAGTCTTTCCTTGGTTGACCAGATTTTAGTAAAGTTTCAAAATCTGCCGTTGGAAACCTATTTGTACCTCAGCTTATTGGATTTAAACATCTTGAGCTAGTAATCTCTGATTTCACCTAAGATCTTGCTTGTTATTGACAAGTTAGAAACCATCCTTATTGACAAGATTCATCTTTAGACTCTTTGATTACACACTTGGAGAATTTGAGTACTCTTTTGTCCAAATCTTTTTTCATATAATTTCAATTTCAATTTTGGGTAAATCATCCTCCTGATCCATATGTGCTAGGATACTAGAATCCTTTTATTATGCACTAATTGTGGTAGTGTTGATTTATTCCTTTTGTCAGCTTTCTATTTCATGATTTCTCTTTTGGACAATTGAATATTCTCACTATCCTAGCTTGATAATTAATGATTCATAAGGTCATCTTTTCACTAAGGGTCTTTCCTTTCATGCCGGTTACAACAAGATACCAAGTGGATCAAGGAAAATTACCTCAAGTTGTTTTTGAACAATTACCTCTAGTACAAACTCGCCAAAAGTGAAAGGGGAAGGAACCCATCTTTGATCAATCTCCTAAGAGTGCTTTAGAAGTTTGGTTTGAGCCTAGCACCAACCTTAGTCAGTTGAGTACCTCTTTGGCACCTTCTCAATCAAATATGGACATGAGTTACACCTTGACCAAGCAACAAAGAGAAGCAATGGATCAAACTCTTGATGATATTTTCCAAAGACATAGGGATAACATGATGCTTGGTGAATCTTCTTATGGTAATCAACCTGAATCACCTCCTATCAACACCAGGTATCTAGACACTCATCAACAAGCTGAAAGACATTATAGACAAGCACACCAAGATGCACAGTCACAACATGAAGACCAAAACAACGAATCTGGTGACGCTCATGTAAATGCAGCCTTTTCCAACAACTTGCTCAATCATTCAAGACCCAACTCTCCACTAAGAACAACCTCAAGATACGTGAATGAAAGGCTCAAATGAATAGAACGTGAAAAGAAAGCCTACTTAGATGAACAAGCCGCTAAGGAAGAGAAGTCTAGACAACTTGAGGCGGAGCAACAAGCCTTGTTAGAAATGGAGAGAAAAGCATTTCAAGAAGAACAAGATAGGCTTCTAGAACAACAACTTCATGCACAATTCAACAATAGAGGTACCAATAGTGGAAACAACTCTCCACCCTCTACTCCCTCAGCAACTCCACGAGGTAGAAAGTATTCAAGGTCACCATCAAGATCTCCTAGTCCTAGAGGAAGGACTTTTCAAAATGCTCACTATAGGAGACCAACACCTCCTAGGAACTCAAGACCACCCTCCCAATAAGCTCATTATGGCTCTCAACATGGAGGAAGCAGTGCAAGTTTTGAAGCTCAAGATTTTATGAGAATACAACAAGAGCCACTATTTCAACAATATGTGGAAAAATATGTTGAGAAAAATAAAGATAAATTCCTAGAGAGCTTGATTGACAAGGGTGTGAAGGTCCCCTATAATTTTGATGTGGAAAGAAAAGTAAAGAAGCAAAGCCCCTCTCAAGAAGAGGAAATTAAGCAAATAAAGAAAATGATGGAGAAAATGATGGCTCCTAAGAGTTCCTTCAACCTTGATGCTATCTGTCCTAATCCTTTTGATAGGATTGTAAGCATGAAGGACTTTCCGAAGAAAGTCAAACTCCCCCAATATGACAAATATGACAGTAATGGTGACCCACATGATCATGTGCGCCAATTTTACACTATGAGTTTTGAATTCCACCATGAGGACTCCTATCTGATGAGATTATTTCCAAGGAGTCTGAAAGGCCAAGCTATGGAGTGGTTTACCAACATAACCCCTCCTGTCAAAACTTTTAGAGAACTAGTCCAAAGATTTGTGTAACATTTTTCTTACAACTTATCAAGATCGGTCACCATGCTAGATTTGTGCAACTTGAAACAAAACCAAGGGGAATCCTTTTTTACATTCCTACAAAGGTGGAGATGGTTATGCTCTCGGTATTCTAGGACAATTCCTGAACTTGAATGAATTGATATCATTGTTAGTAATTTAGTGCCTGAGATGCGGTATGAGATTCGGAAGATGGTCTTTGATTCATTCGATATTATGGTCGAAACCACATGCAGAATAGAGGATGTCTTAAAAGAACAAGGTATTTTGACTAAACAAAGCAACAACAACCATAGTCAAAATAATAACAACAATCATAAGGACAAAGGCAAGAACTCGCACTGGAATAAAAATAAACAAGTAGTCAATGACGGAGTTGTTGACCCTAACAAACCAAAGGACCAAGGTGACCTACATTTATCTAGTGTAGTTCAAGATATGAAGCTTAACACATCCTCTAACCAACAAGAACATAAACAACGATGTCAAGACAAATCCAAAAAGGAAAGGAGACAATTCACTAAGCTTGGTGACTCTTATGAAGATATTTTTAAGATGCTTATTGTCAACAACCTTGCACAACCGCAAGATCCAAAAAAAATTCGCATACCAGATGTTAAGCCGCACTGGTGGAATGAAAAAGCTTTTTGTAAATACCACAATGGCATTGGGCATGACATAGAGCATTGCTGGAAACTTAAGCATCTTATTCAAGATCTAATTGAGAGTGGTAAACTTCAGGTTGATGGGTTGAATACTAATGCAGACCACAAAGCATTTAAAGAACCTTTGCCAAAATATGATAAGGGGGAAACCTCTAAACCCAAAGATGGCAAAGCTGCAATTAACTACACCTACACGTCTACAGAAAATGTCATCAATATGCTTGAAGTTGTTGAGGAGAGTGTTAATATGATGGGAAGCAGAGATCCTCATGGTCATGATTTTAATTCTCCTCCTATATTTGATGAAGAATCTATGATAGTGCTTAGAGGTCCTCACTCTCGAAGGTCATCCCAAGCTCTAAACGTTGTCACTAGAAGCCAAAACCAAGGTCATGTGGTTATTAGAGGGCCTAGTTCCAAACCCAAGTAGGTGACATCTAAAAATGTCACCACCAAATCAGAAGTTAACCTTGATATGAGCTATAATCTTGTTGACCAGTTACAAAGAACACTAGCTCAAATCTCCATTTTTGAGCTCCTAGAGTTGTCTCCAAGGCATAAGTGTATCCTTGAGGATGCTTTGCATGTAGCCAATGTTCCTAACAACATAGATGTTGACCAATTCCAGAACATGGTTAACCACCTTGCTAGCACTCATTACCTCACCTTCTCAGAAGAAGACAACAAAGCGTTGAGCCATTTGCACAATCTTGCCCTCCATATTGAAGTCATGATCCACAAGACCCGTGTTAGGCGTGTGTTGATTGATGGGGGTGCTGGGCTCAATATATGTTCTTTGAGTCTATTGAAAACCTTGGGATATTTAGAGCAAGTAATTGACACAAGGAAGAAAATTACCATAAAAGCCTATGATGAGGCAAAGAGAAGCTCTAAGGGGTTGGTCGTTGTTCCTATTAGGATTTTCCTAGTTGAGAAAGACATTTTGTTTCAGGTTGTTGATGCTGGACCCCTCGCATACAACATCTTACTAGGTAGACCATGGATTCACGACATGCAAGCAGTACCGTCTACCTATCACCAATGTGTCAAGTTCCCATACAATGGCATAGAAGTCTGCATACCAGGTGATAGTACCTTATCTGTTAATGCCATTTTAGCAAGGACTCATGTCCCTCTCAACCGAGAAGCATAAAATTTTGATGCAACTCTAGAGCACTGCAAGAATAAGTTCAAGTCCATAGACCTTGGTATGGGGGGATATCAAATTGATTCCTTCACAAAGCTACCAATCTCACCTAGGTCCTATGGCAAACTGTCACAAGAGATGCATCCTTCTTCTTTTTCCATGACTTTGTTTGACACATTTGTGGAGTCATCTGTACCCATTCAAGATGAAAAAGAGGAAGTAGTTGTTAGAGATTGGATCTACAAGAAGGAAAAGTACATGCATAATGAAAATTTCTCCCCGTCTCCTAAGGCTTATGGGAGAGGATACACTTTGGTTACAAATATGGGCTGCCCAGGTCATGGCTCCCTCAATCACAGATTAGATGCTAAGGCTGAACCACTTAATCATGCTCTTTTTGGGTGCAAATCTAAGACAACAGTTGGCCTAGGTTTTGAGGGTCAAAACAAGAAAAATACTCCTATCCTAGCTGTGACAGATAGTGATGATGAATCAGACTACATACCCAACCTACAAAATCAGCAAGATAGGTGTGAAGATTGGGTCCCTTCCACCAATCTCCTTTGGGGAGATTCTGATGCTCCAGTTACTAATCCAACAGTTTCAGACCTAGAACAAGAAGAGTCTTCCATTGAAGATCATGTTGAGAATCCTATTCAAGAATACCAATCCAAAAATGACATTCAAGGGGGTGTTACCCTTGGTGACATCAAAGCTTCCACATCTAGACATTGAAAACATGCATGGTGTAAACATCCTAGTCTGGATTTAGATACAGATTCTCATGAATATGAATGGGAGTCTCTCTCAGAATCCTCTACAGTTGACATGGATGTTGATGTTGTCCATACATATAGTGCCCAACTTGCAGTAGCTAACGAGTCTAGTGTAGGATTAGAGGATTGGAATCCACGAGTCGCTTTAGTGGATGATGCTTCATTTGATAGGATAAATCCTAATTTGGGTACCTTAGAGGGATACTTGACGGATCCTAACTTTGCAATCACCAGAAATGACACCATCCATCTCAACAACATTGAACCTGTCATTGACTTACCCCTTGCCAATCCTCACTTAATTGATTGGTCTCAACACTATTAAGAGCATCAACTCCTTACCTTCTAGAATGACTATGAGATAGCGTTCTACCTAAATGCCCTTAAGCCAGTAGTCTCTTCCACTAGCGAACCAACTAAGAGCATGACAAAACTTGATATCAAGTACCTTAGTCACAAAATGAAAAGAAAAGAAAAAAATAATAATGGTTCTGATGGTGAAAACCACTATGTGGCGGTGTCAGGACCCAAAAAAGTAAAAATAAAAGACGTATCTGAAGGTGAAAACCTCTTTGAGGTGCCTAAGGATGGGGTACTTGATAATCTTCCAAGTTATTTTCAAGATAGGTCATCAGTACTTATTGAGCCTACATAGCCAATTAACCTAAATATAGAAGAGACTCCACAAATTGTGCACCTGGCTCAATCTCTATCAACACAAGAAAAAGAAGCATATACCAAGTTCCTACAAAGAAAAAGATCAATTTTGCTTGGACTTACTCAGACATGCCAGGGTTGGACACTAGCCTCATTATGCATCATTTGTCCATAGCTCCAGGCATCAAACCAGTAAAATAGAAGTTGAGGAAAATGCATCCTCACATAGCTCTTTTAGTAAAAGCAGAATTAGAGAAGCTCCTCAGTGCAGGGTTTATCAGAGCTATCGATTATGCTGAATGGATATCAAATATTGTCCCAGTTTCAAAAGATGAAAAGTCCATTCATGTCTGCACCGATTTTAGAGATCTTGACAAAGCTTTCCCAAAGGATGATTTTCCACTTCCTAACATAGATATGATAGTGGACATGACTGCGAGATACAAGATCTATTCTTTGATGGATGGATTTTTAGGCTACAACCAAATTAAGATAGCTCCTGAAGATTAGGAAAAGATAGCATTCACTTGTACATGGGGAACCTATTGTTGGAACGTCATGCTATTTGGATTGAAAAATGTAGGAGCTACTTATCAAAGAGCTATGACTGCCATATTTCATGACATGATGCATAAGAATATGGAAGACTATGTGGATGACACCCTAGCAAAATCTAAGAAGAGGGATGCACACCTAGGAGATCTAGAAGTCATTTTAGATCGCATGGAAAAGTT
Organism: Chamaecyparis obtusa; assembly: GCA_027943335.1. Lineage (NCBI taxonomy): Eukaryota > Viridiplantae > Streptophyta > Pinopsida > Cupressales > Cupressaceae > Chamaecyparis > Chamaecyparis obtusa. The sequence continues at coordinate 1,012,952 of BSBK01000560.1, forward strand.
TCAACTAAGATTAAATCCCAAAAATTGTACATTTGGAGTCACCTCCGGGAAATTTCTAGGATTTATTATTTCAACCAAAGGAATATAGGTGGATCCAGAAAAAGTTCAAGCAATATTGGATGTCACCTCCCAAAAATATCAACCAAATGAGGAGTCTTCAGGGATGACTTCAATCTATCAGGAGGTTTATTTCACAACTAGTAGATAGAGCTCAACCCTTTAATAAGACATTACACAAAGGGGTTAAGTGTGTCAGGAATGAGGATTGTCAGAAAAGCATGGACCAAATCAAGCAATACTTGACCAATCCTCCAATCTTAATGCCTCCTATCCTAGGAAAACCACTTATATTGTATGTTTCAACAACAGAATCTTCCCTAGGGGCATTATTGGCTCAACTAGATGACACTGGAAAAGAAAGAGCTATCTATTACATCAGCAGAATACTTGTCTCTTATGAGGTTAATTACACCAGTATTGAAAAATCTTGCCTTGCGGTAGTGTTTTCTTCCCAAAAGTTGCGTCACTACATGCTTGCGCATACAATACACCTCATAGCCAAGATTGACCATCTTAAGTATTTGCTCAGCAAGGCTGCTCTCATGGGTAGACTTGCTAAGTGAATGATGATCCTATCAGAATTTGACATTGAGTATGTTGAGTGTAAAGCCATAAAGGGACAAGCTATTGCTGATCAACTGGCTGATTTTCCCATTTAAGATAGTATGCCCATTCAAGTTGAATTTCCAGATGAGCACATAATGTACATGACTACAAGAACATAGAAGATACTCTTTGATGGCTCTTTCATGCACAATGGTTCAGGAGCTGGAGTGTTGTTTGTTTCTCCTCATGGGTATACTATTCCTAAGTCCTATAAGTTATTGTTCCCATGCACAAACAACATTGATGAATATAAGGCCTTGACAAATGGATTGAAAATGGCTATAGAATGGGGAATTACAGAGCTTCATATTTATGGGGATTCGCAATTGATCATCAACCAAGTTAATGAAGAATACCAAACAAAGGATGACAAACTGATACCCTATAAGAAGATGGTTGATTCATTGCAATGATATTTCACTTTTATTACATTTCAACAAATCCCTCGAGCAGAGAACAAAGTAGCTGATGCTATGGCTACATTGGCTTCACTCCTTCAGCTAGAATAGCATAAGTCCAGATATGAATTCCTAGTGGAAGAGCTACGCTACCCTATCTTTGACTCCTCAAAAAGCCATGTCATTTGTACCTTGGTTAGCCATGAGTCATCCCGCTATGGTGCCATCTACTCATATCTCCATGATGGCATTATTCCTGAAAACTTCAACCATTTTGAAAGAAGAAACCTTGTCCGTAATGCCTCTCGCCACATCCTTATCTCTAGTGATTTGTATAGGAGGGGTTTAGATGGGACACTTCTTAGGTGCTTGGAAAAGGATGAGTCTGACTGAGCGTTAGCTTATATTCACGAGGGCATTTGTGGAGGACATTCCAATGGTCTTGCCATGGCCCAAAGGTTGCTTAGGGCTGGGTACTATTGGCCCACAATGCAAATGGATGCTATAGCTTTTGCCAAATCATGCGAAAAGTGTCAGAAACATGGAAACCTAATTCATGCTCCAAGTAGGGAGCTTATTCCTTCTATTTCTCATTGGCCATTTTAGCGTTGGGCCTTTGACCTTGTTGGGAAAATTCATCCCAACTCATCAGGTGGGCATAAATTCATTATTACTACTATTGACTACTTTACCAAATGGGTAGAAGCCGTTCCACTTTTTGTTGCTTCAGGGAAGACAATTTCTTTATTCATCCTGAATCACATCATCTGTCAGTTTGGGATACCTTCTAAAATAATCACTGACAATGGAGGTTAGTTTAAAAATAAGGACCTTACACACCTCTGCAAAAAATTCAAGATAAAACAGCATTGGTCCTCCATTTACTTCCCACAAGGAAATGGACAAGCAGAGGCTTCAAATAAGACCATTCTCAAAATTCTCCATAGAACAGTTCACAAGAATGGTAGAGACTAGCACCTACAAATCAATCCAGCCTTATGGGCCTACAGAATGAGTATTCGTACTCTAATAGGGGCTACTCCTTTTTCCCTCACTTATGGTGCCAAAGCAATGTTACCTTTAGAGGTAGAGATCCCTTCACTTAGAGTCTCTCTCAAAGGTTTGGTTACAGATGAGGATTATCGTGCCATGAGATTACAAGAATTGGAACTTCTTGATGGGAAACGAATAGCATCATTTGATCACATGAGGGTCTACCAAAAGTGTATGTCCAAAGCATTTAACAAGAAGGTTCAACCTAGAGAATTCCAAGTAGGGGATCTTGTCTTGTGAGAAAACCCTAAGAACCAACAACATAGAGAGCAAAAAGGGAAGTTTGAACCTAATTGGCTTGGACCATACATTATTACTGTTGCTTTTGGGACAAGTGCTTACTTGCTATCTGATGAAAAGGGGGAGCAGCTCCCTGATCCTATCAACATTTTGCCCCTAAAGAAGTTCTACCCATGATGCCTATTCTGTCTAGGGGCATCCTTTGTACATATTTATTGATCCTGAAAAAATACCAAAAAAATTCATATATGATGCTGAAAAAATCCTTAAAAGTATATAAAGTCCTGAAAAAAAATAAAAAAATAAGCAAAAAAAATTTTAAAAAATAGAAAAAGTGCCTTGGTGAAAACCTGAAAATAGGCACCTTGGTAGCAAAAATCAAAAAAATAATAATAATAAAAAAAGAGAGAAAAATTGCAATAAAATCCAAGTGGTGAAAACCTGGAAACAAGCACTACTTGAGGCCTTTGCACCCCTATTTCTTAGCATGCGTTCTCGACACTTAGCCTTTCTCCATCATGCCTTGACCTTGTTGCCTTGGTTTGGAATTAGTCTTTGTCTTTGTCTAGGGGGCATAACTATATTAGCTTTGGTCTCTTGGATGTGCTAGTCTTTAGGACACCTTGCAAATAGTGTTTCTCAACACTACCTTAGCGTCAAGTGTTTCTCAACACTTATCAGATGTCTTACCCACAATCTAGAATGATGAAATATTTCTCACTAGCAGATGCGATACTCAAAGTTTGACTCTATGACCTACACACATGCACTTAAACAATCGATCCACTGAAACATGCTTGACTTTATTTTTCTCTGTGTGTTGTCTATGATGATTTCTTTGATGAGTGTTCTCTCCCAAAGATAGTTTTCGATGATGCATCGCTAGAAGACTAAGGGAATGAGAACATGTTTTATTTCTTTATCTGCTTGATACTTAAGACCTACAGGGTATTATCCTTGACTATTTACGCTAGTGTATGCTTTTAGTCATCTTGACTTTCTTGTGTCTCGATGCGAGCATAATCTTGCTATATCAAAACTTAGGGAACCTCACTGCACTAGTCATCTTGACCTACATGTCTTTGGTGCCTAGGTGGGATTTCCACATTCCTATCTGATATAGATCATTTTCATATACCCATAGTCATACTAGTATGTATTGTATGATCTTACGACGCTACCAATAAAGCCTGATGATTATAATTAGATGTCGATTGGCTTCGTAACCTTGCAAGTAAACCAATTTTTCATAGTAGCTTGCATTTCTAGGTTCAGGTTAGTCTAGTTTTGCATCTTGCATATGGAGAGAGCTCTCTTTTTCATCTTACGCAGACTAATCGGTCAACTACGCTCATCTTCTCCTTTCTTCTCGATCATGTCTTTCACTCCTTGACTTTTCATCACAACCTTTTCCTTTCATCACAAGGGGTTAATCTTATCATCATATCTATATCCTAAGAGAATCATTTTCAAAAACATGAGTCTATATCCTAAACATACATCTATGAGAGAGATCATACATGAGCATATAAACATACATTTGAGCAATATGACAAGACAATACAAAAATTGAAACATCCATCACAAGTGAGACAAAAACACAAGTTATATCGCAAATCTAGTAAATCTCATATATAAATGTCATGATATAATATACAAAATGGGATCCCAAAATCTAGATCAAAGTCTCATGATATGTGTACACATCTAAAACCTAAGCCCTAAACCTAGGACTCACTGCCACCATCATGAGGACCTGGTGGTGGAGGAGGTGGTGCCATGTCTAATACTATATCAGATCTCCCAACTATAGAAGAGTAGGATGGTGCTCTCTAACCTTATGGCATAGCCTGTATATATAGCCCATGATAGTATGCAGCTCGCGCTTCCTCTCTCTGGCTCTCTGCTATGGCAGCCTGTAGCGCTCTCTCTCACCGCTCTATCTCAGTCCTCACATCAGTCAACTGCTACTCCCTAACAGCTATAGTGATCCTAAGTTGTTGCATCTCTATCTCTAAAGCTTGTATCCTGGCTCTCAGGTCCTCTCCTCTCGCAGGCTGATCCTGCCTAGCCTCTGCCTATCGGCAAGCTGGCCTCACCACATCATCCCCCTCATCAGCGGAGCTTTGTCCCCATGACCATTTCCGGCCACCTGATCTGGAACCCTCCCCTATCTCCCTCACTTTCCCTCTCCCTCCACCTCCTCTGTCTCCTCCATCTCCTCTGTCATCTCCTCCCTCACCACCCTATGTCAACGGTTGTGTGTCTGGTACAATGAATCTAGGGAATGGAGCCCTCTGCCACTTTGCTCTGTAGGCTGCATCAGCCCCTGCATCTGCCATGTCTAGGAGGTACTCCCATGGCTCTCTCTGTACCGTAGCTATATCCTATAGTGCCTGCTGGTAATCCAGCATCGGTAGCCACCCATGACCCTCCTCATCCTGAGCCCATGCATAAGTAGTAGTCTCAGTAGATACTCATTGCTGGCACCCAAACTGCCTCTAGACCTAAGTGATCACGAATCTCTCTATAATCTCTAGATGTCAACCTACCAGTGGCTGGCTGCACAGCATATAACTGAGCTCATCCTCTGCATATCCCCATGGCTCCACTACCCTGTAAGGTCTCCATATGAATGAGTTAAGCTCATCCAGTACACTCCTATAATAGGTCAAATCCTCACTACGAGGCTATGACAAGAACCCTGTATACCTGTAGATGAAAGGATGTCTCCTCTCTCTCAGCTATACCCATGGGCACACCACAGCAATGTGCTCCCATGCCCACACCTGTGCTACGAGAGCACCACATGCCCATGTCCTGCTCTCCCTGTAGACTATCTCATGTAACTCATGGTACATGTCTGCTAGGATGGCTGGACCCCATGCCATCCACCGTGGGTGTGCTACTAGATCAACCAACAATCTGTCCCATCCCAGTGGAAACCCCTTCTGACTCCTATCAATAATAAAGACCTGTGCAATAATGGAAGCGACAATGCAAGGTACTAGGAAGTCCCTACCAAAATCATCCATCAATCGATCCCAACTGACATGTCTATCTATGATGGTGACATCATGGAACATGCCCTAGATGGATTGTCATCCCTCAGTAGCATCTTGATCATAGTATACCTATGTCATCAAACAATCACGTCAGTTTCTATCATATGGAAACTTTACATCTATGACTATCTATAAACATGATTATACTTACAGGATCGCCATGGCTAGGCACTCGCAGAATTTGATAGACGTCCTCTAGTGTGATCGATGCCTCTCCAGTAGGTAGATGGAAGGTGTTGTCCTCACTATGCCATCTCTCGGCTAGCGTAGTCAACAACCCATGGTCAGCTCAAATGTAGAGTAACTGTAACAAGTACCTAAAGCCCATAGCCCTCAGATCTGCTTTGCCCGGATCATCTAGATCTCAGACAAATCATAACCCAGTCACCTTTGGTGCTCTAATGAGTAGCGCTAGAAAGACCTCCTACAAGCCATTAACCCCAGCCAGATGTTAGCACATATCATGATGGATGTCTAAAAATCAGTACAAAACATCTTAAAATGCAAACATTGTCTAGACCCATGTCATTTTGCTCAAAAACACTAAAACATGTCAAATTTTTAACTGGGTGATACTGTTTCTTGCTAAAGTATCATGCGATACTTTCTTCAATAATAGTGTGATACTATCTTCACATGCGATACTTCGCATAGGATCACGTGATAGTTCACCAGTTATCGTGCGATACTGGCTTACATACCCATGCAATACTATATGGACCTACGAAGTATCGTGCAATAGATACTCTCAAAGGGGGCGATACTTCTAAAGTATCACGCGACTTTTCTTCCTAGCCTAAAATTTGAAAATTTAAAAACTTTAAAAACATGTTTTAAATGCTCATAATGACTCAACAAAGGGCAAGTTTTTCTAAAAACATACCGGGGCACCATACTGTGGAGGCCGGTTGTGCAACCGGGAGCGCTCGAATCAATGCCTGTGTATCGGAACTGCTACTTGCTAGGCCATTTTCTCTCTCTAAGCTCTTAGAATTCTCAAATCAATTAAAGTCAAATGATTTTTGAAAATGACCTTTTTATCCCTTTTATAGCCTTTTGACTTTTTTGACCAAATTTCAAAATATCTCAAAATTTCACAAAAATTGCACCCTTGGCTAATTTCGACTTCTTGGATCCATTTTCGGACTCGAAATTGAAACCCAAGTTCATCTTGATAGTCAGAATTGTATTTTAAAATTTTCCCTTCTTCTGTGCAGTTGGCTAACCATTTGAGGCCTCATCCTTTGATCTTTGTTGGGGCATCTTCATCTCCATGTCTTTCAAAATTCTAGTCTTTCATTCATTCCCTTCACTTCATCTCTTTAAGGTTTGACTTCATTTTTATTCTCTATCTTTCCCAGTCAAACCTAGTCAACCTGGGGCATATCTTCATTGCTTGATAGTTATCCTATCATCTTCAATTGTGATTTCTAGTGATTTGATCATATTTCTCAATTTTCTATTCTCCTCTATCTAATTTTGATTTTGATTCTGAGGGGGCAGTACCTATCAGCTTTAATCTTTGATTTAGCTTTATTATTCAACTCAACTTGAGATTCTTATTTTTAGACTTGATTATCACTTAACAACAATGGTGTTGGTCTTGCCTTTCAATTTTTGTCTCTTATTTTGAGACTTGATTAGCACTTAATAGCAACGGTGTTGATCTTGTCTTTCAGCTTATCTTTGCCAGCTTATGCTTGTCCTGATGTGTTCCCATCCATCGAACACACATCTGAGTTATCTTGTGATCCCAAATCAATCTCACATTTCAATTCTTCTTTGCCCACATGTGATCTCAAATCGATCTCACATTACCCAAAGAGGGGCAAATGTATGCACCCTAAAATGGTCGCCTAGACTTTGGGCCCCCATTCAACAATTTATCAAATCCCTAAATCAATATTTTCAAAAATTAGCATTTTTCAACTTCTTTGATCAAATCCTAATTCAATCATTTTCAATTTTACTCCATGGATTAACCATTTTATCCTAAGTTTTTTATTTAATTAAAAGGAATATTTCCTCCCCTTTTATTAAATAAAAAAGCTCCCACTTTTCCTCTTATCCTAAGTTGCACAAATAAAGCATCATTCTTATTTTATAAAAAGGGAAAAAGCACTTTTTGTCTCATATGGACACAAAAGTCAACTCTTATTTTCTCATTGGAGGATATTTGTGCACATGGATTGATCCTTCTTCAAGCCTCGCCCTTGATTAGATCTTTTGCCTCTTAATCTCCATCGTCTGTTGATTCTCATTTCCTATAAAAGAAGAGCTCTCTTCTTCATTTGCATATATCAATCTTTTTATGCTAATGTTATGCTGCAGGTTTTCTAGGTCACTTTGGAGCTTTTGAAGATTTGGAGCATTCTTGGCTTTTGCATCTACATTCCATTTTAGTTTCACTCTTGCATAGTAGCTTCATGTTTATGCTTTCATAGTTTAGATTTCCTTTCAAGCTTTAGAATAACTCACATAGCTTAATAGGAAGGATTGTAACACTTGTATCTTTCCATTTCATAGCTTAGATTGTACTTTCATTTTCCTAGCATAGTAGCATACTTGCATACTCATATTAATCTAGTTTGCATTGCATTTCTTAGATTCTTGGGGATATTGGCATTCTTGCCCTTGTCTTCATTTGAATCTCCCATAGTGTGGTTTACTAGCAAGGTTATAGGCCTAATAGCTCTAGCTAAGAGCAATATTCAAACTGTCCTTGTGACTCCATACTTAGGGAGCTATGGATCAATTTTTGAGACCTCATTCTTGAATGTTCTTGATTGTAATGATCCATAGAAGTGCACTATTTAGTGTGTACAACCCAAACATTAGTACTTTCAATCATCTTATTTGTAACTTTATTCAGACATTTATATGTTTTGCTTTTAGTGGAATGTCCTAGGAATATCCCCTCATCACCTTTTGAGTCAAATTTTCCATTTCTTTCATCTTTCAAAATAAAACATTTGCTTCCAAAAATTCTGAAATAACTTACTATCAGTTTGTGTCCAAACCATAACTCATAGGGTGTCTTGTTGGTGTCCTTCAATTGAACTCGATTAAGAACATAAACAACTATACTGACAGCTTCCCTCCAGTATGTCTGAGCAACATTCTTTTGCAATATTAGTGTTCTAGCACAGTCAACTATTGACCTATTCCTTCTTTCAGCAATGCCATTCTGCTAAGGTGTCCTCGGTGTTGAGACCTGTCTTTTAATTCCATGTTCATTAAAAAAATTAGTAAATTTGTTAGAGATAAATTCACCTCCTCTATTAGATCTTAAGCATTTCAATTATTTTCTTGACTCTTTTTCTACTTTTTCCTTATACCATTTAAACATTTTGAATGCCTCAAATTTTTCTTTTAAAAACATGACAGTCATCAATCTAGTATAGTCATCAACAAAAAGAATAAAGTATCTATCACCATAATAACTCTGAGTTCTCATAGGACCACATAGGTCGATATGAACCAACTCAAGTATCTTCTTTGTTGAATAGTCTTTGCTTTTGAAACTAGACTTAGTCATCTTACCTTTGTAGCATTCATGATGCATAACATGATCAGGTTTTGACAAGTTAGGCAGATCTCTAACTCTTTTCCTTTTACTGATCTGGATCATGTTATCAAAATTCACATGACATAACTATTTATGTCACAACCATGCATCTTCATCCTTCATTATCAAACAAGAAGACTGATCATTATCAAGATAAAATAGATTACCTCTAGATTATGTACCAGTTCTGAAAAGTCTTCCTCCATCATCATAAATCTTTACATTTTTGCTCTCAAAAGAAAGTCAGTGGCCTAAATTGTTCAGCTATGCCACACTTAGCAAATTATAGTTCAATCCATCTACCTAGTATGCATTTTCACATTTTATTCTATCATTAATCATTAGTGAACCTTTACCTCTTACCATACAGGGTGCATCATTACCCATTCTCACAGATCCTCCATTGTATTCATCAAGTTGATTGAATTTCTCTACATCAATAGTCATATGATGTGTACAGCCACTGCCTATGATCCATGTATCATTTCTATTTACTTTAGAGATCAGTGTTGTTTCTACATGTTTTTCTTCTTCCTCTGAGTCATTTTTCATAGCAACAAATACAACTTCTACATCATCATCAGAATCAGATTCAAATTCATTTTCTTCAACTATATAACATACTTTTTTGCCTTTGTCATTACTGTCTCGGTTGTCTCTGTTGTTGTGTCGGTAGCCTCTGTTGACTCTTCTCCCATAGCTCCCTTCGTATCGGTCTTTGGATCTATCATCATCTTTCTTATGTGGACATCTAGCAGCGATGAGGCCAACCTCTTTACAATTAAAACATGCCAAAGGTAGCTTACCTCTATACCTTCCTTTACCTTTGGGTAACCTTCTGGCCATAAGAGCTTCAAGTTCATCAAGCTCATCATCGGTATTGCTATCACTATCATCATTCTTATTCCTACTAGACTTACCAATCTTCAGAGAAGACATGAAAGTAGATTCCATAGATGGAACAACACTATTGTCAAAGTTATTCAATTCAAAGGTTGCAAGTTTACCAATTAGATTGTCAAGTGTAAGGACATTACCAGCTGCAGACCTTGTTTCATGAATAGCAGATATTCTAATTGCATAAACCGGAAATAAGGTTCTCAGCACCTTGCTTACAACTATCTCTTCACTAATAACACCATCAGATGCTCTAATAGCATGTACTACCTCTTTCAGTCTATTTGTGTATTGTACAATATTTTCACCTTCCTTCATCTTCATATCATCGAATCTACCCCTTAGACTTTCGGCTCTGGCTCTTTGACATTCACATCTCCACTGTAAACTTGAGAAAGTTTATCCCACATAGCTTTGGCAACAGTGCAGCTTTTAATATCTTCAAATTTGGCATCAATACAGGCAGCAGCAATCTCCATCATAGTAACATTGTGTTCGTGCATGTCTCTCAGTTGATCAATTGTCAAGGGACCAGTGGTCGGTTGTATATAGCCATTCTCCATCAGTTCTAGTGCAGAATTCCCAGTTCTAGATATGTGCAACTTCATCCGGCTTTGTCAAACTGCGAAGTTTTCTTTGTTCAGCTTTGGCACTTCCCTCTTATACATTTTGAGATCTTTGTATTGAAGTCCTTAAAACTTTGTTCTAAGCAACCAACACTCTAATACCAATTGTTTGAATAACTGAGAGGGGGTGAATCAGTTATCTAGTGGCCCAATACAAAATGTATAATCCAAAAACAAATACTTAAAACTTCTGATACTCAATAACTTAGAATACTATACTATCAGTGTTTTTACCGATTACCAGTCTAAAACATATAGTAGTTACCGATCAAATCAAATATGTAACATGCAAATATGACATCAAGCAAATATCACAATCAACACATAACATAAGAGATTTAACGTGGAAACCCTATGAAGGGAAAAACCACCTGGGACCGGCAACTCAAAAAATTGTTCACTCTTCTGAAGTGAGGTCGGTGAAGACCCAACCTTGTTAGAGGTTACAAACACACTGTTAGGTGTGACCTTGTTAGAGGATTTAACACTAACCGTTATTGTCCAACCAGCATTCACTATGGGGTTGACAGGATAATAATGTTCATTCTATGAATGATACATAATAAGACTTTCTTTGTCCACTCGGTTAAGAGATTTGACTGTGTACAATGGTTAAATATGTAACAGTAGGTGATCTGCCTTAATACAACTTAAATTACAGATGTACAGATCAATGTTAAGCTCATTCAACCTTTCTGATCAATGTAACACTTATGATTCAACAATATATCAACTTAATGTCCCTCAGTAATTACTCTTTGTCGCTCGGTGATGCTCTACAGTTCAATTCTCACTAACCTGTATGATCAGAATGCATGAAAACTTGTTCACGTGATAATTTTGTAGTATCTTCTTCTTTCGGCATCATTTCAATGTGAAACTCTATCTCTTATATAGACATGTGAATCATTTTCTTCTCCTTTGTTGCCCATAGAATAAATTTATGGCTATCTTTCCTCGGAACTGTCAAAGTTTAAATTGTAAATTGAACTTTTAACTTTGAACTTGAAACTATGTGAAGCAAACAAATACCTTAACACATCAACCTGGACTTCAAATTGAAGCACCTCCTGCTAAGAGTAACATGTGTATCTTTCACTTGACTGATGAGCATGATGGTGATTCTTGTCCCAAGATGGTGTGGTACAAGAAGATGGAAGCTAATAAAGAGACCATTGTAGAAATACCTGAAAATGAAGATAACTCTGGAGGACCTAGTGACTCTGTAAGTTATTATCTCGAATATGAGTCTGACTCAGAATGAGGTGGTGACATTCTTACAACTCTGGAACATCCTTCATGTTTAATGCTTACTCGAGCACAGCAGGGTGGCAAATTTCATAGTCACTCTCCATCTCCATCCCAAGGCAAGAGAGACAAGGAACCCATGAGTCAGGATAGCAGCAGCATGAAGACTCCAAGGAGTGAACCAGCAAGAATTAAAATCCTTAAAAGGTCAGATTCTTAACCAACTTTTGATTTTATAGAATTCTGTAAGTCTGCTAAAATTCAAATATCCCTGGCTAAATATTTGAAGTTAAATCCTAGTGAATTAGACAAATTGGTTGCTTATGTAAAAGGCTCATCTCCTATTGTTCAATCTTATCAAGCGAACACCATATCTACTAAGGAAATCCCTATTGAATCAGATGTAAAATAGCCTGAGATCAAAGAGCCCATCATTAATCTTGAAACCTTGGAGCCTGCCCCTGTTCTAGTTAAACCTGAGCCCTTTTATGTATCTTTGTTTATACATGGTCACAAGCTTAGCAATTGTATAATAGATTCTGGTGCTTTAGATAATATCATGCCCTCTTCAGTGGCTAACACCCTGGATTTGCCCCTAACAAAAACTTTTGGTAGATGTTATTCAATGGAATCTAAGCAGGTTCCTTTGATTGGTCAGATTAAAGATGAAAAAGTTGCCCTAGTAGCTTATCCTGATAAAAGGCTTAAATTGACTATCCTAGTAGTTGACATACCAGCTAGTTATGGTATGTTGCTAAGTAGAATTTTCTGTAGGGATCTAGGTGGAGAAATCAAACTAGATTGGTCTCAAGCAATTGTTCCCATTGGGGATAAGAAGGTTACTCTACAACCGAAAACCAAATGCAAATATATAGTTTTTCCCTCAGATGACCCTAAATCTCATATTTTATATCAGGAAATTGATTTCTCTAATTATTTAATCATGCCAGAGATTGATGTCATGGGTGAAAATGATAGAGAAGAATTGTGGACCATGGAATTCGATGGAAGTTGTTCATCTACTGGTTCAGGTGTTGGGGTTGTGTTAATATCCCCTGTTGAAGAAAAGTTTCCTTTTTCTTATAAACTTGAATTTGAGAACACTAATAATACTGCAGAGTATGAAGCCTTGTTGCTTGGGATCCAAGAAGCAAAGAGAAAAGGCATCAAGATGCTTATAGCCAAAGGAGATGCAAAGCTAATTGTGAAGCAAGTAAGAGGAAAATATGCAGTGAGAAATTATAGGATGAAACACTACAAGAACAGAGTGTGGGATGAGACTGAAGGGTTTGAGGCATTTTCAATCAAATCCGTACCCAAAGAAAAGAACTCTAGAGTAGATGCCTTAGCTGGTTCTACGTCGTTAATTCCTCATCCTAATTTTGATAGTGATAAGTATACCATTGAGCTCATTCACCGACCCAATGTACCAGACAATGCAAATTCTTGGCTGGTCTTCAGTGACGATGCACACATATTGTCTTTCCTTCAAGGTATGGAAAAATTTTCCTCTATTTTCTTCGAAGGTTCAGAGTTCAAGTGTCAAGAGTTTTGTGTAGATGAAAGGGTAAAGGATGAAGAGGATGTTATTCAATTAAAAGGGAATCATATTCCCAAAGGTCTTGTAAATATGGAAAAGACGTTGTTTGACTGCAAGGATTGCTTTGTAGCTCATAGTGATGGAATTAAAAATGAACAGTCTAGTAATTTCGAGAAGATCAATATTGGAAGTGAAGAGGATCCCAAGTTTGTTAACTTGGGCACATGTTGTAGCACTATTGAGAAAGGCATATTCACACGGTCATTGTAGGAGTTTAGAGATGTGTTCACATGGTCGTATGAGGATCTCAAAGATTTCAGAAAAGGAAAGTTTCAGCATCACATTCCTTTAAAACCTGGGGCTAAACCTTTCAGATAGAAACTAAGAAATTATAATCCCCGAGTTGCAGATGCTATTTTCTGAGAGGTTGATAAAATGCTTAAAGAAAAAATAATTTATCCAATTCATCACTCTACTTGGCTAGCAAAAATTATCCCTATTCGCAAGAAGAATGGAGAAATATGAATTTGCATTGATTTCAAAAATCTCAATCAGTCTAGTTTGAAAGACAATTTTGCTCTCCCCAACATGGACCATATTCTTCAAATGGTGGAAGGTTCTGAACTGATGTCTATGTTGGATGGGTTTTCAGGGTACAACCAAATTAGTGTGGCCCCATAAGACCAACACAAGACTGCATTCACTACCCCTTGGGGTACGTTTACATATAACCGAATGCCATTCAAATTGATAAATGTAGGAGCAACTTTCTAGCGAGCTATGAATTCCTCCTTCAGTCACCTGATGAACAAAGTAATTGTGGTGTACCTTGATGATATGACTATTTTCTCTCGTAGAAGAAAGAAACATTCTAGAGATCTGAAGCTCATTCTTCAAGAATGTAGGAATCAAGGGATATCTCTAAATCCCATGAAATCAATCTTCTATGTAACTGAAGGAAAGTTACTAGGTCACATAGTTTCAGAAAAAGGAATTGCAATAGATCCAAAGAGGGTACGAACAATTCAACAATTATGTTTACCATCTCACAAGAGTGGAATAAGGTCCTTTTTCGGACAAATCAATTTCCTGAGGAAATTTGTGCCAAATTTTTCAGAAACTAGACCAATGGTCAACTTGCTGAGTGAGAAACAGAAATTTAAATGGAATGATGAGGCTAAAAGGTCCTTTGATGAGGTCAAGGAAGCAATTGTGCAAGCTCCAGTCCTTACTCATCTGAATTTTTGTAAAGACTTTGTGATACATTGCTATGCCTCCGAGCATACAATGTCAAGAGTTATGTTACAGAAAAATGACACAGGTGAGGAAATGCCTATTTCTTTTATGAGTGTGCCTTTAAAGAATCATGAATTAAAATACTCACCCACATAAAAATAGGCATATGCAGTAGTGACGGCCTTAAAGCAATTCAGGTATTATATTTTACATTCTCATTCCACGGTATATGTCCCAAGTTCTATTGTTAAAAGCATATTAACTCAACAGGAGGTGTCGATGAATAAGAGAGCCAACTGGGTGGCCAAGGTTCAAGAGTTCGATCTAGAGATCAAACCAACCAAATTGGTTAGGGGCCAAGGTCTGTGCAAATTAATTGCTGAAAATGATGAGATTCTTGAAGAAGAAACTCCATTATCTCTATTTACAGGGTTACAGGACACATGGTTCTCAGATGTAGCCTATTATCTTACATATGGGGAATGCCCTACTCACCTTACAACAAAGGAACAGAGGAACTTGAAATTGAAAGCAACCAAATATGTTATTGTGGATGATATTTTGTATAAAAGAGGTCTAGATGGTATGTTTCTCTGGTGTGTAGATGAGGATCAGCAAAAGAAATTGCTTCAACCATTTCATAATGAGGCATGTGGAGGACACTACTCTTCAACAGTAACTGCTTTCAAAATTTTGAGGAATTGTTACTATTGGCCTGGAATGTTTAAAGACGCCTACAAATGGGTAGCTCAATGTGAAAAATGCAAGCTATTTTCAGGTAAACCACATCTAGCTGCTTTGCCTTTAAGGCCGGTAATAATTGATGAGCCATTCAAACAATGGGGTTTGGATTTTATAGGGCCCATAAATCCTCCTTCTAGTGCTAGGCATACCCATATTCTAATAGCTACAGTTTATTTCACCAAATGGGTAGAGGCTATTGCAATGAGGAAAACTACTTCTGACGTGGTCTGTTCTTTTCTAAAGAGAATATTTTGGTAAGGTTTGGTGTTCCTGTGAAGATAGTTGCTGATAATGCACAGAACTTTTCTTCACAAGAAATGCAGATGTTTTGCTATGATAATGGGATTCAAGTGGCACATTCATTAGATTACTTTCCGCAAGGCAATGGGCAAGCAGAATCTACAAATAAAAATTTGATTAATATTATGAAGAAATTGGTGAGTGAGAATTCTAAAGACTGGTATAAGAAATTATTTGAGGCCCTTTGGGTTGATCGTACTTCTCCTAAGAGGGCCATTGTTATGACTCCGTTTGAACTGGTCTATGGCGTAGAAGCTCAACTCTCATTACCTCTAGAGTTATCAACCATAAAGTTACAAAAGGTAATTGAAGACCAAACTTTTTCTAATGGTTTGGATAAAAGAATTATGTATCTGAGAAAGATCCAAGAAGAGCGAGAAGAAATGGTGGATTGCATAGCTCTGCACCAGTCTTGGGTTAAGAAGATATTTGACAAACGAGCCAGGCTCAGGAAATTTATGGAAAATGATAAAGTGCTATTATGGGATAAAAGAAGAGAGCCTAGAGGTGCTCATGGAAAATTTGAGTCCCTCTGGAAGGGACCTTTTGAGATCAGTCAAGTCTTGGGACCAAATTCTTTCAAACTCAAATATGCTGATGGAACTGAAATGCCCTTATCTTATAATGGGTAGGATTTGAAACTCTATGAGTTATAAGTAGGTTTCCCCTTCTTGTACATAAGTTTTTGTTGTTCTTTAGGTTAGTTGCATGTGTTTTTCTTTTTACTTAGGTGCGAAACCAGAGAACTTGGG
Source organism: Chamaecyparis obtusa (assembly GCA_027943335.1). Classification (NCBI taxonomy): domain Eukaryota; kingdom Viridiplantae; phylum Streptophyta; class Pinopsida; order Cupressales; family Cupressaceae; genus Chamaecyparis; species Chamaecyparis obtusa. The sequence goes on from BSBK01000560.1 coordinate 1,029,285, forward strand.
TTCCTTGTTTAGTCCTTCACAATCCTAATCCCCAATTGGAGCCACCTGTTGCCCATAGAATAAATTTATGGCTATCTTTCCTCGGAACAGTCAAAGTTTAAATTGTAAATTGAACTTTGAACTTTGAACTTGAACCTTTGCGGTTCGAGGTTCAAAGTTCAATATATCTTTCCCCACAAAACATCATGTATATGTTATGTCTTGTGCACCGCTTTCATATGTTAATGTGCAAAAGTTAATTTTGGTTTTGAACTTTGAACCCCAGTTTCTTAGTTCAAAGTTCACGATAGAATATGCACTTCTATGAGTTTTTCACAAAGAGTCTTCCATGTCCGTCATTAAAGTTATTGGGTCCCACCTTGTTGTCTTACGTGCATAAATAATTAAAACATCACGAATCATGTACTTTGAACCCTTTCTCCATGGTTCAAGGTTCAATTTTCAAGATGTAATAATACCCGAATATGAAACACGAGCCAAATCTTTATCGGCTGACGAAGAAATGATTGATGTGACTAAAAAGATGGCACCACTTCAGCTCGAGGATGTATTTACCAAAAAGGAAGTGTGTGGCACAGGCTATTTTCATTTATTGCGGTGTGAAAAGTGAATTAATGGCAGTTATTGTGAAGTGATGGGGATTTGAAACAAGTGTGTATTTACTCTATCTTTTCTCTACATTTCCTTGTTCTTCTCTATTATTTTCTGGAGGTGTTTTGGGAGCTACGAAGGTAACATTCATGAAAGGAAGAAGAATGGTGAGTTTTCAGTAACCTTGGCTATGTACTTCATTTGAGCTTCTGCATTTTAAAGAGCTATCTCCTTGGAATTTTGAAAGGTTATATTTTAGTATGTCTTCTTCCAAAGTGAAATTCTTGAAAGAAAATAGATTCTCTCTAGTTAGTTTTTGTTTTCCTGAGATGAAGGATACAGCTATTGTAGATGATGATATTGGAGAGATTGTTTTGAGGTTAAGGAAGACAATTGATGGAGCTATGTCTATTAGGATTGTAGAAAGTGGTTTATTGGAGGCCGCAGGTTTTCTTGATGTGATTCTGTGCCCAGAGCTGGTAATAGAATGTCGTAACCATTATTGCAAGGTTGAGAGGTGTATTAAAATTGAGAGTGGTGAAGTTCTGGTAAATGTTGATAGAACAGTAGTGATGGCTGCTCTTAGGATTCCGCCTGTTGAAATCTACGGCGACTGGAGTATCAGTTAAGCAATAGCAGATTCTAAGAAAAATAGAAAGGAGTATAGGAATAATATAGCTAGAGATTGGCTAATAAACACAGAAAAGGGGGGGTCTCGTTTGCCTAGACCATTGAGAAAAGATCACCTGTTCAGGGAGGTTAGGGACATAATGGTAATGTTGAATAGGGTTAAAGGCAATCCAATAGACACCAACTAGGAAGACTGGATGTATATTTTTGTTCAGGCCATCTTAGATGTTGGTAATGCCATTGACTGGGCAGAAATTATAGCTGAGCAACTACATGAGGCTTTATCTCAACTAGCCTTAGTTTCTAGCTTTTACATGTCCTCCTATCTCTTCTATATTCTTGCTATCTGCAGAATCTGGGATGGTCTGCCTCATGAAGAATGGAACAGTAGTATGCCTATCTATGAATATTACCCTCTTTTGTAGAAAGGAAAACATTTCATGGGTTTCAATAAAATACATGATACCTTTGCATCCAAATTGGTGTTTGAATTGAGAGGGAAACCTAATTGCAGACTATCTGATGAAGCCATGGAATTTGTGAAAATCTATGGAAGTTTTTATATTCAATTTCCTACTTTTACTTATTTAAGAGTAGGAGGCTTTAGCAATGCTCCATTAAAACTTCCTAGGTATTGCTCAGATAAGTGTATTCTTCTTGAAATAGGGAGACAATTATTAATGGTTGAGAAAAAGTACAAAGTCAAAAGGGGTATTGGTGCTTTCTTTCCATTGGAGATAGGACATTATAAGTTCAGATTGATGCATGATTTTGCCTTTTTAATCAATGAATTAAAGGAAATGAATCTTCAACCTTATCAGGCAAGAAATTACTTTGACAATAAAGGTTTTGTTGAAAATCATTTCAGAGTAGATGCCAGATTTCTTCATCAGCCAGCCCTAGAAGATTATTGGGAAGATTGTATAGATGAAGTTGAGGTTACCAAAAGACTGAGTTCTAGGTTTTCCTTTGAACAAATCACTTCTTGGAAGTTGCCTTTCAACATCAAAAGTATCAAAAATGAAGATGTTGATGCATTGGAGTCAGAAAATGTCGAACCAAAAGTAGAAATGGTGGTCTGGAAAATTGATTGGCTGATAGAGGAAGAAGACAATGTAAAATCTTTAACCAAAGAAGTTTTCAAGAAAACAGAACAATGGCTTAAAGCCCTAAAGAAGAGAATCTCAGTGACTCCTATGTTGGCAACCAGAAAGAGTCCAAGGACTCCCAAAATTGAATCTTCTCCTGTACTAACTAATAAGACTGATCCATTGCTTTCTGCAGGTGTATCAATTCCTCCAGGAATTAAAGAGGATCCAGAGCCAATTTTTTATGATGTTGTGAAGTTTCCAAGGTAGAGAAGTAAAAGAAGTGAGAGGACTGAACCTCCTTGTTGCATTGTGTTAGATTCTAACACTGAGGAGCCCAAGCAATTCAAAAGACGAAAAAGAGGTAAAGCAGTCTCCATGGATTCAACACTAGTTGGAGGTGTTAATAGTTCAGGCCAGAAAGAACCTGTCACCCCGAGCAATCCAAGTTCCACAATTTCCATGCAAAACATGACTGCTACTTCTCCAAATTGGTTGGACTTAACTGTAAGTAAGAAGAGGAACGTTGTGTCTTCTTCAGTTCCTATTGGTGATTTGGTTAGTAAATATCTTAGGAAATCTCCTAGAGCAAAGAAACTGAAAATAGAATCCATGGTGGATGTGGACCCAATCACAAGTCATTGGGTTGTAGAAATTTTCAAACCTAATTCCAATAAAACCAGTATCGAAGTCACTGAGCAGGATTTCACCATAGATAAAGTGGATCTAGGAGTATCCTCCAGGGCTGCCAATTTGAAGATTCTGAATTTTGTAAACAAAAAGATCAACCACAGGGTGCTAAAGGATGCTGAAGACAAGGCTAAGCTAAAACAAGCTTTATGTGAAATGGTGAAGTGTATTCAGCAATTGCAAAACCCTATACCTCAACCTTTGGCAATTGTACCTTCGAATTTGGATGTCAAGTCTCTAGACAATCAAAAATTTCTTGACCAAGTACACAAAGAGAGGTCTCTCTCTAAGGCGTTCTATAATTGGATGGAAGAGGTTAGAGGGATGGTCGAACGCTTCGCTCAAACCTGTGAAGGTTTGACTAAATGGTCATCTAAACTAGTATCTACCTTGGAGGCTAAAATCAAGCTCTAGGAAGGAAGAAGGGACAGTCTAGAGATAGCAATAGCCAACATGGATGAAGTTTTCAATTATGGCATAGAGAAATTTCTGTCTGAGAAAATGATTCTTGGTGCAGATAATGGTCTCTTGTTCGTAGCCAAGGTTAATGAGGAATGGCAATGTTCTCTAATGGAGCAGGGTATTGAAGAATCGGAGCAAGTTTTAAAAGCAGTTTCCTATGTCGAAGAGGTTCTTGAGACCCACGTAAATTGTATCTACAACTTATCTAAAGGTGAAGCAAAAATAGAAATTGATATAGCAGAGATGAATGAATCATTCATCCAAAAGGCAAAAGAGGTAAAGGACGCCAAAGAAATGGTATCCAAAGATTGCTCAGTTATTGCCAGGGTACAATCAATGGTCCTAATCAGTGAAGAACAAGCAAAGTCACTAAGTTCGAAGCTGGAGCAGTTGCAAAACTATAAAGACATCTGGGAGCAAAGGCTGGATCTTGTTTCTTCGCCAAACAAGGAGCTGTTGGAGAAATTTGCAGCAGCTTTCAAGGAGTGGTCAGAAGAGCGTAAAGCAAAGGAAGCTACCGTTGGTGCTGAGACTGGAAAAAGCTAATCTTTTCTGATTAGTTTCGAAGTTGGTTCCGAATAGTGCTAGGTTGTTATTTCCTTTTCCAAGATTAGGTTTTAGTTAAGAAACTGATTATGCCCTGCGTGGCTATAAGTATATTTTTGAAGGACCTTAAATAGGTCGGTTCTCTGGGGGGATCAGAAACATATTTAGTTTAATATTTTCTGCAATACTTTGGTGAAATGGTTGATATTTTGAATTGAAACTCATGGTATAGCATCAGTTGATATATATAACAAATAGTAGTATCTTATAAGATCAGTGTGTCTGTTAATGCATGTTTATGGATTTCAGTTGGAATTGATTTCATGTTGCTGCCATTTGTGTATGTGTTTCAAGATTATACATCCATTTTCCAATCTTATTTCAATTTATATTGAATCGATCTTTCTGGGAAGTTTATATACAGTCTTAGTCAGTTGGCTGGGATAATTGTGAAGATATCTTTTCTCATAGCATTAATCTTTCATTGGTTATCTCTTTTGAATTTCTTTGAAAAAGCCTTTAGTACTTTCAGGTGAAAAGTATATATATGTATGTCTTTTATTGCTTTCATTCTTTCCAAATAAGTGAGCTGTCAAGATTGATTATTTTATAAGGTAGCTTCTCCTTTGATCGCAGAGAGTTTATTCATGAGTGACTAACTCAACTGTTGTATGATTTTTTCCTTCATCTTGGGCTAGAGTATTTTGAATTTGTTAAGGTTTAGTAAGAAGGAAAATCTGTATGCCAACAGCCTCCATCAGATTTTTCCACTTAATCATCATCATTGATTTTTCTGCTTTAACCTTCCTTGGCTGATGTGTCAATAACACAGTTCAATTCAATCCATCAGATCTTTCCTAAATTTTGTTAGCCATCAATCTTCGTAACAAACATTATCTGTTACACTAACTTTGAGGTACTTTCTAGCTCATCAATCTTATCGGTTAAACTAGTTATTTAATTCCTTTCTCCTGCCTAGTTAACAAAGAAATGCGTTAGTGAACACAAGCTCAATTTACACTGTGCTCAGTATACACTACACTCTGTCGGTGTATACAATAATGCTTCATTAACCGACAAACTACTTTGTGTCTCTCAGCTCTATTCTTCATCATAGATGAATGCAACATAATCAAGTCAATATCATAAGGTCATAGACTCATCAACAAGTTACTCAATGTATTCTTTTTCCTCATCTGTCATATCCATCTTCCTTATGTAGATATTTATGTACTTCATCTCTTTCACTCCTTTTCTACAGATGTTTCGGTATAGTAACTTACAAGATAAGTACTATCAAACTTAGTTGACATCAATGACAACACAATACTGATTTAATCATCTTACATATCTAATCAGCAACTCCTCAATGATCTTTAATCACAGATTCTTCAATCGGGTTCTAAATCAGTTGTAGTTCATCACACTTTACTTAAGCTTACTTAGGGAATTGCATAGGAGCTTTTAGGAGTGTATCCACTTTAGGTGGTGTTATAATGTAATCACATTCCACTTTATGTGTTGACTCTGTTTTTAGTGCACTTATCACTTTATCACTCTATCTTTGTTGCACATGTTTTATTACACATTAGAGGATGATCCACCTCTAGTGGACATGTGATTCCACTTTAGGTGGGTGAAGAGTCGTCTCTTGATTATTATGTAATGAGACATCGGCACTTGTCATTGTCTCATTTGGTCCTTTATACTCACATTTGCTACATAACCAAGGGGTCTCCTATGCAATATTCATTCAAGTTGATTCTAATTCAATCTACTTCCATTTGATCATATTGCATTCTTGATAAGAATATAATTTATTCTTATCATATTCATTCTCTCTTGTTATTGTGCTTTCCATTTGGGTTCTAGATCTTGGGTGGCTATCTCCGTAGCCAAATCTTACATGGTATCAAAGCCCAAAAAATGTCATTGGTTTTCCATTTGAGAGATTTGAGTGTATATTTTGGTGGATGTTTAAGGGGTCCTCTTTGTGGCTTTCTTACAGGGCAAAATTATAGCTTGCTAGTACAAATCAAAGGTTGGCATCACATTTAAGTGGTCCAAAAAACTCCAAGAACAATTTTTGTTTCATCCAATCAGATACTGGAGGCCAAATTTGTATTCATTTGAAGTTTCAAGGTATGGTGACGATTCAAGCATCATAATTATGTAGATGATTTTCAAACAACAATATCTTAGTCATTAGACTCCTTTTTTCGAGCAATTTTTTTAAATTTGGGATTTAAAAAAATTGATCTACACATTGTTGCAGGTGGTTTATAATTTAGTGTTTGAATTTTTCAAAAAAATTGCATAATCTTGTTTTTGCAACTTCCAAGGCCTCGTTCAAGTTCCTATAGACTCCTTTTTAGGTGCATTTTTTTTAAGTATTTTTTTTTGTATTTTACAATGGTGCTATTGGTTTATAGTGACAATGGTAAGCAATTGTATTTTTAGAATTTGGCTTATGTTTGATATTGTAATGCATAGTTTGGTCTTTTGTACAGTGATCTAAGCCTCTTATAGCGTGATTGTGGCAATTGTAGTCACTGAAATAGAAAGTTCAAGGAAGAAAAGAAAAAAAGAAAGAAAAAAATCTTTATTATTATATACAATTTTTTAGTAATAAAATAATTTTTAAAAAATATGAGTTTTTAAAAATTAATTGTCAACAAATATGTAAATTTTAAAAAGAGATTTTTTTGTCCACATGTCATACCTATAATACAACAATCCTCCATCTGGCAGCCAAGGGGTCAGTTACTCCTATGTTTTTTTGGCAACATCAGTCCAATCAGAGAGCATCATCAATATTGTTTTGCAAGGCATCCTTGTTGTCATCATCATCAATTTCCCAAATTTTCATCTTTGTTATGTGATGTTGTATTCTCTTGCATGAGCTATGTTGTGCATGCAGTAATATAAAGTGTCATCCTTCTTTGTAATTTGTCATTGATGACATATTTGATATAATCTTTTAGTTCTCAGTAGATTAGGAAGTATCTTGTGAGACTTGGTGCATGGCTCTTGTTGAGACTTAGAATGTACCAATGTAATGTCCCCATTTTGGACCTTGCTAGATTTGTCTTAAAATTCATAATTAGTATTTGGATTTCCCTTGGGAATGTTAATTTGTAATGTTTTATACTAGGAGGATGCCAATCCCCAATAATTATAATACATCATTATGCATTTAAATCATATTTAGAATAATCTTTAATTCACGATATATATATTTAAGCTCTAATTTCTTACTTCACTCCTTATCATAGACAATACTCCCTATCCCCTTAATAGTGATTAGTGAGTTATTAAAGAATTAGTTGAATATATATTATTATCTTCTGTATAATAAAAATATTAGTAAACATACATGCCATGATGCATAGTTATGATTCCACTTAAATATATCAATAGTAAATATATGGATAACTTATATATCATATTTGATATTTAACTCAAAACTTATTATGAATAACATATAATTTATATTCAATAACCTATCATAATAAAAATTCATTATTAAATAATTTTATACTTATAATCAAGAGAATTCATAATTTCCTATATAATGTATTTATTTCATATTATATATATTAGTTACTTATTTATCAATATATTTGAGTTAAGTTATTTCAATTCATAACAATATTACTATATTTCATAATTCATTATTTCAATGTTTATTTTATAACTTATTATTCTAAAGTTTAATTTCTATTATTGTTAATATCTAATTCATACAATCCTTATAAATAAATTAACTCAAACAAAGATATACTTACCTTCTTATGCCTTTTATTTTTAGCTTATTCAATATTTCTTTCCTTTTAATATTCCTCTACATTTCCTCCTTGATCTTCTCCTATATTTCCTCCTTGATCTTCTCCTACATTTCTTTTCTTGTTTTCTATTGAAATTTGAATAATCCTCTCTTATTATTATTCTTCTCCTTTTTATTTATTTCCTCCATACCAAAAAATCGGGAAGGAATGGATTTGATATCCATTATATACATTGGCATGTTGAAGGGTTGCCACCTTTATATGTTAGAGATATGCCTCTATAATTATTATTTATTATTTATTTATAATTTATTTTAATTACCATTTACAATGATTATTAATATCATTGTTTATATTATAATCACATTTTATTATTATTAATTAGACTAAATATATTTATATTAATTCTATTGGTTCAATTATTATTATAATAGTCTAGGTTTCATTATAGAATGAATTTAATAATAAATTATATTTATTATCATTTATTTGTCTATTAACTTATTATTCATTTATTTGTTCATTGTTTATTTCTTTATTTAATATATTCATATTACTATTTAATTTAAACTTATCTAATTGTAGATATTAATCATATTATATTTAATTATTATTTATTATTAATCACTTATATAATTATTATTACTGGGTATTTAATTTTTGTCATAGCTTAATATTATGATTTATTTATTAAATTCTCTCCGAGAGAGGGGACATTACAGTCCACCCTTCCCAAAATTGCTTGTCCTCAAGCAATTGAATATTTTCTTCTTATGATTCGACCGGTGTGCCTTTATTTAGTCCTGAAACAACAATTCCAATTTGAGATTAGATGGTCATATATTTTGTAAATATGTATATATAAAATCTAAAGATAACAAAATTTAATTTAAATTACTAAGAATAGTTCAAAGAGAGAACTTATCTGGATGTATTGTAGTACTTTCTCCCCTCTTGTTTTGTGATGAGTCTTGATGAGTAATCCTAATCCTTAGGGAGGGTTCATAATCAGGTTACAAGCTCTCTGGGAGGACCTTTTGGGGCTCTAGTTGCCACATAGCTATTCTAGAATGGTCCTCAAGCTATGTCACCATCTCATTACGACTATTGCCTCCTAAGGCCTTATGGATATACAAAATTTGTCGTATCCATCCTTCCTAGAAGATAGAACTATCTCTCCTAGGCCTTCATCTCTTCCTTTTAATGGGGTGCCCTAGCAATTCTCCCATAATCGCAATGTAGTAGGGTGCCCTACTAGAGGTTCTCCCTTAACTACTAATGCAATAGGGTGCCCTTGGCTGTTCTCCCTCAACTACTTCTACAATAGGGTGCCCTTAGCGGTTCTCCCCTAATCACAACACAGTAGGGTGCCCTTACAGCGGTTCTCCCTTAACTGTTGCTATAATGGGGTGCCCTTCACAGTTCTCCCTTAATTGTAGCCTTGGTTTCTTCTGCAACAGGGTGCCCTAGTGGTTCTCCCTTAATCACAAAGTAGTAGGGTGCCCTTGTAGTGGTTCTCCCTTATGTGCTACTTCAATAGGGTGCCCTAGCGATTCTCCCTTAATTGCAGCCTTGGTTTCTTCTGTAATAGGGTGCCCTAGTGATTCTCCCTTAATCACAGAGCAGTAGGCTGCCCTTGTAGTAGTCCTCCCTTAACATGCTACTGTAATAGGGTGCCCTAGAGATTCTCCCTTAATTACAACCTTGGTTTCTTTTGCAATAGGGTGCCCAGCGGTTCTCCCTTAATCATAGAGCAGTAGGGTGCCCTAGTGGTTCTCCCTTAATCACAAAGTAGTAGGGTGCCCTTGTAGTGGTTCTCCCTTAACATGCTACTGCAATAGGGTGCCCTAGCGATTCTCCCTTAATTGCAACCTTGGGAAGGTGCTAACAATAAGGTGCCCTTACCGGTTCTCCCTGAATTATAGTGCAATGGAATGCCCTTGTACGGTTCTTCCTTACTGCTACTATAATAGGGTGCCCTTTGCGATTCTCTCTTGATTGCCACTCTTTCCCCTTATTAAACGATATATCTTAAATGTCTATTAATGATCATAAAAATTATTTACATAAATATATTATTTACTATGTATACATTACCAACTTCCTCGATTGTTGTCACAGTAATGATTGAACTACATCAAAGTTCCATTGGATTTCCACGTTCTTCTTTCATAGGGATTATTTTTCCCATATCCTCCTTTAACTCGTAGGGTGGCAGGATCATGCTCTAATACCACTACACTGTCCCCATTTCGGACCTTGCTAGATTTGTCTTAAAATTCATAATTAGTATTTGGATTTCCCTTGGGAATGGTAATTTGTAATGTTTTATACTCGGAGGATGCCAATCCCCAATAATTATAATACATCATTATGCATTTAAATCATATTTAGAATAATCTCTAATTCACGATATATATATATATATATATATATATATATATATATATATATATATATATATATATATATATATATATATATATATATATATATAAGCTCTAATTTCTTACTTCACTCCTTATCATAGACCATACTCCCTATCCCCTTAATAGTGATTAGTGAGTTATTAAAGAATTAGTTGACTATATATTATTATCTTCTGTATAATAAAAATATTAGTAAACATACATGCCATGATGCATAGTTCTGGTTCCACTTAAATATATAAATAGTAAATATATGGATAACTTATATATCATATTTGATATTTAATTCAAAACTTATTATGAATAACATATAATTTATATGCAATAATCTATCATCATAAAAATTCATTATTAAATAATTTTATACTTATAATCACGAGAATTCATAATTCCCTATATAATGTATTTATTTCATATTATATATATTAGCTACTTATTTATCAATATATTTGAGTTAAGTTATTTCAATTCATAACAATATTACTATATTTCATAATTCATTATTTCAATGTTTATTTTATAACTTATTATTCTAAAGTTTAATTTCTATTATTGTTAATATCTAATTCATACAATTCTTATAAATAAATTAACTCAAACAAAGATATACTTACCTTCTTTATGCCTTTATTTTTAGCTTATTCAATATTTCTTTCCTTTTAATATTCCTCTACATTTCCTCCTTGATCTTCTCCTATATTTCCTCCTTGATCTTCTCCTACATTTCTTTTCTTGTTTTCTTGAAATTTGAATAATCCTCTCTGATTATTATTCTTCTCTTTTTTATTTATTTCCTCCATATCCAAAAAATCCGGAAGGAATGGATTTGATATCCATTATATACATTGGCATGTTGAAGGGTTGCCACCTTTATATATTAGAGATATGCCTCTATAATTATTAATTATTAATTATTTATAATTTATTTTAATTACCATTTACAATTATTATTAATATCATTGTTTATATTATAATCACATTTTATTATTATTTATTAGACTAAATATATTTATATTAATTCTATTGATTCAATTATTATTATAATAGTCTAGGTTTCATTATAGAATGAATTTAATAATAAAGTATATTTATTATCATTTATTTGTCTATTAACTTATTATTCATTTATTTGTTCATTGTTTATTTCTTTATTTAATATCTTCATATTACTATTTGATTTAAACTTATCTAATTGTAGATATTAATCATATTATATTTAATTATTATTTATTATTAATCACTTATATAATTATTATTACTGGGCATTTAATTTTTGTCATAGCTTAATATTATGATTTATTTATTAAATTCTCTCCAGGAGAGGAGACATTACAACCAATATGCCATTGGCGAGTATCGAGTTGACGTTCAAGTAGGTGTCTCCATGTCTAATCTTCATCATATTGCAGTGGGTGATTCATTAGCCATTCTTCATTAATGGTGGTGCCTAGTTTTCTCACACTTTGACATAATTCATGCAACATTGCCTCTATTTCTTCCTATGGAGTGTTGGTCATCATCTTGGACCATCTTTGAAAGAGATTTGAAATTGAGGGGGGCTTCAAGGTCTCTCTTTTTATCTCTCATTCCTCATTGAGATCATTATGTGTTTTCATCTCTCTTTTGGGCGAGGGGGGGGGGAGTTTTTCTCCATTTCTCTCTTTCTTCGTTTGTGAGAGATTGCATTTAAATTTGCACATGGGCACCTAATATGGCCTAGTAGACATGACCCATCTTGCATTATTATATTTTGTACATTCTTCCTAAGTTGCACTTAAGGGTTGTTGTCGATGTAATTAAGGTATTTTACCTTTGTTAATTCACACCTAGGTACAAATAACATTTTACTTAAGCTTACTTAGGGAACTAAATAGGAGCTTTTAGGAGCATTTCAACTTTACTTAAGCTTAAGTAAAGTAGACATAAGCCATCTTGCATTATTAGATTGTTTGCATTCTTCCTAAGTTGCACTTAAGGGTTGTTGTTGGTATAATTAAGGCATTTTACCTTTGTTAATTCACACCTAGGTACGAAACACAATTTACTTAAGCTTACTTAGGGAACTACATAGGATCTTTTAGCAGCATTTCTACTTTAGGTGGTGTTATTATGGTATCACGTTTTACTTTATGTGTTGACTCACCTTTAGTGCACTTATCACTTTATCACTCTCCACCTTTGTTGAACATGTTGCACATACTTTATTACAAATTGGAGGATGATCCACCTCTGGTGGACATATGATTCCACCTTAGGTGGGTGATAAGTTATCTCTTAATTATCATGTAATAAGACAACACTTTTCATTGTATCATTCACTCCTTTGTACTCACCTTGGCTATATAACCAAGAGATCTCCTATGTATTATTCATTCAAGTTTATTCCAATTCAATTTGATTCTAGTTGATTATATTGTGTTCTTGATAAGAATATAGTTTAATCTTATCATATTCATTCTCTCTTGTTATTTTTATTTCCATTTTGGCTTCTAGATCTTGGGTGGCTATCTCCATAGCCAAATCTTACACTTCGAGTTCAAATAATGCAAATTCAAGCACATCCTTGAATTATCTTAGCTTTGATTCATTCAAAAGCTTCTATCATGATTTTTATGAGGAAGAAAAGAGGAGAAAGAGGTGGTTTGGTAGAACTAATATTCCTAAGCAAAAGAAGTAAATAGAACCATACTCTTCAAATGAAAACACAAATATGAAGAACTTGTTGCTATTGAAGGCTTACATGACTTCTTAGTTGTCATGGAGGTTTTTAAATGATCATTATTATATAAGGAGTCTTTGTCTTTTTCATAAGAGCTTGCTTGAAAAGATATTCTTGAAGGGTTTGCAAGCCCTTAAATATTGAAAAAATTGTTAAGTTTTGTCTCCTACACGTGTTTTTTCCTTGGGTAATCTTATTGGAACTGACCTAAGAAATCCTATGTAGGGTATCCTTAGAAAATGAATGTTCAAAAGTGATTGTCACCTTTCCTACATACTTGGCCAATGTTCATAATCCCTTTTAAAAAAATTTAAAAACTTATTCTTGGGTATTTTTAAGTGTTTTTAGATATTTTGTGTTGTTTTGGGGACTTTCCCTTCCAAGTCCAATTCCAACTACACTTCACTTAATCTGGAATTCCCTACAATCTATTTGCCTTAGTCAATTTTCCACATTTAAAATTTTGACTCCCATATGCACTATACCTTCGTTTCCTTTAGTAGAAGTCTAAGTCCAACTGAACTAAACTTCTATATCAATATTACTTCCATATATAATCCTCATAAGATAGTTTTTCCTCAATTCACTTCACTTACCTTTTATGGGATTTTGATGTACATCTCAACTTCACTTCCATGTGCAATTCCCAACTCTTTTTCAAATGGAAATATCCACAAACCTTCACCTTCCTTTACAAATCTTTGGCACCTAAATGAACTTTGCATATCTACCACTCTCAACTATACACTTCACTTGCATCTGAAACATTTCTTATCCATTTTATCATTCCTTTGAATGACATCATCCCTTTTACTTTGAAACTTCACCTTCCAATCTAAACTAGACTTCTTAACTTCACTTCAAACAAACTTTTTTGCAACCCCTTTTGTTGTTGACATCATTTTGATGTCACCCCCGCTTGTTGACATAATAATTCCATGTAACATCATCCTCCATGTGATGCTATGTTGACAACACCATTCCAACTGCACCTACAATATTTCTACCTCCAAGTGAACTTCATTTTAAGTGAACTTAATGTTTTTCCCACCACCTTAGATTATAGGGTATTAACCTTCAATTGAATTTTGTGGAAATTTTTCATCCCTTTGCATTTAGTTGACCCATCCACTTTTGTGGTCTTTTTCTACATCCTCCAATTGTACTAAACCTTGTGAGATCCTAACTCCCAATTGAGTCTCCTCCATCTAGACCTTTGGTTTCAATGCAAATATTTACACACCTCCACTTACCTCACATTTAATTCAAACCCATCCTCCCACCAAAAGTGGAAAACACTCTAGTAACTTGCAACAAACTAGTTTACCTACCCTATGCCATTAGAGGGACACTTCACCTATCAAAAACTAATGGTGCCCTTTTTTTATTTTACTTTTTCAACACTTTCTCACATGGTCAAAAGTACACTACCATTATTTTTATGGGACGAGATGTAGGCTTGGTGAGACCTCACCCATGCTTGCAAATATGCATTTGCATTTTTGGCACTACTCATGGAGAAGCAACACTTTCAGGCATGGGCATCCATTTGCATGTAGTTGATGGATTTTGTGATTAAACGTACATCTTCCTTGGTGATAGACCCCATGAATGTGGTTATATATTCTTTCATTTCTCTAAAAAAGTGGTTAATCTCTATTCATTTGAGTGATCTCATCTGGGCCACATAGAAAAATATATTAAATACTAGCTAGCATTCATGAATTTGATACAATTTTTATCTGTAAAGACTTGTGATGGTTTTGTACATGTGATTCAGTAAATTAATATAAGAGACCTTTCTTGTGAAATTTGTGCTTTGTCACCACTATTGTTTGAAATCTTTAGAGATATTTAAGCAATCCCTATGTTCACCATTGTTATTCTTTATAGAATTTCCCTATTGTTCACATCTAAAGGGTGTTTTGGAATTGTCTTACATTATATAGTTTGTGTGAAGGTAGGAAACATTTCTAGACTAATATGTGGGAATTTTTAGCTAGTTACATTATTGGGATGAAAGGGTGTTTGATGGTTTCAACTTTCCAAGACAAAGGCAAGTAGATCAAACTCATTCAAATATTAGTGTTGATTTTGTCATAATCCTTTATTCCTATTTGATATTGTACTACAAGATTAGGCACCATTCTAATAGTTGAAGGCCTACTATCCATCCATTTAAAAAATAAATTAAAAATTTTCACTTCATGGTTGTATTGTGGTAGATTGGGCATTCTCTCTATTAACACAAATTTATTGGGAATTTGTGTATAATAATGTTTATTAAGAAAATTATTGTTGTGAGAAAACTAATGCATAGATGTACAAGAATGGGTAACTAGTTTATATCTAGACTCTTGTAATTTGGCCTAAATACTTAATTAGAGATCTCTTGTCTTGTTAGTTTTGTTCCTATGTACAAGATCTTTGGGAAATACCCTCCTAAGCTTGGCCAAACTTAGAGGAGAGAAGGTCTCATCTTCCCTACTATATAGTTGTATTTTTCTCTCTCTTGATTTGACCATGTGATATCTCCTATTTTTCTATATTAACGCTATATTTGGGAAGTGTGGTGAATTGCCTTAGGATTGAGGTGGATAGGAGAAAAGAACCAATAAGGCCCTTGGAAGATTTTGTTGACTTGTTTGAAAAAAATTCTTGTTTTGTGAAGGATGGTTACAGTGATATGGATTAGAAAGATTTTCTACCATGTGGGAGAGAAAAGCTAGGACATGTTTTAAATCTTCCAAAAAGGTTAGACTCTTCTTTTTTAAGAGGATGTAATTTTAGAACAAGAAACTAGTCTTGATTTACAGATTATTTTGAAAAAATGTTGAAGAGGATATTGCTAGTATGTTTTTGGATGTAGAAGAAAGGGATTTGCATGTTATTTTGAAAGATGGATGCAATTTTCTTCTTGAAGAATGTGATAAAATGCATGTCAAATATGATACAACGTGGAGAGGTTTTTTTTAAGAAATTAACTTGGTATCTTACACGCATAAAGGTAATCTACCAAGGCTAAAAATTGTTTAAGAAGTAAAGTCAAATCCAAGCCCAATACTAACATGCTGAGAATAAAAATCAACAACAAATAAAGGATGCAAGAAATGGTGTAAATTTGTCATAACATACTAAATTTAAAGCATGGGAAAGAGCTCCATCTCAAGAAAATCAAACCCCTACATACTAATTAACATGAGGAGAGGCAAAGCATAAAAAAGAAAAAAGATACAAGTTTTTTTCAGTTTCTTAATATAGTTTGTGTGATTAATGGTTGTTTTGAATCATTGCATGGAGCATGTTGATCAAGAGAGCAGTCATTTATCTATGCCTATCAATGAATTTGTTCAATTGGGTTTTTGGTGGTAGTAGGTTTTTTTTTCGTAAATTATTTGTCTAGCACAATTAAGTAGTTTAAAGAGAGGTTGTGTATAGTTATGATAAGGTGTTGTTCGTAGGGTCTTCAAAGTCCCAATTCATATTCTTGGTAGATAAATAATAAACACAAACAATATGGTTTTTTATTCACATCTTTTTTAGTATCAATCAATGTGCACGCGTATTTTCAAACTAGAGAGGTGGTGTTTTTATTCTCTATTTTTCTTCACTCCTCCCCCCAATGGATTAAAGCTTTTTATTTGGTCCTTTTGTTTCCATCACCAAAAACTATAGTACAAAATTTTCACTACAATATAGAAATCAAGTTTTGTGTTCATGAGAAAAGTTAACCTAGCACCAATTATCCATTCAAGAAGAGAGATTTGGCATTCAAGATGTTGAGCTTGTTTGCATTATCAAGCATGGCATTCTATTGGAGAGTTATTTTTCTCCCACATTAGGAAATCCCACCCAACTAATGATCAACCTTCACACTTTTGAATAAGGGAACCATAGGATTGGAGAAAGTGGAGTGGATCAATGTGAATGATATTTCAAAGCAAGGCACCATAGTTGGATTGTTATGAGAATAGTCAACAACTAAAGTAGTACGTAGACATGAAAATATTTAAGTATTTTATAATTCACTTCATGGATTCCTTTTACTTTGGCATGGGAGTATACCTACTATTAGGAATGTTGTACATTGTTTGTAAAGAAATTTGAGGATTGAAGCCTTTAAGTCTAAACAAATTCATCAAACAACAGATAAATTGCATGATACATAGGATACAAAAACACAAAAATAAGCAAACACTTAGATTAGGCGTGAGAAATTCAAACCAACATAGAATTGAACAATATTACACTTTGTTAAAACTCTCATTGAGTAGATTGGATGTGTGTTCACTAGTGATTTCAACAACATAATAATGCTCAATTGCAAAATGAATGAGATGTGGATAAATTAATTAAGAGTTAGATATATAATGAGGAGAGATAAGATGGACGATCAAGATTCCAAGATGAAGATCTATGTTGGAGGATGGATAAGAGATCTCAAGGCATGGGATTTTACCAAGAGGTAGATGGAGGATGCATGAGAGGGAAATTCGCAATTTGGAATGTGGAAGGATATCTTTCCATAAAGTCAATTTTTTCCTCACGCTCCAAAGGGGAGAGTAATTAGAGGAATAAAAGAATTTATAAAAATCTTTAGAGTATTTGAGGTCACAAGATCCATGTTAAATGGTACCAAGACCATGTCACATATACAAGGGCCTATGTGCATGATTTGATAAGGAGGTGTGACCTCACTTAACTTAATCGAAGATTAAATGTGCCCAAATGATTAGAGAGAAAATTAGGATTAGATTAGGGATAATGAAAAGAAATGGAGGATGTCATATGTGAGGGGGGTTAAATAAATAAATAGGATTTATTTATTTATTTTATGGGATAGAAAAGGTAAGGTAGGATGGATGTAGATAAATAATTACAATTAATTATTTACCTTAGGCTAAAACCTAATAAGCCAATAGCGGCATGTTTCGATCAAGGGAAAAATAGGTTTTGAAGGGGCCCCGAAACCCTGTACAAATTGGTCATAAATGATATTCAAAAAAGCACTCTTACATGGGACATATCAAGACCACATCGAGGGTTTTACAACAGGCTCTCACAACCTAGAATTAAAAAGGTACCAGAAGAACTCTAGAATCCCAACAAGAAAAGTCGCTACAAAAAAGAATAGAACAATTAAGTCCAGTAGCCCTGAGACTTCTGGCAAACAGCAAAGAGAAAAACTTCCAGCTAAGGTATAGCTGCCCACAAAGAAAAGCCCAAGAAAAGTTATTTCTTCCCCGACTGGGAACAAAGGGACATATCAAAAGAGGGAAGATGTTTAGATTTTTTTTTTCCTTTCACAGAAGTCCACCCGTCTTCCATTTTCTTAGCCAAATCCTACCAAGAAATCGAATCAAGAACTGAGACACCCAAGTTCTGAGAATCAAGAGATTGTCCCAGGATAGGGCCAGAAGTTTCCAAAGAAGTTGATTCAAGAGATGAATTAGGAGAAACCATTCCAGAGTGAGCCAATGAAGCATTGACGGTAGGAGGGGCAGAAGCCTCACAACCATCAGAGCCCTGAACAACTGAATCTGTACAAAGAGGTGTTCCAAGGATGGAATCAACACCCGGGGAAGAGCCAACAGCGGTCCCAAGAGGCACATTGGCCTCAGCAGTCTCCTGAGAAGAAGAAACAACCTGAGAAAACCTTCTGATAGATGAGTCCTTCACAATAGAGTAATGTTGGGAGGAGGCCCCCTTCCACCAAGAAGAAGGTTTTTTAACCTTTTCCAATTCACACTGGTCTGCTAAGTGACCAATTTTAAAACATCTCCTGCATCTAAAGGGGAGACCTTCATAATCCAAGGATTGGATCCAATAGCAGCATGTTGTGATGGTTAAGTTGTTGTGTTGTTGTCCTTGTCATCAAGGTTCAAATCCCATGGAGATACGGTCCCCCATTTGTGGCCTCACAAATTGATAGCTCTAAGTCAAAGTGTTTACTGCTTTAAATTGATCAAACACGTGTCCAATTTTGGGTATCTACAAATAACAATGCATTTAGAGTAGAAATAATCTACCCAATTCCTAAAGTCTTTTTTAATGGTTAACTCATAAAACATTTCATTAGTAATAATTTGTATACAAATTAAACATTAATAAATAGTTTTCTTTTTAATTTCAATGTGTATTGAAGAAGATTTGAACTGAGCATCATCGAGGTGCCTAAAATATGGACTTTGTCATCAAGCCAAATAAATAGTTACAATATCTAAATATAAATAATAACTATATAATTATATAGCCCCTTATCTAAATTAATTTCACATACAATGTTTCTAAAGTTTTGCAACTAAATTAGATAAGTAGAATGTACATGTCATGCCCTGCCAAGGAACCCGAAAGGACAAGACAAAAATAAGAGAAAAGTGCAATTTTTTATTTTTTTTTACTTACTTAAGTTAACTAGGTATTTAAGTCCTAACAAGTTCAGTTACAAGATTTTTCCATTAAAAACACATTTCATAATGCATTAAGATTTAACATAAACTAAAGATAGAATTTCCTCTGATCCATTTAACCACATAAGAGAAAGTAGAGAGAGACAAATGTACTAAAATAAATCTTTCTTTCTTTTTCAACATGAAATAACATTAACGCATTTAAATTCATGTATTCTTTCAAGAATTACACTTTTCATATTCTTAACTGTAATTTGCTTTCAACAACAATAATACATCTCAATTTCCTTTCCCATAATTTTCTTGGAGATACCCTTCCCAATTACATGAATGCTTACAATATATCTTCTACAACACAAGGCCTTATAGGCTTACATGAATATGAATAACACTTTACAATTTCTTTACAATTTTCTTCACAAGATACAATATGCAGAATATGGAGAATGCCTTCAACAGCTTCAGATGCTCTATGAAACACACAAACATGAACAGTACCTCGAAAAGAATCACCACCCAACCACGTGGATCCACAAATGTCCACTCCCCTGTGCTAGGAGATAGAACCATTGTTCACACAAGGAAACTAGGGTAGTCTAAGGTTGAGGGACAACCAATCAAACCAAAAACAAAAAGAGACAAAGCAACACAAAACAAAATCCCAAGAGAGGAGTTCCCTAGGATGCTGACCAAGTGAGTCGCATCGCATAGTCCTATGTGTTGGAATCCTTCCTAGCAGTCATGTACTCTAGCACCCTCATGCGGCCTGCCTCACTAGCTACAATGACCCCAGTACTCCAACAGGACCTATGCGGCCTTTATCCTTTTTTTATCTTTTTAAAACTTTATTAAATCCCTTACCCATTCCCAACCAATTTTGAATTATATTAGGTTTTCTTTTCCAAACTCACTCAAAGGTTATCCTTTTGGCCTCCTTGGTCGGATCCTATGGTGAGCCACTCACCTAGGGCACCTAGGAACCTTAACAAAATAGGCTATCTAGGGTTTATAACTTCTCATAGACATCCCTCCCTTAGGGTTTCTTTTGGTGTTTTCCTGGGGCCCATAACACCCAGACAAGCCCTAACCCTTAAGACAAAAGATGGAATACAACAAAAGTAGAGCTATCACAATTATTCCAAATATAAAATCATAAAGGTAAGTGTGCAGAGGGAGGTACAACTCCTAGACACACCTACATGATACAGGGTAACACTATAATCCTTCCAAAAATTCAATAAAGTTGGAATTAACAAACATCAAAATATACACATAGGACCTAACATCCATATCTATGAATTGTTTAATTATGATATCCAAAAATAGATTCCTAATATAGCATAAACTAATATTTATAAAATTTACGCTTATTTCAAACTTAATAGACTTAGTTTATCGTTCACTATTAATTAAGTTAAAACTTTAATTAAATTCAAACTTAACATAAACTAAAGTTAACATCTAAATTTATAACCATAAATTATATTATGATACTTAAAAACATTCTACATTACCTTTAATTAAATAAAATAATAATAATATATAGACTAATTCTAATTTAATTAAATTTTAAAAAATAATTTATTAATTAATTGATTTTTCTTATTATTTATTAATTATATATAGTCATAAATATATATATACAATACATCATTTATATCTATATATTTTAATAATTAACATGTAAAATGAATTTTATTTTATAATAATACTAATTTCTTATGCATAACATATATTTTTAATAAATAATTTTTCTACCTTAATAGTATTGGTTCCATATTCTTCCCTTTTCGGTTAAAGAATACCCCCTTTTTATTATTTCTTTTCCTCCTATGATTTCTCCTTCTTTTCCTCCTATCTTTCTTCCTTATTTTACTCCTTAATTTATCCTTACATTTACATATAAAAATACCCTCTAATCTTATATTTATTTTTATCCTCCCCTATATGATGTGTTTATTCTCTTATATTCCTCCTATAATGTTTCCTTAATTTATTTAAATAAGTTAATTTTAAATAAATAATTTTTAAATATTAAAAATAATAAATAATAATATAGACATTTGCATACCTATAGTCAGAGTATAGCCTTAATTCTCACAATACACACAAGAGTCCAAAAATCTTTTCCCGTCACATATCCACATAACACACACATTCTTGTTCACATTATTAAATATTTAATATAGTGCTTACACACATATAACATTCATATTCACATAGTTGAATATATGACACAAGCAAGTACAGGGGATTCTTTCCTGGTTCCAGATCCTACCTGGAGTCTTGTGAAGAAGCCCATTGATATTTGATGAATCCTTCCAATCTCCAACACTCCCTACCCCTTCATGCAGGCCCTCCTTTGATCCTTCACTACCAGGTCTCTCACAGGGATTCCCAATATTATTATTTTCTTCTCATCAATTTTCTCACAGACATTTGAATAAAAATCCTACACTCTATTTGCAAATTAATTTAGAAATTCTCAAATCTCTCCTAAATTCCTCTTTTTAAAACCCTTTCATTTTTCCCCCACATATTTCTCTCCACTTGGAGGGAGTGATCCTAATTATATAATCTTATGAACAGTTGCAGAGGTTGGGGGAGTTGCTTCCCGTGGAGTAACTTCCCTTCTCTAATGTTTGGGTAAGATTATTTAATAACTATTTAATTGAAAACCAACTTACCTACCCTTCCCGTACTAACTTACCCCAAACAAGAATATTAAATAATTTAACTCCACCTATATAGTTTTATTATTATTATTATTATTAATATAAACTAATTCTTATATAAATATAATATATTTGGGTATGATTCCCAAGGAAGCCACTACCCCAATGGAAACTTGGGACCCATATTATTTATTACTTTTATTCACTTTGCATTTATTTTATTTATTTAGCCATAATATGCATCAAAATACATAGAATTGCAATCATTTCTAATACACTCATGATCATAACTACTTGTACATAAATAATTAAATATATACATGTATGCATATACATGTGCACCCATATATGCATACTTTGTATATATGATTGAGAGAGAGAGAGAGAGAGAGAGAGAGAGAGAGAGAGAGATCTGACATATCTTCTAACCATATAAATGAGACCTACATTAAAGGATATATAAAATAAGGGACTCAAATCCACCCAAAACCAAACCAAGAGACTAGACAAAATAATCAAAACCATAGGGTTTTCTCATGTGTGAACTTTGGACCATCTCCGAACAACAACAACAACTAGTTCAAGGATTTTAAGGCACGCTCAAACCTGTGTAACCAAGTGGAGTCAATGTCTGGTACCTGCACACACTTGCGTCACCGAGCAACAAAATAAACCCATATACATATCTATATACAAACAATGACAGACAAGGAAGGAGTGCGACATCGTGTAGATCTCCCACATGAGTGACTACGACTGCCTCCCCTCATTCGACAACCATGCCAAGAAGGATACATAGAGATCATAACATGGGTTAGAAGGGTTAGACCAATAACCATAATCATGAATATACACAAAAAGTGTGAATCATTACTTAGCAAGATAACTCTTATAATCAACCACAAGATATAAACCAAATCATATATACATAAGCATAAAAGATAATGGTCCTGAGCATATTATTCAAGGGAAAAATTATAATCTACAAGTCCGAAAACATATTATTATCTAAATCTAGTAAGGTAAGGAAGAAACATAAAGTCCATAAATGCTAGCATGTCATAATCCTATCCAACTTCAATGTAACAAGTAGAACTACTAGAGCGGGTATTGCAAGTACAAGAGTTAGGTCATAACCCATCACATAAGTATGGTTAGTCTCATAGAGATAGTCATGGCCATTCATGTAATCATCAAATGATACTCATGTCAATCATAATCATAATCAAACAATCAAACCATTAAAGAGATTTGAAAACCATAGCATTTGTTTATCAATTAAAGTTTAAGTACCCAAGTATCGATATTGACCCTAATTTATCCAAGAGATCATAGCCATTGATAAATATTAGCTCATATAAATATTTTAAGTGCCTCCATATCATCAGGACCCCATGCAATCATAACAAGAGATGAGTACACATGCACGAATATACCAAAAACATTTATCACTACCTAAATGAAAGTTAAAGTATTATGGTTAAGAATGAATTTGTTATTCAACCGTCAAGCAAAAATCTACTCTTATCCAAGCATATAAGTCTCTACAACATTCCCCTAACTTCCAAAGGGATATCAAAGTTGTTAGGGTTGGAGGGGTGTTATAGTACAAAGTCCAAAAACCATATCTTAATAATTTGGTACAATATAAGAAGTAACCTCATAAGAATCCATATATGAGGCAAGGATTGGTTCCCTTCAACTCATATCCTTCTAGTTTTATATAGCATTAGATATGGATCCAATTCTGAGGGGTTGTGACTCTTCGTAACACATTTTCATTTTCTTATTTGGTAATGACATGTTATAGTTAATGGAAATATTTCTTCTTCTAAATTAAGCATGAAATTGTGTTCTTTCTTTTCTTCTCTTATTTGTTTTATGTTTTTGTTGAATTGACACAATTTTGTCTAGAGTTATCATGAACTCAAGTAATCTATAATCTATAATCTAACTTTTAGATAATTCTCATAGGGCTAGAGCCACCATGCTACAACAATCTCCTATCAACTTTTTATATTCTCCATACTCATTGGATTCTTCTCCAAAATTGTCAAAAGTCATCCCACTCTTTCCCACCATGAATTCAAGTTTTTTGGAGTCTTCTTTTTTGGTCTCTTTTTCTTTCTTTTTCTTTTCCACAAGCACCCACCTTAGCACACTTAGCAACACCCTCGCCCCATTGCCATCTTTTCTACGTTTTCCATTCTTCCACAATAACTTTCTTCCTCCTTCATGTTTTGTCTATCTTCTTTCCTTATGTTGGTACCCATATAGACCCCGATAATAAAATTTGCAGCTTAGTTTTTTGAACCTCTTTGGATTAAGTTTGAAGTGGTTCAGTTTGCATAAGCAGATTCACAGGTTCAAAGTTTCAAAGATTTAGAATTCAGTTCAATTTGCTCACGCAGCTTCAGTGGCTTATTCTGAGAGGTTCAAATGTATAATTCATTGGCTTGGGTTCATATTTCATGATCAATATTACATGCTCAAGCCCATCTGAAGTCTCAATTAGTTCCCAAGATCATTTAAATGACAATACACAGAAAATTTGATGCCTCGATGATGGTCAAAAATAATAAATAAAGATGAGACCCCGAAGTAAAATCAGTAAGACTTCACCCATTTTAAATGGTTCATTCAGCTATAATAAGTATTGTATTAACTTCTATGGTTGTTGGGATCAATAGGGTTGAGAAGTAATGCATAAAAGGTGTGAATATTATGCTCATCTTTCCAGTAAAGGCACACTTGTATTTACAATACCAGTGACAGAGATGAAGTTCCATGGATATCGGCTCCCATGAGGAAATTGAATCATGTTTTTGTGAATGCACAGGAAAGGTCAAGGTTGAACTTCTGATCTAGATCGTGTCTGGAGAACAATGCCGAAGTGTTTGACAGAAAGTATGCGGTTCTATATGCTTAAAAGCTCATGCATAGGAATCCTTCTAAGCTACGGTCAATGATGAGATTCACAGGCTCGTCCAAGATGGAGATACAGATAGGAGCAGTGAAACCGATAAAAAGAATCCATAATGAAGTTCCCAAATCATTGTCAGGTTAGACTGGCCCATGACAATGAGAATTGGCTTTTCACATCGACCATATTAGCATGTAAAGGGGGATGATTCATAACACAATTTCAATGTAATGACTCCAATGCTGAATATTAAGGATGACCCAATAATCTCCCTGTGGCGAACTTGAAAGAACCATCTTTGCGTAGCACAATACACCATGGTACTATGCATTAATGGAAGTTTGTGTAAATACAATGGAGATCGAGATGCAATTTAATTCAATAGACAATTTGAAAGAGGAGATTGCTTGATTGATGATGAACCGTGATCAAAATTATTTATTGTAGGTGTTGCAATATGCCAAGTCGGCATCCCATTACAGTGCAAACCATTTTAATAGATTCCATGCAAATCCACATCCTGATGATGGAAGTACTGAGGCTATCGACAAAGATCGGGCCACAAGTTTTTGCGAATAACATTGACATCGAACCATAGTACAGATCCAAAGGAAGATCGTGATTCTTCACACTATAAATCTAATGAATGGATCTGCATGTATTGGTTAGTTCTCAGGAGACTCCATATAATCTCGGTAACAACATATGAAGGGCACGTGCCTAATATGCAAACCTGACACATCATGATAAGTTATACCGATTGCCATGAGATGGACACCAAATTTAGTTTTCATTAGTAGGCACCGGTTTCCCCAATGGGTGCATATATTAATAAAACTAATGTGATGGGGCAGGGGGCATTTTTGTCAATGGTTTTCAATTTTAATGTGGAAGTGGTGATTAAGTTCCTCAAGAATATAACTATTGAAAAGAAGATAAAAGAAGACCTTACCAAGAAACGGTTATGTTAATAACCGAAATGTTGTGGGAATGATAGATATTAAATATGCCTCAGCAAGTATGAGAGGGGGTTCCAGATTCCTCTTCTTTTTCTGAAGACTGTGTGCTACAGGTAGGGAGGGGTTTTTCTATTTTAATTGTATTTGAGAGGGGAAAGAAATTTTGGTTTTTTCCAAATTGTAATTTGTGAGTATGGAAGCAATTAGATCTTTGTTATCTTTTTGATATTCAAAGAAAAGGAATATTTGTATGCCAAAACTTTGAGTTTGGATATTTATTTTCTGATTGAGATCAATCTGTGAATTGATCCAATCTCTTGTGAGTGTAATTTTGTCTCATGCAATTACATGCATGATAATCTGTTGGTCTTTGAGCCTTAGTTATTCGTGTATTGGAAAGAGAATGATATGTTTTTCTTCTTGCATTTTCTCTGTAATGTAAGGTCTGAAACAATGGACTTTGTGCTATTTTTCTTTTGTGCTTAATTGTTAGTTTAGCTTCTTTACATCTTTTTCGTGTTTATGGGTAGATGTTTTTATACCTTTCTTGCTTCCGAGTTAAAAGCATCTTTGTAAGTGGTTTTGTGAATTCATTAGAGATCTTACACTGGGAGTTGCACCCAAATAATTTAGAGGAAGATTATCAATCCCATGATAATCTATCCAACTGTTAGTGCGGTTTGTACTTCATTGTAGGTGTTTGGAATCAATTTATGTATTTGTGTTTGAAGGACAAATATGTTTACTAACACCTTCCTATTTGGACTTATCACATTAACCTTCTTTGTCAATCCAATTTGTTTCCTAATCTCTCTTGAATTCTTCTTATTAGCTTTGGCCAACACTGTGTTTGATTTAGGATTGCATTCCTCTTTATATTTTCCCATGGTAGTTATATTCACCTCCTTTGTCATTCAATTTATCTCCTAATCTCTCATGAATTCTTCTTTTTAGCTTTGGCCAAGGGTGTGTTTGATTTGGATTGCATTCCTCTTTATATTTTCCCATGGTAGGTATAGTCTAACTTCCTTCTATGAGTCATATCCTTTCAAGGATTCATTTCAAAGATCCCTCCCTTCCATTCTTCATTCCCATGGTGACTCATCACCTCTCACTAGTCCAACACGAAGGAGACAATGTGCAATTTGTGACAAAAATCTCTTCCTCTACTCTTTTTGTTTAGTTTAAAATTTAAATTTTGAAACTCTCTTCTTGTCTTTTGTGCAATCTAACCATGATCCTAACAACATAACCAATGTTAAAACAAAAATGGGAGAACACATGCTAGAATTCTAAGTTCCAAAATAATAATGTATATTGTATCATATACATATAAAAGGAGTAAGTACTTGATCCATTGTTTTTACTATATCCTTACATCTTGTTATACATATTTCATGTGCCTATTACCATACAGGTCATTCATGTCATTAATCATATTCTCTTCCCTATCCTCCTATGCCTACCATTACATTACATCAATTAGATTTTCATTGCAATCCAGACCCTATCTGGTGCAAGAGCACTAGGGCGGACAAGGAATCAGCACCACCAAAAACATTAGTCAATTTGTTTTCTTCAATTTTATTTTCAAATTTTTTGGCTCAGATTTTTTGTTTAAAATCTTGCTTCTACTCTCTGGTGACCAACTTGTTATAAGGTGGGAACTTTGTTTTTAGGGCATATTCATCCATCAAATCATATGAAAAAAATTAGATGTTGTAATTGCAACTTCCCAGGTATACATGCATGCAAATGCAAAAACATGGACAAGGCTCGTGAACTATTCAACAAAGTGCATGTGAGAAGTATTGCCACATGGGCAAAAGCAATTGGCTGGCAAAAAAAACGTCTCCTCATTCTTGATACCACCTGCAGCCTGGGAAGATTCAAGAGAGCATGGATTTCCATCAATGCATGGGGGTAGAAAAATTTCTACAAATGTTGAAGTCACCACTACCCTGGCATCTGTATATGCCAAATGTGGAGCAAAGACAAGGCAGGCCCGTGAAACTGTTTGACAGAATGCCTCAACAAGAAATTGTCATCAATGCATGGGGGATAGAAAAATTTCTACAAATGTTGAAGTCACCACTACCCTGGCATCTGTATATGCAAAATGTGGAGCAAAGACAAGGCCCATGAAACTGTTTGACAGAATGCCTCAACGAGAAGTTGTCTCCTTGACTGGTCAGCACTTCAATGCAAGTGTAATCAGCGGATTGCAGGCTAGTGCATCCCTCAGCTTGGGCAGGGTAAGGATATCCAACCAAGCATAATGTTTTGCCTATTGAAAAAGGTGTAAATCGACAGTTTTAATTTGGAGCACGACAGCCTGTGGTTTTGTAGTTGTTTTATTATCAGCTATGCCAAATGTAGAGGCTTTTGAAGACAAGTGGTCATGAAACCACTCAGTTCCCATTCAAATATGAAGGTAGCCATCAAATGGAAAGCTTAAGCGCCGATGAAGATGACAATAAAGCAAGAAAAAGACATCTCACCAATATAGAGGCTTATCTTGGGGGTTTTCAAAAAGTGGGGGTGGGAATACAAAACGGGACATCCGACTGAAGCTCTATGTGAGGAAGAACAGTGTGTAACCAGCAATGTATCCACAAAAATGGCATCTATAGAGAGTATTGTTGGTGGGTTGCAAACCAAGCACGAGAGTTGAACATCAGCCCATGAGGGCATCGTGTGTTTGTTCATCAATATAGAAGAAAATGAGTGGGAATAGGAGTAAAGAACTAAGTGAATGGAGAGTTCGTGGAGTCGGTGTGAAGAATATATGCACAGTTGAGCGACCATTGAATGGCCATTTGTTAATTAACTTCTAGATGCCTTGAAATTATTCAAGGAAAGAATGCAAATAAAATTTTAGGTGCATTTGTGTAATCTCCATCTTATATATCGGTGAACTGCATTTGTAATAATTAGTAAATTCGCTAATTTCCATCTCATAAATTATACACTACTATTATTTTATATATAATAAATAACTTTTAAGTACTGAAAATAGTGTGAGTACACCCCATTGTTTAGGTCTAGTTGCATTACAAGACTACACATGCCCAGGGCTTGTTGATTTATAGTAACAGGTCTATGAAACAAAAGCTTTAAGATTTATAGCATTTCTATTATTTAAAACAGTGAATATAATTTTCATTCAATCCAGATAAGGCTCATAACATCCAGTCTTATCAACCCTCGTAACTAATTATCTTAGAAAAAGATTATATTCTGCATTGAAAGGTTAAACCTTTATCAACATAGGAAATTAGAATAAGTATTATTCACAAAATCAGAAACCCAAATGCGAAAATCAGAAGTAGGACTTGATCAGATTTCTCGAACAAGGAATCATGGATGGTATCATACAAGTTTGGACCATTGTGGTGTATAATGTCTCCACTAACTCCAGAGAATGGGTGAAATGTCCTAAACGTGGGCGAAAGTGGACAAAAATCAAGGGCTTGTATATGTGCTGGACACTACCATTCAGCCTTAAATGACGTCATGCAGAAGAAAGAGCCCACAAATCTCAGAAAAATCAAAAATCACATTAAAATAAATGAAGTAATGAAAGATTTGGTTATCACATGTGACTAAATTCATTGCTAGGAGTATAGATGTGGAAGGTCCATAAGGTACATATACTTTCTCAAGACTACAGACTTCATTTTGGCACAGTTAAGCATGGATTTTTCAATTTTGTATTCTTGAAAGAGAGATCACAAGTTCAAATCTATGCACA
Source organism: Chamaecyparis obtusa (assembly GCA_027943335.1). Lineage (NCBI taxonomy): Eukaryota > Viridiplantae > Streptophyta > Pinopsida > Cupressales > Cupressaceae > Chamaecyparis > Chamaecyparis obtusa. The sequence goes on from BSBK01000560.1 coordinate 1,058,949, forward strand.
CCTCATTTGGAGCACAATTAGATACCTTCTGCATGAGTATATATAAGCCAGCAGTCAACCCAAAAACAGATTATCTAGTATCATGAACTACAAGAAGGATCCATTCTATTTCCATTTCTATTTCTTACGTGGATGTTTAGGCCATGAAACTGCAGACAATTATCAAGAACAACCAATAAGCCACTACTACTCAGTTGAACCTGTTTACAGTAGGGATTATTGTAAAAAGTCAAAACAAGCAAATGCAACCAATAGTTATTTTAGTTGAACCAATGATGTTTAATGCTAAAAAGCGGGAAAAAGGATGATATGTGCATCTTTGACACCATGAAAACTGGAGACATTTGTCAGAAATGTCATTACCGTTTATAGTTCAATGTCTCCAGTAGTCTTTATTGCAAAAAGAAAAAAAGAATAGGGCATAGGATCTTAACATATTTGCACTCAAAAAAGCATCATTATCATTTACTTGTTTCACGTAAACCGTCCATTCTGGAGCTTAGTGCTAAATAGCCAACCAGAATGGAGCTTGGAACCTCATATAAGTTATTGAAGAATTGGAAACACAGCTTAATTACGAAAAAAACAAAAAAATGTCACAATAAGTTATTGCAGACATCCCATTATGGTTTTTAAACATTCACTACAAAGGAAGATTGACTGTATTAAAACATCATTTGCACCAACAAGTGTAAACAAAGGTTGTTTCAGTCGTATTTGCTTCCATAAACAGGTAAATTGTCAAAGAATAAAAATAAAAAATTCCACAAAAACATTGCAGACATCCCCATTATTTTCTTAAGCCCTGCTAGAATGGAAATTTTCTTGGTCGCTAGAAGTAACTTCAGTGATATATCAATATGCACATGCATTTACCCATTTCTGTATTTACTCTGGACAATAACCTTGTCACAGCTGTTTAAGATTCCAAATTCTGACCTACATGTACTTCTCTTATTTCTTTGTATATTCATAGACACGCGAATTTCATGGGAACCAGACTAATTAATATTAATATAATATTGCATTACACAAACCAGAACAGTTCAAAATTTTATATGCAAAATCTCTAAAACATACAACTTCCAGTATCAACAAATACCACGTCCCAAAACAGGGAATCTTAGAACCATGTATTTCATAATTAAGGCAACAAGATCAAAGAAGACTCCAGCAAAAATACTAGGAGCATTTACTCTTGGATATGAGATGAAATAAGTACCTCTGTAAAGTCCCAAAAACATTACAAATGCAAATATTAAAACAGATCACAATTTCAAGACTCATAAACCCAAGGATGCAGACTGCTCTGCCAGTCTGACACACCCTCTGGAAACCATAGGGCAATTTCTTTCTTTGCACTTTCCACTGCATCACTACCATGGATGACATTCCTGCAAGCATTGCATATTATTAGAAAAATTGGAGATGCTTTTTAAAACGATCAAATAGTGAGTTTCCTAAATTGGAATCAACATTGAACTGAAGCCTTCCCTATGTCAGCTCGACATTGCAGACTTGTAAGGATACCTTTTTTATTTAAAAAATCCATCAAAAAGGTTTGGTTAAATTTAGTTTTCCTTCTCCCCATATTTACTCAAGCATACTTGATGTGTCTGCATTCCCTTCACGTTTTGTCATTCATGAGCATTGCATATTATTAGAAAAATTGGAGATGTTTTTTAAAACAATCAAATAGTGAGTTTCCTAAATTGGAATCAACATTGAACTGAAGCCTTCTCTATGTCAGCTCGACATTGCAGACTTGTAAGGATACCTTTTTTATTTAAAAAATCCATCAAAAGGTTTGGTTAAATTTAGTTTTCCTTCTCCCCATATTTACTCGAGCATACTTGATGTGTCTGCGTTCCCTTCACGTTTTGTCATTCATGAATGCAGGTTCACCTTGCAAACTAAAATTTGGCAGGAAAGAAACTAACAATAGAAACAAATTTTGAAAATTTGAAAATGACAAACCTAAAAAGCAGAGGGGGAATCAAATTGACCCCCAAAAGAGCCATCAATGACATTTGTATTGGCATTTAGATCCTGGTCTGGGTTGATAGGATATTATCTTCCCTATTTTATAAGTAAAAAGGGCTCGAACAACTAGCCACCAGAGAAGAGGATGTGCTGGAAGAGGCATAGCCATGCCATGCAATTCAACCAAGCCTTGCACCTGGCCTTGGCCACATTTCACAGCACCTTAAAGTCTTATCACATAATTAGTTGTTGTTCATTACAAATTTACAAAGATGTGGTGTTATTACTTAGGTGTCTTCCATTGCACATATACAAATATTGGGGTTATGGTTCATCTTCACGGTAAACATAGCCCTGGGTAAATTTCACAACATAGATATGCCCCTTACAGCACAACCACTTACCCAAAGGAGAGCAAGCACTAGCAAAAAAAAATGGCTTCAAACCCTCAATGTGGGTGTGAATATGATGGAGGGTAAAAGTCCCCGTAAATTTCACAAAAAAGATATTCTTGATCATATACTTCAAAGCTCGCTGGACAAGAATTCATATTGAGCTCAACACTAAATCCTAAACCCATCTCCAAAATAAATCTTTACAGGACGTGCATTCTTTAAATTTGTCATTATTACAAAGAAAATAAAAATGGAAAACATAAAACAAAAAAATTATAACACAGTTACATAGCCAAAGAGCAGCATACACCAAAGTCAAGGGGATTAGGAAGTAACCAGTTACACACACTATCAAAACAGAAACAACAGCATCCTATGAAAACCTGAACTGTGTCAAAACTTGAATGACATGGTTTGGGTATTTTAATTCAATCAACAGCATAGAAACGGCACATCATAAAGCTTCTCTAGTTAAGACCATAAGCACTATGCACACTAGGAGAAAAGTGCATTAAGAATTGATGAAGTGAGAACACAACAGCAAAATTTCTATAATGCAATATTTAATTAAAGCAACATATGTAACAAATTTATATTCTCTATTATTTGAGGTTATGTTTTTACCTTCCTATCTCAATTGCATAATCGCCTCTAATTGTTCCAGGGGCAGAAGCTAAAGGATTTGTTGCTCCTATGACTGTTCGGCCAGTTGCAACCACATTTTTACCCTCCCAGACCATAGCAACCACTGGGCCAGAAATAATGTACTCTACCAACCCACCAAAGAATGGTTTTGCAGAAAGGTCCTCGTAGTGTTTCTCAGCAAATGATCTTTCCACAGAGACCATTTTCAGACCTGACAAATAACAAGTTCAATGCATATTAGAATTGTTACACGATAACAATAACTTAGTTTTCCTATGGGATCTATCAAAATAAAATAGTATGCTACTGTAAGTTTGATTACATAAAAGTGTTTGCTTCTTACCTTTCAGATAATATCCCTTTTTCTCAAACCTCGAAATGATTTCACCCACCTATATAATAAAAAAAGGGAACCATTATCCACCCAAGAATATTCCTTCAAACTCTTGCATAATACATAGTACAAAGATGGCATATAAAGTAAGTAACCGGCAGTTCATCTGATTTAGTTAAATTCATGCAAACAAACCAAGGAACTGATGCTGTCAGACACATTCTACAATGTGAGCCTATTAGCAGAAGTAGAGTTTCATAAACCTTTATGAATTGAAATCAAACACTTCTACTGGAAATCAACATCAACAATAGGTAACAGCAAAATAGATCACAAACTGCATTATCAATTACAAACACATCAAAAAACATATTGAACATCTCTGACTTCAAAATATATTACCAATTCATATTACTAATTAAATCACAATGAATTTTATTCCTTGCTAATATATGCATGCAAACTATATCATAAAAAATCATTACAGGTTTGAAAACGAACAAACATCAGCAATGTCGCACAACCCACTCCTATAAAGTGTAACATAAACAGAACAAAAGGGTCATTCCAGTGGTATATTATTCCAGCCAAAAGGGTAGATGGGACAGTGATGCTTTGATAATTCAAATATTTATAACTTGTATTCCTTGATTGTAGAGATCAGCATCAATTGGTAATTCCCAAGAGCTGTCCTACAACTACCTGAAGATTCAGCACTTATCTACACATTGGTGGGGATGACTCTGACAATGCAATAAAATCTAGGCAGGCCAACAGATCATGCAACTTCTAATCACCTAATTGGACCCCCAACCCCATCTAGTTATATTAAACCTGGGCAGGCAGTAGCTATATATCTATAAGGGAGAGTTACATATAGCTCAAGCCCTCCTCTTGTACCCCTATCCATCATCACCTCCCAAACGAAGTTAAAGGTTGATGTTAAGGAAAATGAATTAATAAAAACAATCAAATCGTTACCTTAAGGGCTAATAAATTGAATGCACCACCTTGTTCTGCTATCCTAAACAGGCATCTTTGTGACCTGAATTCCAAGCAAAGCTTGCAAAATATATACACCAGCAAAAACTAGTTTCTTAAAACAACCTATACATGAACATGATATTATACTAAACATAACCAAAACATTGCCCATTAGGAAAAAAATGTTCCAAATAAAAACTTCCAAGCAGAAATTTCAAAGATATCCCCTGCCCAAAAATTGAACTCAGAACACACAACCATTATAGCATGAAACCCCTCCAAAGGACAAACAATAGGCTACTGACAATTGTACACATCGTGTAGTCCTGTATTGACGCGCACAGGGCACCCCTGCCCAAAGTAGAACTCGGAACACAAAAACATTGTAGCTCGAACTTCTGTGAATACACATCTAGGTGTAATTGATGTGTTGCATACAAGATTATCAGGCTCTCAGTTTTGCACCTATATCGCAGCTAAAGTTTAGGCTCGTGTATAGCCGCACAGTAGAACAGTAACTCAAGCATCTTCACATACAAATGTATATGTCAATAAAAAAACTTCCAGAGAAGAAAGGAGAAAGATTCCAGCTAAAAGTTGACGGATCAAGTCAACATTGGGAGTTTACATCTACCAACATTTTGCAAAGCAGAAGAACAAAAGACATATCATCTACTACCTCACATGAGATCTAATGATGTTTATAAAGGGCACATTAGATCATCAAGTTTAGCTCTACCAACACTTAAGAACAGCAAAGTAAGACGAAGAAGAGACATATCTTCAATCATTTGAGATGGACCAACAATCATCAAGATTAGCTCTACCAACACTAAGGAACAGTAAAATAAGACGACGAATAGACATATCTTCAATCATTTGAGATGGACAAACAATCATCAAGTTTAGCTCCACCAACACTAAGGAACAGTAAAATAAGACGAAGAATAGACATATCTTCAATCATTTGAGATGGACCAACACCAGATTCGATTATACTCTTTCAACAAAATTGAACGAAAGTCACTTGCGAGGTTGGGGTACTAAGTTTCGTATTCAAGATCTAATGTTGAAGAGTAAAGTGTGGCAAGAAATAAGGTAAAATCTCAACTTCAGTTTCAGGCCCAACATAACTGACTGGTCGGGGATCCAAAAAACTTTTAAAAGAACAAAACTAATGAGAAATAGACCCTGCAACTTCTATAAGAAAAAAACATTGCAAATAAAAAACTTCCAAGCAGAAATTTCAAAGATATCCCCTGCCCAAAAAATTGAACTCAGAACACACAACCATTGTAGCATGAAACCCCTCCAAAGGACAACCAATAGGTTACTGACAAATATACACGTCGTGTAGTCCTGTATTGACACGCACAGGGCACCCCTTGCCCAAAGTAGAACTCGGAACACAAAAACATTGTAGCTTGAACTTCTACGAATACACGTCTAGGTGCAATTGATGTGTTAAACCTACATCAGAGCTAAAGTTTAGGCTCATGTATAGCCGCACAGTAGAACAGTAACTCAAGCATCTACAAATACAAATGTATATGTCAATAAAAAAACTTCCAGAAAAGAAAGGAGAACAAACTAAGAAAGATTCTGGCTAAAAGTTGGCAGATCAAGTCAAGGCCACATTGGGAGTTTACATCTATCAACATTTTGCAAAGCAAAAGAACAAAAGACATATCATCTACTACCTCACATGAGATCTAATGATGTTTATAAAGGGCACCTTAGATCATCAAGTTTAGCTCTACCAACACTTAGGAACAGCAAATTAAGACGAAGAAGAGACATATCTTCAATCATTTTAGATGGACCAATGATCATCAAGTTTAGCTCTACCAACACTAAGGAACAGTAAAATAAGACGAAGAATAAACATATCTTCAATCATTTGAGATGGACCAACGATCATCAAGTTTAGCTCTACCAACACTAAGGAAAAGTAAAATAAGATGAAGAATAGACATATCTTCAATCATTTGAGATGGACCAACACCAGATTCGATTATACTTTCTTTCAACAAAATTTAAGGAAAGTCACTTGCGAGGATGGGGTACTAAGTTTCCTATTTGTTGAAGAGTAAAGTGTGGCAAGAAATAAGGTAAAATCTCAACTTCAGTTTCAGGCCCAACGTAACTGACTGGTCAGGTATCCAAAAAACTTTTAAAAGAACAAAACTAATGAGAAATAGATCCTGCAACTTCCATAAGAAAAAACATTCCAAATAAAAACTTCCAAGCAGAAATTTCAAAGATATCCCCTGCCGAAAAATTGAACTCGGAAGACACAACCATTGTAGCATGAAACCCCTCCAAAGGACAACCAATAGGCTACTGACAAATGTACATGTCGTGTAGTCCTGTATTGACGCACACAGGGCACCCCTGCCCAAAGTAGAACTCGGAACACAAAAACATTGTAGCTCGAACTTCTACAAATAGAGACATCTAGGTGCAATTGATGCGTTGTACACAATATTATCAGGCTCTCAATTTGAACCTATATCGGAGCTAAAGTTTAGGCTCGTGTATAGCCACACACGGTAGAACAGTAACTCGAGCATCTACAAATACAAATGTATATGTCAATAAAAAAACTTCCAGAGAAGAAAGGAGAACAAACTAAGAAAGATTCTGGCTAAAAGTTGACGGATCAAGTCAAGGCCACATTGGGAGTTTACATCTATCAACATTTTGCAAAGCAGAAGAACAAAAGACATATCATCTACTACCTCACATGAGATCTAATGATGTTTATAAAGGGCACATTAGATCATCAAGTTTAGCTCTACCAACACTTAGGAACAGCAAAGTAAGACGAAGAAGAGACATATCTCCAATCATTTGAGATGGACCAACGATAATCAGTTTAGCTCTACCAACACTAAGGAACAGTAAAATAAGACGAAGAATAGACATATCTTCAATCATTTGAGATGGACCAACACCAGATTCGATTATACTTTTCTTTAAACAAAATTGATGGAAAGTCACTTGCAACGTTGGGGTACTAAGTTTCGCATTCAAGATCCAATGTTGAAGAGTAAAGTGTGGCAAGAAATAAGGTAAAATCTCAACTTCAGTTTCAGGCCCAACGTAACTGACTGATCGGGGATCCAAAAATCTTTTAAAAGAACAAAACTAATGAGAAATAGATCCTGCAACTTCCATAAGTACATGCAGATTTCTTCAAGGACCCACATAGCCCCACCCAACATGCATCAATCTAAATACAAACCCATATCTCTCATTACATTGCATCTTCCGTTCCAGTAAATTATATTCACATAGCAGACACGATAAAACAAAAGGGAGTTAAAAAACACACACAAAAAAATACACACATGATGGTAAAAACATAAAAGACATGCTTTAAAACGCTCAAATCATCACCATAACTATCGGAATGATAGAAGAAAAAAACATGTTACGCACCAATCCTCGCTGAACGCCATCGGGCTTGATCATGATAAACGTCTGCTCCATCTTTTCTTCTATCGACACAAATCCGTTGCTACACTTACCAGAGAAGAGCGTACAAATTTGCTTTGCAATAACTCTTCGGTCCAATCTCTCTCTTATAAGCGAAGATCCTCAAATAAACCCTATGTCTCCATATGCTTCTGAGCCCCAATTTTTTATGTTTTAGAACGAAATGTTAAAAAACCTAATCGGAAAGAATATTTCATGGAATATTTGGTCCTTCTAGAAATGGAAATTTGCATCATTACAATTGACTCAAGCCAACAAAATAAAAACAGTGGACTGGAATAGTGGTATTTAATTACAAGTTACCAAACGTAGAGAATACCACAGGGTTGGGTAGGTACGCGGGAAAAAACGTAAAGATCTGTCATCATGGACATTGATTTTGTGGGAAGTCGCTATTGTCCAATCGGAATCCACCATTGTGCATAAAAGATAGGGCACCATTGTGCATAAAAGATAGGGCTACGGTTCAGTGCTAAGGGATTCAAATCAACAAAGATTTTGTAGATCAATTAAAAAACAAAGGTATTGTATATTGATTTTTTGGGGTTGGAAATTGTTAATCATTTTTTAATTGGAAAAGAATATATTGATTCAAAAAAGAATGTGTAATAGAGATGCCTTTGGAGATATGCACCTTTGAAGAAGAAAAAGTTAATATGTGAATTGGTATATTTCATTCAAATATTTTTGTGCATCTTGGAAGGAAGTAAAAGTGGAGAGTATGCTTCCTACACTTATCTATGATAAGAGGTAAATGCAAAACTTAATTTATTTGTACAATTACAATTATATAAATACAAAAGTAATATATCAAAACATTTTTTATTTATATGGAGAAAACTCTTTCTAAGAACAAAACTCACTCCAAACCAACTCAATGTATTGTTCCATAATCAATGATTATAATGCACTTGCAAAGTAGAAGTCTTTATAGGAGTCACCAATAAGAGATTTGGATAATGATACATACAAAAACTTAGAAAATAGTAAATATTTTGGTTTATCATGTTGAACACACAACAAGGCTTATTAATTATATACATCCAACGTGACACATTGATTAATTATTTATATCCAACTTAAACTTCAAAGAAAGATATTGCAATGTCAACAGAGACACGTGAACACCAAATTTTTATGTGGAAACACAATGTGGAAAAAACTATGGTGAGAAATACATTTACTATGTATATGTATATGTATATGTATATGTATGTACGTACGCATCTACATATGTATGTGTATGTGTATGCGTATGCGTATGCATGTGCATGTATGTATGTATGTATGCATGCCAACAAACTTAACACATGCAAGTCGAGCAGAAAGTGGTGTTTCCAATGGCAACGGGTGAGTAATGCATAAGAACCTACCCTTGGGAGGGAAACAATAGCTTGAAACAGTTGTTAATAAACCCATAGAATTTAGTACGTCTATGAGGTAGGCTGAGGAGCAAAAGAGAGGAAACCATCCAAGGAGGGGCTCACGTTTGATTAGCTAATATGTGTATATGTGTGTGTGTTTACTATATATATATATATATACATATATATATATATATTATATATATAGTATATATATATGTATATATGTATATTATATATATATATGTATATATGTATATATATATATATATGTATGTATATATATAGTATATTGTA
>BSBK01000561.1:0-2500 GCA_027943335.1 Chamaecyparis obtusa
AACATTTTGTAATTAACAGATAATAAATAAAACATTGCTGAAATAATAACTATCTATTGTTATAAACAAAACATTAATTTCAAAATAACATAATTAACTAACAACCTAAGCTAACTTAACAACCTACTCACTAAACTAAACATCCCACCAAGTCAACTAGCCTATCTCCCTACTCTTAGCACCCTAGAAATCTATCAAATCTTCCCTTCACACCACTTACCATCACAAGGACAAGGGAGGGGTGCGCAATTTAAGAGAGGGAAGAAAATTTATTTCAAAATTTCAAACTTCCCCAAAAGCCTGCGCCCAAACCTGCGCTTGGAAAGAGGAGAGGCATGGGGAGTAAGTGGGAAGTGGGTCCCACCACTTACTCTTGTCCAAGGGAAGCTCCATTCACAATTTAAATTAATTGCTAGGCATGGGCTAGCAAAGGCATGCGTAGGTTTTGGAGACTAAAAGGTAAGAGCATTTAGTAAAAGGTAAGAGATGACAGCAAAAGGACATTCCCACTGTCCAATGAATTTAGTTAGAAATAAATACAAAGACTATGCAACCCTTCACATGCGCCTAGTAAAGGGGGAGAATTAAAAAGGTAAGGGGGTAAAGTAGATTAATATTTTATTTTTTTAATATATATTGAGGTGGCAAGATTTAATATTATAAAATGACTGTGGTATGGATTTTGTATGGGATTTTTATCCCATACAAAATCCAGAGAGCATTTTCCTCTCTTAAAATCTGGAGAGTGTTATTTTGCTTGCATTATTTTTACATCTTCTTGCAAACTATGAGTAGTATATTTTCTTCGTTTAATTAGTCTCCTTAATGCATAAGGAAGTCTATAGTCTTAAAATTGATAGAGTATCAATAAGGATTAGATATAGTTTGATTGCAAATCAATTGAGATATCAACATAAAACTAATTTGTTCATTTCTTCATAGTTGTTTCATTAAAATTTATAGGACTAAAAGAGTGATATGAATCATATTTAGAGATTATTTTCAGAGATCATGACAATTAAATCATCTTATAGGAACTACAATATTCTTATATCAATCCAAATATGGAATCATAATGAAATTGTTACAATATTTAATCTATCAATGTTGATAACTCATTTGCAAGGAAAGAGTATTTTCAACTATAAAGAGAGAGAGAGAGAGATCTTTTATCATGTTTGCAAGAATTCATCTTAACATAAAGAAATCTATTTCAACTCTTTTACGAATACATCAATAAAGTTTACAACATCCTAGTTTCAACAAAGCATTGCAATGAACAATTCCACACAATGAAAAATCAAATAAATAACAGTCTCTCATCTATTTCATCTTCACAATAGCTCCAAGTAAAAAGCATTACAATCTCTTTTACAACAATAGAAGTCTAAATACAAAGAGAGATTTCACAAAGGAATGAACGGGTTGTCTTCACACAACCACCCAAAAGATGAAAACCTCCATGATAGCTCCTCTTTGAGCTTCCACAAATCTGCAAATAAAAAAAATGGAGAACCATGGGTGCTCACCACCCAACCTAGGTCTCTTATGAGACCACCCCGAGCTTGGAGAACCAAGGCTAAACGGGTATGCAACAAGATCAACAAGATGCTCACAAACAATTTACACAAATGCACATACAACAAATTACTCCCTTCCAAGGTTACACAAATGAGTCTTACAAGCTCATTGAGAGGGTGGAGGTGGGCTTTTCCAAGGGGAGAATGCCATTACATACAAATTTTCTCACCATGAGTATTCAAATGCCTCTTCAAGACTACATATCCAAATGCCTCTTCAAGGCTACATATCCATGCATATCCAAATGCCTCTTCAAGGCTACATATCCAATATCTCCATACGCATACTTTGCTTATCAATATCCACAAAATACAAGAATACAATGGCTTCCATGGTGCCCATACACCATGAACTTATCCCTCTTCTCCAAGAGAAGAGACTCTCACCTCATGGAGAGCCCAACTAACCCCTCCACCCATAGGCCACTTCTTCCCTTCCCAAAGGGTGAGTAATGCCTCACACCCATAAACAAGAACTCCCTCATTCAAGCAAGAAGAAACAAGAATAAACCATGAAATCAAAACCCAAAATCCCTCCATTACAACACATTGTCACAACAAGAACCAAGATTCATATGCATGAGAAAGCAAAATATAAGTTAATCTAAAGAGCAAGTAGAAAGGCTTCCATGAGAAGAGTAACCAACCTCCATAAGTGTGATGGAAATGAATATTTGAGAAGAGCTTATCCACTATCCTTCCTCAATCCAAACCCTAATGTCTCCAAATGTGGAGAGTGGGTGAACACACACTAAATCTCCTAAGGGCCTCTAAAAAGGCCTCCAAATTTCTACCCACCCACCATCCATTAATGCAAACTTGACTCTATGACCTTGTTGTCTTTCCTTGTCCCCCCATGATAAATGCATGATTGAAAGAAAGGGTGAAGTTGGGTAAAGATCATGACTTATCAAATTTCG
>BSBK01000561.1:7500-212500 GCA_027943335.1 Chamaecyparis obtusa
GGAGTTTTATAGAAGATAGAATTATTTCTCCAAATGATATCTCAATATGGAAATATTTCTTGAGAGAAATCAGATTGTAATGTTTATGAATTGCTTGAATATTTCTAATATCAAATTATTTATAACTATATAAACAAATGCTTGGATGTTGATGTAGTTAAGATTGGAGAAGTCTCCAAAGGAGATGTCCAATCTTGTAGCCTAAGTCAACATAGTGGAAAGAACAAAGAAAAGTAGAGATATAAATTTAACATAACAACTTTTATTATCATCAACAAGATTTACATAAAATTGACTTCGAACATCCAAGGCTGCAAGGCCTTCCCAGTTGCAGCTCTATGCAAAGAAATCAGTCTCAGATCCTATTTTTGATCTATCAAACTTTAGATCTATCCTCTGCCATCTCCCTAATACCATGCCTCTTATTAAACAAGAACTACTACCTAGCTTATATACAAGATCACCAGCCACAAGTTGACTTATTTGATCATCAATTCCAAGATAAGAAAATAATTTACAAATACATAGGCCATGACCCAAAATGTGAAACAATGATCACTAAAATAAAAACATAAGGATGTGGGATCATAGATATAGGTCTATAGGAGTTCCAACAATCACGATCCACAACTACACACATTAAATCCAATGATCACCAACCGCATGATAAATTTCTTAGATCGCTCTAGACAGGAAATGAACATGTTACCCACAACTAATAGATGGGTCAAAACTAGAACCACCATGAACCAAAAGAGATGTGATCATAAAAAATATTCCTAGATAGGTCCTAAACATCATAGTAGGATCACACATACCAACTCTAACACATGATCAAAATCCAACTCAACCACTCAAACCATAAAATAAGACCAAAATACAACATATTTTTTTTGGTTGATGCAAGATAACCAACTACCTTAGGATGCTCCTACATCAAACACCCTAGGGGAGAAAAATATGTTCCATGAGAGGAAATCATGAACATCTAATGGGATTTAGAACATATATCCCATACTTATTCTTGATCCACATATCCTCTTTCCCTGCAACTGACACTTCCTTCCCTCTGCCCACTTTTTTATTCTACTCTACACTCTTCTCCAATAGTAACTGACCTCTACTATCATCTTTCTTATTCTTCTCACTCAATGTACCTCTGTTTCATTCTTTTAGTTGCATGTGCTTACCACTGACACTTTGTTGATCCACATCATCATTAGACCTTCTAATGAGATTCTTCTTTAATCTAGCATTATTTGTACCTTACTTTCCAATACTTACAAGTGTCATTATTTGTTGTAATACCATAGCCAAAGATGTCATATGCACATTAATCTCTACAAGTTCCTCGGAGATGTTCTTCTCCTTAACTTTCTCCTTCAAATTTTCATTTTCCTTGATTTCACTCATAGGAATAGATTCATTAATTATTAGCTTCTCCTATCTTCTATTTTCAATTGGATAACATCTAATAAATCCACATCTTCCAATCCCTTTTCCATACAAATGTATCAATTTATACTTGGATCCTCCTTTCGTCACCACATAGGTATTAACATGACCATCAAACATAACATGTCCATTAAATTGTCAAGTTCTCCCAAGTAATAGATGACAAGCATCCATAGGAAATACATCACATAATATATCATCATAGTAAGTCCCAATCTTAAAACTAACTAGACATTTCTCCTTAATCCTAGCCTTAGATTCATCTTGCAACCAAATAACCTGATAAGGACTTGGATGTTTTCTTCTTTTCAACTTTAATTTACTAACCATTTCTTATTAAAAAAAGTTATTATAACTTCTACCATCAATGATAATATATCATACATTATCCACACACTTACATCTAGTTCTCAATAAATTCCTTCTTTGCACCATTTCATTAATATATGCAACAACTACTCTACTGACAAGGGCTTCACCTTCTTTAGTATCATTCAATGTGCTCTCCTCTAAAGTTGATGTAATCTCTCTATCCAAATGTGCAACCCTTCTTTTAGGACACTAGAAATCCCTGTGACCTATTTCACCACACTGAAAAATAAGTACCTATAAATTCACCTCTTCCTCTTTTTCCACCATTGTAACCCTTAGTGGTTTGACTACACACTAGATCCTTCATCAGTTTACTTAGGATTCTATACCACATTACTCCCAATATTTGATACACTAGCCTTACCACCTTGGTTCCTATTATTCTTCCCACCTTTAAACCTTTTGTTTACCTTCTCTTCAATTCTTAATGCCATCGGATAATAATCTCCAATTATTGTCATTAGAACTGTTAGTAACTCATCTTGAATACTAGGTCTCAAACCATATATACACCTAATAACCTTTCTCTTATCAGATTTAGAATGACCAATCCTAATCATGATCTGATAAAACTCTTCAGTATATTCTTGTATTGATTTGACAGCCTGCTTCAATGCTTGTATCTTCTTGAAAATTTCCAATTCATAATTAGCTAGAATACATTGTCTCTTTAACTTTTCAACCATCTAATCCCATTTAGTAATATTTGCTTTCTCTTTCTTATTTCTCTCCATATGAACTTCTCTCCACCATATACTTGCATGACCCTTTAGCCTTATCTTTGCAAATCAAACCCAATCATGGTCTTCCACTTCTTCATACTCAAAGTATTCTTCCATCCCATTAATCTGATCAATCAATTCCTCTGGTCTAAGGCTACCAATAATTTTAGAAACTTCAACTTTAGGTCTCTTTCCAATTTTAGACATAGCTTTCATAAATCTGGCCTCTTCTAGATCTATGACTTCTTCTACAACCTCTTCAAAGTGTTCTTCTTCCTTTGATTCTTCAACACTATATTGACCAACTTTTGATGGAGTTCTCCTTCACAATTCATCTTGGAAGTCTTGCACTTGCCTCTGCAAATCCCTAAACCCTTCATTTGTGACTCCATCAACTCTTCTCGAAGGAATCTTCAATCCAAAAAAATTGAGCAAAATCCTCTACAATTGTGGGTCATATCCACACTAGGATATCACTACCACATAATCTAATCTATTCCCTGGCGACTGAAACCTTTCTCTAATACCACTCATTGCAATCAATACCAAAGAAGTCTCCAAAGGAGATGTCCAATCTTGCAGCCTGAGTCAATATAGTAGAAAGAAAAAATAAACACAAAGATATAAGTTGAACATAATAGTTTTTATTATAATCAACAAGATTTACATCAAATTGACTTCAAACATGCCAGGCTGTAAGGACTTCTTGATTGTGGCCCTATATAAGGAAATCAGTATCAAATCCTATTTTTGATCTATCAAAATTCAGTGATATCCTCTATCAGCTTCCTACTACCCCACCTCAACTTAAACAAGAACTACTACCTAGCTTATATACAAGATCTCCAGCCACAAGTCAGCTTATCTGATCATCAATCCCAAGATAAGAAAAATATTTACAAATACATAGGTCACGACCCAAAATGTGAAACACCAATCACCACAATAAGAATATAAGGATGCGTGATCATAGATATAGGTCCACATGAGTTCCAACAATCATGATCCATGACCACACATGATCACATGTGCCAAATCTAACATAGTATCAAAAGCCAACTCAATTACTCAAACTAAAAAATAGGACAAAAATATAACACATTTTTTTCGTTGTTGCAAGATTACCAACTACCCTAGGATGCTCTTGCATTAGATGCAAAGTGTAAATTAAAATGCTTTGTGAATGCAACATGCCAACCAAAATCTAGTATCAATAAAAGACCAATGTCTTCTCTTCCTTGGATGATGAAATTATGTACTCTTAATGATTTTATGTTTAACCTTATGAGACACTTTTATAAATTTTCTTCTTGAACAAAAATGCCACCTAAAAGGCCTCTATTTGTTCAAATTATGTAATATTCTACAGTTAGTCTTACTGATTTTAAATTTTTCTTAGAAAAGGACAATAAGATAGAATTAACATTTAAACTAATATTAATTATGATATTCAAACTATAACATAATTGAAATAAACATTCCATAAGATAGCATAATCAATACCTATTCTCTTGAAATGGATGTCATAAGGAATAAATCAAATGAGAATAATTTGAACACCTTTGAAAAGAGAAATTTATGATGCTATATTAATTCTATAAATAAAGTTGTATATAATTGGATATAAAATATAAAAAGAACTTCCAATTGTATATTCTATATAAAGTTCTAAAAATAATCCTAAAAGTGTGACCCCTCCCATTACAAAATGACCCTCTTTATATAATAGAGAAATCTATAAGGGTGAAAGACATGCCTTTTCCCTAAAAGGTACAACAACTATTTTGACACTACATGAAAACAAAACTAACTAATCAAAAAGTAAAAAAAGATCATCAACAACAAGGATTAATCTCCTAATATAGCACCACATCTCTAAATTTGAGCCAGGTATTCCTTTGAATCATAGGTGTCTGCATCATAGGTGTCTGCATCATATATAATATCCATGGCAGCGTACTCCAAGGCAATCAAGTGCTCCATCTATGTTGTTGTCCCTTTTCGCTCTAAAAATTATCTCTTTTCTTTCTCTGATATCGATTAACTCAAAATGCATGTAGAATGTATTGAATTTAACCATCCGTAAGGAAATTGAATGATTAAATTGCCTCATTTGATTCTATTACTCTAGCTGATATGAGCATTTAATAGTGTCCTTCAGCCTCTTTTTGAAAATAAAAAACTAATGATACAATAGTTGGGATCAACATAAGTCATTTTGATAAATTTTATTCTTATGCTCCATCAACAAAACCTCAGTTTAATTCTTTAATAAGTCTATTATTCATTACCATTAACATAGGTCACACCAATCCTTTTATCAGGTGTCGGTGTGACTTTCATTTTTCTACTCTGCAATGAAAATATACATCGATAAGATCATTGGTGTAACTCTTATCGATGTTATTATCTTATCATTATCAGTGTATGTCTCATTGATAGGATATACAGTGTGTTTTCATCTCCCCGCCCACATATGTCCTCCTGATGAAGTCATTAGAGCTTAGAAAAACATTTTGGTTATGTTTCTGATTATATAAGCTATACTGATGAATTCCATTGGTGAGATCTCCCCTGATATGTTTACTTTATCTCCATTGACAAGTATCTCTCTGATTCCAAATGTTTTAAAACCTTGCACTTTCTATCGGTGTAAGTCATACCGATTTTTTTATCAAGTGTTAGAAAAACCTTTCAATATTCACCCTGGCATTTTAAGTCATGTCAATGGAATTCATTAGGTAGAATATCTTTTATACTATTTTCCCTTTTATAAGTGCCATCGTTATAGGTATTACGAATGGCCTCATTGGCCATCACCAAGATATTATAAATCTTCTTTCGCTTACCATTTCTATGCCGATGAATAATATCAGTATGTGTTCTGCCAATTATTTTATTTTTTCATTGGTATTACTTATGTCAATATGACATTAAGCTAATAATTTCCTTTTAATTTAAAATCCCCTCACCAGTACATCTTTCACCGATACATTTTTCCATTTATTTTTCCTTCATAAACTCTCATTGGGATAACTCATGCTGATAATAAAAATTTGCATAATGTTCCAATCAATTTAACTTATACAATATTTTGTCGATATGAAATCTTATGACTATTCTCTTTTGGATTTTCCATTTATCGGTGTAACATCCCCTGTAGTCTTGTCGATGGTAGACTTTAGGACCAAAAAATAGATGAAACATTTGATTGTGTTGGTTCTTTGGGATCATCCTGCACATACAAATATTAGTAGTAAATATTCTCATGATTTAAATATAATGGTGAAGGGATGTAATTAATTTTCAAAATTGAATACTAAGAATAATTGAAGAATACTCCCTTCTCTATCATAAAAATATCAACTTATGTAATCTGCTAGCAAGACATGATGGGTCAGAAAGTGTCACTTGATGGAGCACAATGAGTAAAAATTTAGGTGTTAATAGGTTCCATGTGGCACCACCTAGTTGGGTCATGTGGCATCTCATCAATCACCAAACATCACCTTACCACTTCTAATGTTGACTAACTATATGGGTTCCACGTGTCAAACCTAGATTGATCCTCACTGTCATGTTGTGCTAACATCATGTTGATGCCATCAATTAACCTAGTCAAATCTCATATTTGACCTACCATATCTTTGGCATACAAGCTCTATTGATGAAGTAAATTTTATTGGAAATCTCTCAATGAGATCTTTGATTTGGCACTAATTTTGACCAATTTGGAGATGATGAATTCTTTTTTCCTTTCTGATTGGTCTTTGTACCAAATTTAACCAAACTTTGATTGACCATAACTAGGATGTACGAACTACTTTTTTTCCTATTCAAGTTGCATTGGAATTAGTTTCTCAATCTATTCAACATGATTTTGTTTCTAAAACATTGGGGGAACTTCAATTTTTAGTTAAAATATCCTCTAGATCAGGCCTCCCTAGTAGGGAGCTTTCAAAACTCTAAACATTTGATTACTCAAAAATTAGGTGATGGTAAATTTCCCTCACTTTTCCAATCTCCATCCATATTTATTTTCTTGGATGCATCCTCTTTAATACCACTATGAGGTATTCAAATGGTCCTCTTTGTGAAGTCCTAACATTTCCATCAAGGATGACATCTTCTAGTAATTAAGACATGTACTTTAGTGAAAGAACATCATCTAATGGTATTGGTTCCCAAAACCACAGATTGGAAATCCAAAGGGTTTTCCTCTTCCCCTTCTATAGATCCCTCAATCAATTCTAGCCAACAAACAAGAATGATCAATGATCTAATTCCCTTGTACTTCTGGCTCTCCTAGACTAAGGTGAGTGAGCCCTTACCTCAACCTTAATTTTTTGGTTGGAGGTTTTTATATAGAATATTTAAGCTTGACAATCTCTCAAGATGTCCATTACTCTTGAGATAGATCAAATTATGATTCACACAACAATTAAATGACTTATGAAAACTTTGAATTGAGTTCTTTTGAGAAAATACTTTATGTAAATGATTTCTTGGTTATGTAAATTAATTGTAAAATGTAAATATGATTCTTGACTTAAATTTCCCTGAAGATGCTTGATTAAATCACCTTAAATCAGTATGAGTATAGTTCCTTTATCCTCTATAGAGTATTATCAATTCGATTAAAATGATCCTATGTATAACTTTGTGAGACATTTTTGACAACTTATTTCTCAAGTAAGACCACCACCACAAAGGAATATATATACATAATAATTTAAATGTACTTTTACAGTTAGTCTTATGGATTTTAAATTCTTTATGAAATACCAATAAGAAAGAGTGAATCCTTAACAACTAATCTTCAAACTAATGATCAAACTGAAACTAAATAAAATAATCATCACAAGATAACACATTTCTTCAAACTAATGATCAAACTGAAACTAAATAAAATCATCGTCACAAGATAACACATTGAAGCATCTAAATGAAATAGATTATCGTAGAGAACTGATCAAATTAAATGAAGACAAATACCATCAGGAATGAAAAGACAATTGGAATTATATTGAAAAAAGTATGACTAAATCCAATTGAATACAAATTGTGTAATTTTTCTTCTCCAGTCGTGCATCTTCGAGAGACAAGTCCAAAATTAATTGTATAAATAAAGGTTGTATTCTTAATTATATTATTATTCTCTCCCTCTATATAGACAAAATATCCTCCGTATATAGATGAGGATTCAATTTTCAAAATGAAAAGGAACACCCCTTCTTTGAAATGAAACAATTGTTCCTAACTTACAACTAAACAAACTAATCTAACTGGACATAAATTTAACTAAAAATAATAGGACACAAAAGGATTGATTACAACAAGAAAATAATGAACATAAACTCTTGAAAACAGAGACTAATTCCAAAGAAGTCTGCCACAGTTTTTAATATGGTTCAAGTACTTTTTGAAGCATAGATGTCAGCATCGTGAATGGTGTCCTAGGAAATGATATCTATTAAAATGATCCATCTATGAAATTAATCCTTCTATCTCTAATACATCAACATGGGAAAAATCTAAGAAACTAGCAATGACACTCTAGCATTCATTCATTCATGGATCTATTTCCTTTAGGTCTCCTTTCTAATGTTAGCAATCCCTATTTTATAGTAGCCCTAAATTTTGACTTTCCCACTCAATCTTCACCTGATTAAAAACACCTTGACTGCCATGTGGAAGCCTCATATTGGCTCGCCAGTCCACCTATGTACCACCTAGACACCATATCAGCTCCACGTATGCATCCTTCCACATGATCACATCATCAAATATTGTTCATCCTTTCCACATGGAATCACCTCACGATCCTGAGAACCTTCTCATTCCTCGAGCCTCCAGTTCATGAGATCAGAGGCACTCATCATGTGTCACCCTTAGTATTTTCATCCATCTCAACTACATTCTCTATGTGGTGGCCTCCTTCTATCACATGTTTTTATCTCTCTACGTCAGCCAAGATCTTAGGATTATGAGATGACAAAATGTGTCATCCCTAGGTTTTCCATTTGTCTCAACTATGTTCTCTATGTGGCAACCTCCTATGATCTTATGTTTTTTCTCTTGCTACATCATCCAGGATCACCGAATTATGGGATGATGCCATGTGTCATCCCAAACCTACCACCTTGCCTAGGAATGTGTACCACTTGTCACCCATTGATTCTCCCTTGAACTACCAACTCACCACCTATTTGTCTACCATGTCATCTATTGAGTCATCATGGACTTGCAAAATATGTTTAAGTCATCTTCCAAGTCCAAGATGCCTTTGCATGCAATTCCTTCTTTCCAAAATATGACATGCCTTAGGAAATTCAATACTAATGCATTGATATATAAAAAGACAAGTTTGGCACACCCCCAACCAATGCAGGATAAACCCCCCAAATGCCCTCTACATAAAAAAGACACCCCTATCTTTTGTGCACACATCATAGGCCAAGTTTGGATTGGTATGAATATTTTTTTATTCTCCCTGCATAGAAGGTTGCCTCCAAACTCTTCCATTGTCACCCCATAAAAGTTTGAACACCCTCCATTGAATCATATATTTTGGAAAAATTTGTCAATGTGAAATTCCATCCATGTCAATTGATTGTGAACACTACATACCTCTAGTCACACTTGCACTGTCATCTCTCTTAGAAATGTTTGGTAAGCATACTTTGCAACTTGACAAGATATATGTCCACCCTGTCTCATCTCAGTGCTACCCTTAAGTTGTCTAGATAATTGTTGGTTTTCAAGAGCCAAGTCACATATGGATGAGAACTAATGATGTGAGATCAATCATCCTACACAAAAAGAAAAAATATTAATTATCCTTATACAATGAGAAAATAATGTTCAATTAAGATTGGAAGTACTTGAGATCATAATGAGAATGCCCAATAAGCTAAATTTATTCAAAACATGAGATCAAAATCAATCTATATGCAAAGAAAAACAAAATAAAAATTTATGTGCTAACAGTGGCTCTTTTTGGGGACATATGTTCATACATGGACGTAGTGATCTCCTAGTTATCTATGAAGAGAAGACCAAAGGACTAAATAGGAAAAATCAGAAGAAACAAAATTAAAAAAATGATGAAACATCCAATTTTAAGCGATACTCCTTTTTCTTCTAAGAGAATAAATTATTAAGGTACTAGGTATGCACTAGGAATTCCTTAACTTCTCCTTCAGTATTCTATAATAAATAAGAATTATCTCCTCCTTTGACAATAGTAATATAAGGTACTAGCCATAGTGCTTCAGATTTTCCATGTTTCCCTTTGTCTTGATCTTTAACATTCCACTTTAGCACCTAATCACCAACTTAAAAAACTATGTCATGTTCTCTTTTATCATGTAAGAGCTTAACCTATTTTTGGTTTTTTTATATTTTTATTTTGAGCCTCTCTTCTATAGGTCCTTGCATTAATTAAATTTGGTGGCCCTAGGCCCCCCAAAAGTGAACATCATTCTTATCCTTTGTCAAAAATGTGATTATGATCATGTAATAACAAGAAACTTTTGAAGTGATAAACTACAAGTAATTGAATATATTAAGGAGAGAATAGATATTTGAAAGAAAGTGATTGATGATCACCAAGATACTAAAGTGTATCTAAAACATTAAATCAATTAATATATTGACATTGATGTGAGCTAGTTTTGACTGTACTTATGATGATGGTTACAAACATCTTAAGAAGGAAAAATGATAAAGGAATGAGATATCTACATGAAGATGAGATGGATGAGAAAGATATGTATATGGTATTCATTGGGTAACTTATTGATGATTCTATGACATTATGTTAGTTATTTGATTGTATTACATGAATTTATTATATAGTGAAGATCAAGAATGAATAAGTTTATGTGGTTGGTAAATGAAGAATTCGGTATACACTAAGAAAGTGTAGTGCATATCGAGTATAGTGTTAACCGAGCTAGTTATCACCAACACATTTTCGTATTGACCAAGTGAAAGAAATAAATGGAACTTATAACTATCGACTAAAGATGATGAGCTAGAAAATTGTTTATGATTATGAGGTAAATGATAATGTTTTTTATGATGATCAAACGACTGACAAAATTCAAGGATGATTGGATGAAAGAGAATGAAATAGTTTAAGATGTCTATATAAAGAGACAAGAGATTCATTATTGAGTTTGTTGTAGGAGAATTCATGTGAAAAGATTAATTTCATGCAACACTGATCAAACTGGTTGAAGATAGAACTGAGAAAATCTATAGACAACACCGAGCAATAGATAAAGCAATTACCAACCAGAACAGAGTTGGAGGAAATAAAGAGATTGAATTGATTATTGATCAGAGGTATTTTTGAGCATAGCATAGATCTAAAAATCAACAAATCAAGTTGTATTTGAATCAGATCATTATTGAATAGAGGTGAAATGGGATCACCTCAAAATGAATAGAGTTGAAAATAGAAGTATGGATGGATAGATTGAAAAAGGGGTGAGTGATGGAAAATGTTGTGGACATATAAAGTAAAAAAAAAATAGAAATGCAAATACTAACCTCAAAATAGGGAAAATCTAGAAAATGTTGATTTCTGATGTCTATGTACAGTTTCGGGCAATTCTGTAACCTCTTCCAGATTGGAAATGCCGAGATAGAGAAAACCTAGAAAACTTTTGTCTTTCTGAAGGCAGGTTGTCCTTGACCCAGATAGCGGTGCAAGGTCTTATCCTAGGGTAGGATCCTACCCCTCACTAAAGGTCATCCCTAACCTGAAACAACTCCAATAGAAAATCTATTTGCAGATCCCGAAAGTTCACCGAAAAGGGTATCCAGATCCAAGCTTCAATTCGCAATCCTGTACCTGTACCTACAACAAAAATGGTTTTGTTGTTTGGATGATGGGTTTTCCTTGGTCAAACCCCAGTTTGGAATCATCCTTAATAATGAAATTGAAATAGGGAATGCTAGCAAGTAGTAGAAGTAGATCTAACAACGAAGCTATGATATTCAATAGATATACAATTGTATTTGAAATGTAAACAAGTATATGGATATGAAAGCTTGAACACAATAATGGAAAATGTAAATCAAAACCATGAATGTAAATCCAAAACCTCTATGATTGTATGCTTGTAATCCACCTCGATAGAAGAATGAATGAGTCTTGAAGATGAACAAAGGATCTTGAAGGAAGATCACACCATCATGATGGATAGATCTATGGTTTGAATGATGAATCTTGAATGCTTGAACCAAATCTCTTCAAAGGCTTGAATTCTTGAATTCCTTGATCTTCAATGGAGAACTTGAATGGAGAAGAGGGCTTGGATGCTTCCTTGAAAATGCTTGATGCTTGATGAATATCTCCTTAAGAGCTCTTGATGAATAATGCATGAGAAAATGAGAGAGGAAGGCTTCCTTTTATAGTGATCTAGGGCACAAACTTCTAGAGAGGCCAACATTGGAGAATTAAATCCCAATTAATCTTAACCCCTATAAATGGACCCAAATTAAATGTAATTTAAGGATTTACTATTCCAAACCCTGAAATGGCCGACCCAGAAGTGGGAAAAAGAAACTTTCCAAAGCCCAACATCCCGTAACTCCTGGAATCTAAAAATTGGACCTGGGGTTAGGGTCGAGGTAGACTCTACCCTAGGTTAGGGTCAAGGTTTTCCCTAACCTAGGTTGGGGTCTAGGTCATCCTTGACCCTACTAGGTCGTCTTTGACCCTAACAGTCATAAACTCCAAATTCTCAGAGAAAACTGTCAGAAAAAGGTAGGAAATAAAGGGGAGAGAAGCAGAATAGGGGGGAAATAGCCAGATACATGAAAAGACCTAATCAAGGTGCTTAACATGACCCTAGACCACTCACTCGAAGGGGTAAATGCTCTTAACATGAAGTGCTTCCATTTTAAGATGATACATTAAGCCCCCACTTTAGCAAGAGTATGGACTTGATGCAAACTCTTGGTAAATGAGAAGAAAGAAGAGATTCAAGTGGATTCGCAATGAGATAAAATAAGGTGTAGCTAATGACACAAGCCCCTAGACTAAGGATTCTAATTCAACATACATGCACGAGGGTGCGAAAACAAAAAAGAAAAAGGACACAAAAGAGGGGTTAGTACTAAAACAAACCCAAATCAACTAGCACGAGAAACCTTGGCTAAGAAACATTTCTCATACTAATATCATATTTGGAAAGCTATCATAAAAGCATAAATGATTACATAAGAAAGATAAGAGAAACACTATAAATAACATAGCTTCATGATCCTGTCCTACTAGTATGAAAGCAAAAAGAAAGAAAGGAGAAAAGTGATTACCTCGCCCAGTAAGGTGCCCACCTTACCATGAATCACCCTGGAGGGAGAGCCAAACAGGTGGCCAAACCTAATAGTTCACCCATAAACTTTTCTTTCAATTGTAATGCATCTTTTGATGGCTTTTGGAATACCCATAGATCCACCTTCTTGTATCACTATGAATATGAAATGTGTGTCTCCTCAGGATTTAGCAACTTATGTGTGTTACCTTCAGAAGATTTAGCATATTGGAAATGTGTGTCTCTTCAGGATTTAGCAACTTATGTGTGTTACCTTCCAAGATTTAGCATGTTGAAAATTTAAAAATGTGTGTCTCTTCAGGATTTAGCAACTTGTGTGTATTACCTTCCAAGATGTAGCATATTGAAAAATTAAAAAATGCACGTCTCTTCAAAATTTAGCAACTTATGTGCATTACCTTCCAAGATTTAGCATATAAATAAAAAAATATAGTACAAGGGAGACCCTATATATGCCCCCCTCCTTATCATGGTAGTCTACTAGACATGATAAGGAAGAGGAAGAGGATACCTACTTCACAATGCAAGGAGATATCCTATTTAGCAATAATGTATACCAATTTTTTTGTGAGGGATATTGACCCCTACATCCAAGAGTATAGATAATCGTGAAAAAGGATATGTCGCTTATGGAAAAAGGATCCTCAATGAAAGTGATCTTATAAAAAAGACCCCTACCATAGAGGAGTGTGTTTAGATAAAATATCATCTTTCAAAAGGTGGGAACAAAGATTCAATCAGCAAGCCCCTTATAAACAAGAGGAAGATGAATCTTTGGAATGAGGGAAGCAACTCTAACCACCAAAGCAAGGGCGAGAGTTTATAAAGAATATAATTTGCAACATAGAGAAGAGGTGATGACCTAGGACAACAACCTCTCATATAAAAAGGTTATCCATGGTCAAAACATCTATCAATATGATGAAATAATATTGCAATATAAACAAATACCACTAAGCTAAGGAAAGCAATTCCCTAGACAAAAAGAGAGAAGAAAGAACCTTTCCCCCTAGAGATGAAGACAAGGGATAGTTTTTACAAAATAAATGTCTTGAATTGAATTTATGAATGATTATAAACATAATACAAAATCATAGAAAAATAGGAAGAAAGAATACCAATTAAGCCCCAATAAAAATCCTAATGGATCCTAGGAGACTGGATAGAAATACACCTCTTACCCCCCAGTCCAAAGACAAGAGGAGAAGAGCTCTATATTATATCAGAATGAGGGGAATCCCCTATATCAAAATTATGAAGGAATTGTAAAACTGCACGAGAGTGAGATATAATTCCTAAAGCAGCTCTTTCTTTAACATATGACTTGAAATGTTTACAATCAGCAAGTAAATGTGTATTGCTATAATGAAAAGGACATTTGTACTTGGATAAAGAATTTTTTAGTATAGGTTTAAATATTTATTTTTTGGAATTCATTAACTCAACATATACCTTCTTAGCCACTTTTTGATGAGTATCAGTGTTATCTACAGTGGGTGTAGGGAGAAGAATATGAAGAGGAGGACGACAATCACCATCACCTACCTTGACTTGAGATTTTGAACAACCAATACCATGAAAGTCCTATTTAGGGGGTATATAAACTAGAAAACTAATACCATTCTCATTAACTCCAAGCCCTAAACCTATATAACCTTGTTTAGTTATCATATTATATCTTGTAGGTTACATATCATGTAAAGCTTCTACAAGAGGTGATTGTTTATCATGTTCATGAGTAAAGGTTGTGTAAGGTGGAATAATAGGTTTTGAAGAAGTTTCTTTACCCTTTCCTTTAATATCATCATGAAACAGAGGAGAAGGTAAATCAAATAATTCTTTCACATCTACATCCTGTACTATAGCTTGAATCCCATCATAAGTTTGGGAAGAAGGAGGATTAACAGATGGAGAATTAGGCATCAGATTAGGAATAGGAAGGTTAGGAATCAAATTAGGAATGATAGGATTAGGATTAGGAAGATTAGGATATGGTGTATCATCTATCAAATTCTTCACATAATCCAAGAGGATAATAATTCTAGCACATGAATATTTAATGAAAGTTTTGAATGTAGGAAGACTAGTATCGGTCAACTTCACAAAAGTGTAAGCGGGAGAAAAATGAAGGGTCATCAACATAATGAAATGAATGATACTCTCATAAACATCATAGGTATGGTAAAGAGATGCTAAAAGAAGGGTAATAAAGAACATGACCACACACCAAAGCATCTTAAAAATCTCCATAGTAAATGAAATGCAAGAAATGTTTTTGTATTTTATTAAATATATATATTTTTGTATTTTTGAATTAAAAATGCAAGAGCATAAAATAAATCTAATCTTAAAGGGAAATCTAACACCAAAAAGAAAGAGAGTAAGTATGTCGGGTTCACCAAAATGAATAGAGGTGAAATGGGATCACCTCAAAATGAATAGAGTTGAAAATAGAAGTATGGATGGATAGATTGAAAAAGGGGTGAGTGATGGAAAATGTTGTGGACATATAAAGTAAACAAAACAGAAATGCAAATACTAACCTCAAAATAGGGAAAATCTAGAAAATGTTGATTTCTGATGTCTGTGTACAGTTTTAGGCAACCGGACTGGAAATGCCGAGACGGAGAAAACCCAAAAAATTTTTGTCTTTCTGAAGGCAAGTTGTCATTGACCCAGATAGCGGTGCAAGGTCTTACCTTGGGGTAGGATCCTACCCCTCACTGAAGGTCATCCTTGACCTGAAACAACTCTAACAGAAAATCTGTTCGTAGATCTTGGAAGTTCACCGAAAAGCGTATCTAGATCCAAGCTTCAATTTGCAATCTTGTACCTATACCTACAATAAAAATGGTTTTTTTTGTTTGGATGAGGGGTTTTCCTTGGTCAAATCCTAGTTTGGAATCAACTTTAATAATGAAATTGAAATAGGGAATGCTAGCAAGTAGTAGAAGTAGATCTAACAACGAAGCTATGATATTCAATAGATATACAATTGTATTTGAAATGTAAACAAGTATATGGATATGAAAGCTTGAACACAACAATGGAAAATATAAATCAAAACAATGAATGTAAATCCAAAACCTCCATGATTGTATGCTTGGAATCCACCTTGATAGAAGAATGAATGAGTCTTGAAGATGAACAAAGGATCTTGAAGGAAGATCACACCATCATGATGGATAGATCTATGGTTTGAATGATGAATCTTGAATGCTTGAACCAAATCCCTTCAAAGGCTTGAATGCTTGAATTCCTTGATCTTCAATGGAGAAATTGAATGGAGAAGATGGTTTTGATGCTTCCTTGAAAATGCTTGATGCTTGATGAATATCTCCTTGAGAGCTCTTGATGAATAATAGATGAGAAAATGAGAGAGGAAAGCTTCCTTTTATAGTGATCTAGGACACAAACTTCTAGAGAGGCCAATATTGGAGAATTAAATTCCAATTAACCTTAACCCCTAGAAATGGACCTAGATTAAATGCAGTTTAAGGATTTACCATTTCGAAACCCAAAATGGCCAACCTGGAAGTGGGAAAAAGAAACTTTTTGAAGCCCGACATCTTGTAACTCCTAGAATCTAAAAATTGGACCTGGGGTCAAGGATGAAGTAGACTCCACCCTAGGTTAGGTTTGAGTTCATCCCTAACCTAGGTCAAGGTCTAGGTCATCCTTGACCCTACCAAGTCGTCTTTGACCCTGACAATTAGAAACTCCAGATTCTTAGAGAAAACTGTCATAAAAAGGTAGGAAATAAAGGGGAGAGAAGCAGAACAGGGGGAAATAGCCAGATACATGCAAAGAACCAATCAAGGTGCTTAACATGACCTCAAACCACTCACTCAGAGGGCTAAACACTCTTAACATGGAAGTGCTTCCATTTTAAGATGATACAATTACTGTATTAGTTTAACTATTGCTACAGATAAATCTCTTAACCGAGTGGGACTTAACAGTCTTTATATTACAATATGACATTCAATGAATTTTTCTTATTTTCTTATTGACCCCATAGTGAATGTTTGGTCAAGGGAGAAATGTTAGTGATAAATCCTCTAACCATGTCACACCTCACAGTGTGTTTTGTAACCTTTAATAGGGTTGGCTCCTAAATGAGCTCACTTTAGAAGAGTGAATTATTTTAGGTTATCGATCCTAGATGATTTTTCCCCTAACAGGGTTTCCATGTTAAAAATATATGTGTTATATATGTATGGATGTATTGAATTGTTATTTTACTTTACACAATACTATAACTGGATTGATTGGTAAACATAATATTTAATTTAATGGTAATCAGTATATGAAGAGAAAGGCATGGTTGATATTTTACCAAGTTGATTAATTAGTTTGAAAGTTTTTTTATATACATCTGGGAGTATTTGGGACTATAGGATAACTAGACTTAACTCATTCACCCCCCCTCTCAGTTATCTAACAATTTGTATCAGAGTGTAGAGTTCCTAAAAGAAAAGTTTGAAGGACTTAAGCTAAAGATCACAAGATGTATAAGAGAGAGGTGCCAAAGATGAACAAAGACAACTTCTTGACATGGAAAAGAAGAATGAGATTGTACCTATCATGAATTGGAGATTCTGCAATATACTACTTGGAAAATGAGTTCATCTTACCCACTGGACCTTTGACTATTGATCAAATGAGAGAAAGACATGAACACAATACTATGATGACTTGCTTCTTCCTTATCAGAGGCCTAATTTGAAGATGTTAAGAGATGTACTACTACTAAATAGATGTGGGAGAAGCTTTCACTATTTCATAGAGGATATCTGAATGTACTAAGGGCTAAAGCTGAAAGTCTTAGAGGAAAGTTTGATGACATGAAAATAAAAGGAGAGAACATATCACAGTACAACAACTGATTCAAGGAGATTGTGAATTTTATCTAAGAAACAAGAGGTATTATTGATGAAGACATTATTGTAAGTAAAATTCTTAGAACCTTGCTACCTTCTTATGCTATTAGAGTCTCTATAATTCATTAGATGAGATCAACTCCTGGTAATCATATTACACTTGATTGTGTAATTGGTAGACTAGTTGCATTTGGGTTGAATAAATTTGACAATAGTGTTGTTCCTATAATTGATTTTGCATTTATGTCATCTCTAAACATTGATAAATCAAGAAGCAAACACATGATAAGAAATGAGATTGATAGTGAAAGTGATGAGGATGATCTTGATGAGCTTGAAGCATTAATGGCTAGAAGACTACAAAAAGGTAAAGGAAGATATGGAGGAAAACTACCTTTGGTATGATTTAATTGTAAAGAGGTTGGCCATATTGCAACCAGATGTCTTAATAGGAAAGAAGATGAGAAAATTAATGAAAGATATAATGAAAGGAAGTCTAACAGAATAGATAACTGAGAACATAGAGGAAACTGACAGTATGATAGAAGAAGTAACCGAGATTATAAATACAAAGGAAAGAAGGCATATTACCTTGTTGAAGATGATGATGATGACACCGACATTGATGCTGATGAAGACATTGAGATGGTATTTTTATCTTTCTTAGAAGATTCAGAAGAAGAAGCAAGGTATGTAGAAACGACACTTACTTCTAAAGTTAGCAAAAATGATACTTGAATTATTGATAGTGGTTGTACACATCATATTATTAGTGATGAAGATAAATTTGAATACCTTGAACATTATAATGGTGGATCTGTTAAAATGGGAAATGGTACACCTTTTTTAGTAAAGATAAAAGGGTGTATATTGTTGAACAATAAGATCATATGTGAGAATGCATATTGGGTGAAGGGACTTAATTATAATTTTTTGAGTGTAGCATAGTTGAATAACACAAGTCACCGAGTTGCATTTGAGAATAGAAAGGTGAAAATCTATGATGAAACTGGAAATTTGGTCAGTATTGGTGAACAATCTAAAGGTAATCTATTTTCTCTTGACAATGCTAAAACTTCTTATTTGTTGGCTAGAATTGAAGATGTGTGGTTATGGTACAAAAGGTTATGTCATGTGAATTTTGACAACATGGTTAAGATCAGTAAGAAAAGGAGAGTTAGAGGCTTACTGAGCTTATCTAAACCTGGCCATGGTGCAAACAATGTCAAATGGGAAATATGTCAAAATCTAGTTTTGAGAGAAAAAACTATACATCTAATGCTATTTTGGAGTTAGTTCATACTGACTTGCATGGTCCTATGAGAACTCAGAGTTATTATGGAGATAGATATGTTATATTGTTTGTTGATGACTTCTCTAGAATGATGACTATAATGTTCTTGAAAGAAAAATCTAAAGCTTTTAAAATATTTAATGGTTTAAGGAAAAAGTGGAAAAGAACTAAACTTATTGAGATCAGATAGATGTGGTGAATTTATTTTTGATGAGTTCACTAATTTTTGTAATGAGAATGGAATTAAGAGACAGGTTTCTACACCGAGGACACCCCAACAGAATGGGATTGTTGAAAGGAGATACAGATCTATTGTGGATTGTGGTAGAACACTAATGATTGAAAAGGATGTGGCACAGATATAGTGGAGAGAATATGTCAGTACTGTTGTATACACATTGAACTGAGTTCAACTAAAGAAAGATTCAAACAAGACACCTTATAAATTTGTGAGGCCCACCTTAGTCCCACATAGTGATCCCGATTTATAGACCTTGCTTTTCATTTTGATTATGTTAATGAGATACTTGGACTCATTTGATTTACTGTTATGATATGATGGACATGTTAGATTATACATTTTGTTGACTCTGTATGTGGATCCATGATTAGTGGATTTGGATTTGATCATGTTAGACTTTATAATTATCTTTATGTTTTGAGAACCTGATGATTATCTTATGATGATGATAGATTATGGATGATCTTGATTTCAATTGAACTATGAATTGAATTATGCAAATTAAATTATGAATTATATATGCAATTGAAGTATGAATTGAGTTATGCAAATTGAATTTATTTGATGTGATTATTGAATCCTATATGATTACATGCAGACAATTGAATTATGACATTTCATTCTATGTGATTGAATGTTCAATTGAATTGTGTAAGATCATTATTTGTTGTGTGATTTCATGTATGCAATTGAGTTATGAATAACGTGTGGATATTACATCTTATATGTTTATATGTGATGGTTTTCTTCCTTGAATTACTGATGCTGCATTAAGGTTTTACAGGTGGAAGGACCATGGAAATATTCAGGGACACCACATTGAATGCATGTGCTAACAGTAAAGCCAAGGCCCCATCTATTGAAGAGACCAGGGCCTCGTTGTGAAGTGTTTTATTTGTAACCATAATGTGAATGTATGTGTAGGAATGTTAAGTGTTGTAATATTATGGACATACCTTAATTGTGATGTTAATTATGTGAGTGTCACTTGACACTAGAGTTATATGTTAACTAAGGTATGTCACGTGGTTGGAATGTGAGAGAAATTTCTAGAAGCTTCCTCGGGGGGGAATTCAAAGTGCATCCACTTGTCATAGGACCCCAAAGTGAAGTCATATCTTACTTTTTCGTGCATACACTGAACCATGGTTTTTGGAGGGTTAAATGAGACCCTAGGGGGTAGTTTCATGCATTTTGAGGTAGCCCATTCCTTGTACCCATGGGTTAGGGGTATTTTTAGCATGGGAGAAGCTCAATATTGACTTTTTGTCCCCTCCAATAGTGCTTATTTAACCTTGAACGAAATTGCAACTTGTCTTATGGCCCCAAAAGTACTTTCAGGACCACTTTCCTTGTTTGAAGAAGTCCTTGGTCACCCACCTCAAAAGACTGCCTTTATGAGGAGAGGGGTGTGTAAGGCTTGGGGTGATGTCAACCAATGAGTAGGCTTGCTTTTTCCCCTAGGATTTTGGGCGTAGGTTTAGAGGACTTTTTAGGGGAATTTTGGAGAGGATTGTGGGGGTTCACCGAATCTCTATCCTTAGAGATCACCAAAGTTAGTGGAAAAAAAGAAGAAGGCTTGGAATTGGGAAAAGGGCTCATCTCTCCTACAATTTGCATTTGGACTTGAGGTTGGATATGCTTTCAATCATGTTGTAGTAGATTTATGAGGTTGTGTTTTCTTTGGCTCTTCATGGTTGGTCATGGAGGAAGCTTTGTTTTTTTTTGTATCTTTGTTGTGTTTTAGCTTCCCATGGTTGGTCATGGTGAGAGCAAGCATTTCATGTGATTTACTTTGTAATTGAATTTGGGTTGTTTACTCTTGGATTCACTCACCCTTGGGAGGGAAGAGCAATCAAGAGGGGGTGTGGGAAATGGAGGCAACTCCATGTGTAGAGTCTCCTCCATGTGTGGGGAAGGATGAAGCTTGGGTGAGTGATTTTCCCCAAGTAACCTTGCATTTAGCCCATGAGGCATTGGGGGTATAAGGAGGGAAGATTGGCCATGTGAGCCTTGTTATGAAATTGTGATATTTGGGTCCATGTGTGGCCTTGTTTATGATTATGCAATGGTTGTCTCCATGGGTTGTCCACCCACACCCCACAAAAGAAGTTCTTGGAATTTCTTAGTTTTACCTTTGAGGGAATTTGGGTTTTACAATTGTATGTTTTCTTGTGAGTGTTTGTATATGAGTGTATGTATCCCATTTGATGTGGTTTCCCCAAGCTCGGGGGTGGCCTCATGAGAGGCCTAGGATGGGAGGTGAGCATCCCATGGTCTCCTTCCCATTTTTCTTGCAGGTATTGAAGCCTTGGTTCATGTAGGATGAAGCTTGATGGAGCTCATTCCCTGAATGTGTTTGAATGAAGAAACCACTCCTCGTAGTAGGAGCAAACTTGTGGTTTTGGATACTGCTTTCATTCTCATTATTGGAACACTATGTAATTGTGATTTGTATGGAAAGAGAGAAAATTATGTTGTTTTGATACTATCCTTCATTGTATATTTGAGTGTGTAAGTGTATTTGAAAGAGGTTATGTTACTCTTGAAATGCAAAACTCATTTCCTTTTGAAGATTGAAATGTGTAAAGTGTAATGGTAAGAGAAATACTATTTTACTCCTATGAAGATGAAAGATAAATTATATTGTGTTTTTGGTTATTTCAAATAGAAGAGAGTTATCAATGCATTGTAGAATTTACATGGAAATCATTGTATAAATATGTTAAATGAATTGCAAACAAAGATTAAGATTTCTATCTCTCCCTATTTTTACAAGCCAATTGGATAGCTTGTTAATGCATATTGATTTAGGAGCAATAGATCTAGTTGAGATTTTGATCTAATCTTAACATTAAATTCATTGCAATAGATGATTATGTGTTTCAGTGGATAGATTGAAATTTCATCTTTAACATATACTATGCACCTAAACCCAACAATCAAAAAATACTAACCATGTGAAAATGTGAAGGAATCAAAATTACACTATCAAACTTAAATGAATGGGAAATATAGACCTACAGGTTTCTGGATTTTGTATGGGAAATAAATCCCATACAAAATCCATACCACAGTCAATATAAAACAATATAATTTACCCACTATCTTTCCTAACAATAAAATATTAATTATATATTGTTCACCCTCTTTACTTCACCATAGATGGAGCAGGGTATGGTAGCTCTTCCCTTACATTAAATTATGTTTTGCACTTTTGATTTAATGCTCCTGTCATAGTCAACTTCACCCTTGAGCAGCGTGAGTTTTGGTTGGGTCCCACTACCCATACTCTCTTCTTTAAGCACCACCCTTTGTTGACTTTATCTTTCCCCTTAACAGGCGTTGTTTTGCTTGGGGAATTAATTCATTTCCCCTTGACTTTAACTTAGCATTGGGTTTAGTGCGCCCCCATTCCATGCTTTATTAACTGCTCCTTCCTTCTCCCTTAAATGGCGCACCTTTAGTCATGAGGGAGATGGTTGTTTTTCCCTTTGGGCACGTGGATTAAGGTAGAGTATAGAGGAGATAGGTAGGATAGGGGTAGGTGGATAGAGTTAGGTGTTATGCGTAGTTAATATTTTAGCAATGTTTTTATTTATTATTTTGTTATTTACAAATTGTTCAATATTATTAATTATATAGTATGTATATATTATTAATTAATATATTATAATTAATTAATTAATATATTATAATTATTAATTAATTATATATTTATATAATATTTAATTATAATCACTAATTAAATATCATTAATTAATATTTTATAATTTATTAATTAGTTAATAAATATATTAATTAATTAATATATTATAATCATTAATTGAATTAATATATGTTCATTTAATATGGTTATTGGTTAATTGAATTATTTATTTATTTATTTTTATATACAATATTTATATTGGCAATCTAATTATAATAATCTATTTGACATTATTTTATATATATAGAAATTATTAATCTATATATATAAGAATATCATTTAATAAATACCCTAGGAATATTCTTTTACCCTTTGATAATCTATACGATTAATAGATTAACGTTCAACGAATTGTTTGTGAACTTGATTAACGAAACCTTTTAAGATCGAATTTCCACTTAGTGTCTTAATTAAAATAATTATGCTAATTCTTCCTTTCCTGAATAAATTCTTGATGTAACTAGTAGGGTGATCTATCATGATTGATCATCCTAACCTTTTTTTGAAAACTTAGTTACAACTTCTCACCCTCGTTTGGATTTCTCGCTAGAACTTCTTAGCTAGTAACCTTGGAGAACAACTTGTAGAGGTGTTGTCCTCCTAACTCCTTTGAACTTTGTCATAGACACCTTTTAACCTGCATCATCAAACTTGGTACTTTATCCTGTAAAAAAAATAAAATTGTTGGTTGTGTTTTGCCCGAAGTTTTGGGCATTACAAAATTATGGTATGGCTACACACCTAATGTAAGTTATTTTAGAATATTTGGAAGCAGATGTTACATTCTTCAAAAGATGATATAAATGGGAAATTTAATTCAAAATGCGATGAAGGAATATTCTTAGGATATTCTACTAAGAGAAAAGATTATAAATATTTGAATAAGGCTACTAACAAGATGATTGAAAGTGAAAATGTGAGAGTTGATGAGTTTGCTGAGAAGAATGATGAATAAAGAAAAAAGGAGCAGAAAGACTATGGTAGATTTGTCTACATTGAGCAACCTGACACTCTACCCAAGCAACATCCTGGCATTACCGAGCAATAGGGTAATGCTACCGAGCATCAATCTATACAAACTGAGAATCAACAAACTCTTACTGATGAAGATCATGATCATACACCGAGTGGAGAACACAATGAAGAACAAATAAATAAACATATACTTGCAAGATACATAAGGAGATATCATCCACAAGATTAGATTATTGGAGATAAGAAAGTTGGCATGATGACACGAAGTAAGCTGAGAAACAACACATGTTTAGTTTTTGAATTTGAACCTAAAAATGTTAGAGATGCACTTGAAAATGATGAATGGATTAAGGCCATGAATGAATAAATTGAGCATATACAGAAAAACAAAACATGGACATTGGTACTGAGACCGAAAGAGAAGAATGTAATTGGAACCAAATGGATATTGAGAAACAAATTGAATGAAAATTGAGATGTCTCTAGGAACAAGGCAAGACTAGTATGCAAAGGGTATGCACAAGAAGAAGGTATTGACTATGGTGAGACTTTTGCACCCATTGCTAGACTTGAAGGAGTTAGAATATTTCTTGCTTATGCTTCTTACAAAGGATTTAAAGTTTATCATATAGATGTTAAATCTGCATTTCTGAATGGAATACTTGAAGAAGAGGTATACATTGAACAACCTGAAGGTTTTGTTGACCCTAATCAGAAGAACATGGTATGTAAGTTGCACAAAGAACTATATGGACTGAAATAAGTACCGAGAGCATGCTATGAAAGACTACATTCCTAGCTTATCAGTATTGGATATATTAAAAGAATTGACAATAATAATTTATATTTGAATTGTGAAACTGTTGATAAGATTCTTATTGCTGAAATTTTTGTTGATGATATTATATTTGGAGGACATGATAACCTATGCAAATCATTTGCTGATGAAATGAGAAAAGAATTTGAAATGTCAATGTTTGGAGAGATTAAATTTTTTCTTGGCTTGCAAATTTTACAACAAAATGAAGGCATATACATTACTCAATCAAAGTACATAAAAGAAGTATTGAAGACATTCGGTATGGAAGATTCAAAACTATTCGGTACACCTATGGTCACTATATGTAAATTGACAAAGGATGACTAGTCAACCAAGGTAAATCAGACATTATATAGATCAATGATTGGTAAATTGATGTATGTTGTCGATAGTAGACCAGATATTGCACATGTGGTTGGAATTATAGCAAGATTCTCTACTAGTCCTAAAGAATCATATGATTGATGTCAAAAAAATTTTGGTTTCAGTTCAAAATTGTCTTCTTTCTTATACCACAAGCTATAGTTTTCAGTGTTCTTCAAGTATCATATTGGGCTAGAAATATTGATGATAGAAAGAGCACTACTGGTGGAGCATTATTTTTGGGTGAACTCTAGTTACATGGATAAGTAAGAAATAAGGACGTATTTCTCAATCCACTACATAAGAATAATATGTTGTTGTTTCTACTAATTGTTTGAATATTGCATAGATAAAACAACTTTTGGAAGGTATGAATGAAGAGATCACTGAACTAGTGATAATATATTGTGATAACACTAGTACAATAAATATTTCTAAGAATCGGGTGATGCATGAAAAGACAAAGCATATATCTATAAAGTATTAGTACTTGAGGGAACAAGTACAAGAAAAGAAGGTAAAACTGGAGTATGTGAAATCACAAGAGCAACTCGCTGACATATTTAATAAACCCTTACCAAAGGACACATTTGATTGCTTGAGGAGTAGACTAGGGGTCCATCCCTTGTCTATCGGTCACTAAGGTGATTAGGAGGTTGTGTCAACCTACACTTTCTCAGAATATAAAATGATGTTGATGCATATTGTTCACACTTTAGGTTTCTCGAGGTTGTGAAAACTGGAAGACATACTAAAACTGCATATTAGTAGAAGCAAGGTACTTGATCTGAACTAAACACAATAGATAATATTTTGGCTATTGAAGAGTTGTATATTTTATTTTTGGTATTTTTGTCAAAGGGAGAGAAGAATAAATGGAATATTTATCTAAAAATAGAGAAATATACATGAAATACACATAGGGAGAGAAGATCAAATCTGCAAGGAGAGACTACATGGAGAGTATTGATGTTGTATAGTGATTAAACATATTAACTATACAAGCTAGGGAGAGATTACTGAGTTACAAAATTTGCATACAGAGTTCTAGAACAAATGTTTGGTATTCTATGACATATTTCATATTGTGTTATCATCAATATCAAAGGGAGAGATTGATCAACTACAACTGATTGAATATCTTAAGGAGACTTTGACAATGGAATGGATATTTGAAAGATAGTGATTGATGATCACTGAGCTACTAAATTGTATGTAAGACATTAAATCAGTTAATGTATTTTCATTGATGTCAACTAGTTTTGACTATACTTATCATGATGGCTACAAACATCTTAAGAAGGAAAAATGGTAAAGGAATGAGATATCTACATGAAGATGAGATGGATGAGAAAGATATGGCTATGGTATTCATTGGGTAACTTATTGATGAGTCTATGGAATTATGTTAGTTATTTGATTGTATTACATGAATCTATTATGTATTTAAGATCAAGAATGAACAAGTTTATGTGGTCGGTAAATGAAGAATTTTTTATACACCAAGCAAGTTTACTATATACTGAGTATAGTGTTAACTGAGCTAGTTATCACTGATGCATTTTGGTATTGACCAAGTGAAAGAAATAAATGGAACTTATGACTGCCAACTAAAGATGATGAGCTGGACAATTGGTTATGATTTTGAGGTAAATGATAATATTTTTTATGATGATCAAACGGTTGACAAAATTCAAGGATGATTGGATGAAGGAGAATGAAATGTGTTACTGACACAACTTCTGAGGAAGGTTAAAGAGGCAAAATCAATGGTGAATATTAAGAGGAAAAATCTATGGATGGAAATGAAATGTTTTATGATGTCTATATAAAGAGACAAAAGATTCATTATTGATTATTTTGCAGGAGAATTCAGGTGAAAATATTGATTTCATGCAACACTAATCAAATTTTTTGAAGATAGAACCAAGCAAATCTATAGACAACATCGAGTGACAAAGAAAGCAATTATCGAGAAAAATAGAGATGGAGGAAATAAAGAGATTGAATTGATTATTGATCATAGGTATTTTTGATCTTAGCATAGATCTGAAATTTGCAAATGAATTTGTATTTGAATCGGATCATTACTGTATTAGTTTAACCATTTCTAAGATAAATCTCTTAATCGAGTGGTACTTAATAGTCTTTATATTTCAATATGACATTCAATAAATGTTGATTGTTTTCTTGTTGACCCCATAGTGAATGTTTGATCAAGAGAGAACTATTAGTGATAAATCTTCTAACCAAGTCACACCTCATAGTTTGTTTTGTAACCTTTAACAAGGTTGGATCCTAACCGAGCTCACTTTAGAAGAGTGAATTATTTTGGGTTTTCAGTCCCACATGGTTTTTCCCCTAACAAGGTTTCCATGTTAAAAATCTGTGTTATATATGTATAGATGTATTAAATTGTTATTTTACTTTACACATTACTATAATTGGATTGATCAAGAAACACAGTATTTGATTTACTGGTAATCAGTATATGAAGAGAAAGGCACAAATGATATTTTACCAAGTTGATTAATTGGTTTGAATTTTTTTTATCTACATCTGGGATTATTTAGGACTGTAGGATAACTGGACTTAACTAATTCACCCCCCCTTGTCAGTTATCTAACATTGAAGAAGTCATCATCTCTTTCATCACTATATTTTGTTTTATGATCAGAACATTCATAGTATCCATTGCATGATTTGGCTTTAGGAGCCTTTATCAACCACTGTGGAAAACTAGATATTTTGTATTTTTTCCTCAAGTATTCTTCATGTTCACTTGGAGATTCATTTATACACCCTAACATTTCATTATGCCATTTCTCTTATAGAAAAAAATTGAAATCAATTTCCTTGACATTATTTAATTCTCTCATGAATATGATTATGCTCAACATTTTCAATGTCATGAATTTGATTACCCTTTTCACATTGTAACTCATTTTCTGACTATGCACTTATCCCGGAGAAATATTTTCTAGTAAATTTTCCTTAAAACTTATGCCCTCAACAAGAGTGGGTTCCACACAAACCCTTCTGTAATGTTCTAAATTATTGATCCCTTTTGAATCATATTCCATATTACCTATCTTTATCATCTCCTTATTCTCATGAAATATTTTACCTTTCTGAAATAGTAAATTAGGGCACATATACGAGTTTTCATCACATATGGTATTATCATAAGATAGATTTGAAGACACATTTTATTTTTTCTTATTTCCATAGTACAAATTCTCATTTTGAAATAATGAACTTTTAAATATTGAAAATTCATAGGTATCTTCACAAAAAATTTCTTCCTACCTCTTTGAAATTTTATCATGTGAGAGAATTTGAAAAATTTCATAGTAATTTTGAGGTGCACTTTCTTCTGTATTTTCTTTAACTAATGAATTCAAGAACATTGGGAATTCCAACATACCTCCTTGGAAACTTTATTTTGGTTCATCATATAAGAGATCACTAGGTGTATCATAGTGTATACCTTTATTGAATGCATCATCCTCAAAGTCATCATCTACTTCATCAATTGGAAAAATATCAACGTTATCTCTTGAAATTTCATCTTGTTCATATATTGTATGCAATTCTATTTTATCTTTACAATTTGGATGAAATACATTTATTTCACAAAATAGATTAAAAAATGATTCATATCTAGAAAACATTTTTTCATATTTCTCAAGGACATTATTATCCAGGATATTTGAAAAACTTTCAAAATAATTTACCAACATGCTTCTTTCATCACAATTAAATTTTTTATCCTCCTGAGATTTATTTTCCATTTCACCAAATACCTTGTGAATATGCATCGATTTGTCAATCTTTTTATTCTGGTGGATTGAGAAAACTTTTGGACCATCTTTCTCAACATATTTTTACTATTCTATATCTAAAAAATCTGAAATTTCTTCTGGTACGAGAAGATCTTTTTCTCCATTAATACATTCCCTGATATCTATTTCCATACAAGTGCCATCATGGTTAGATCCTTCTTTAGTCTAATCCAAAATTTATTCTTCCATGTCATCATTTCTTTCATCTTTATCTATTTCAACACAAATGTTAACACCTTTTTCAAGTACAGGATCCTTTTCAGTTTGATCATAGACTTTAGTTGCATTCAAATTTGAAGCACTATTAGTTTTTTGTGTTCTTGTAAATTTTTCCATATATTCATCATCTTCCTCCATCATATCTTCATGTACAATTTTGAGCATAAGTTCCAAATATAACTCATGAATCTTATTTAGTAACTCCCTACATAGAGGCCTAGTATCTAAAGGTATTTCCTAATAAATATATATCATCCTCATGAAAAATAACACTGTAGATTCACCTTCATATATTTCCAAATTGAAAAATGAATCCAAGGGAGATATATAAGATTTTGATTCTATAGTACAATCCTAATTTACTTCTTTTGTATACATGTCCTCGTCTTCTTCAACTATACCATCGAATTCATTTAGAAACCATTCCTTGAGTTCCTCACATGATGAGATACTCTGAGAAGGTAGCCAACTAAAATAAGTGCTTGCATTATCTATTAACGATCTTTCAAATAATCTCATAATCACATCCTCTACAAAGATACGATGATCTTTAATAAAATTGCAAAACTCTTGCACATGCTTAACTGGTGATTCCGATCCATCTCCACAAAATTTCAGCACATATTATTTTAGCTCAGAGTAAATTTTATCCAATCTTTGAGGATGTTTAATGGTTCATATGCTTTGATGAGAAATACTTGTCTTCATATGTATGGAGGTGGTTGTGAATCAAAAAAATTTGGGTTTTCATTTGTATATGTATTTTGATACATACTAAATAATTGAATTTGTAGCCTTCTACTTTATTCATTAGGTTCCTATCACTAGAATCACCACCTCTTTTAAAGATGAAATCTTACTTATCTCCTTCTAGGTCTTCTCCCTCAATGGATTCATTGATTGAAATACTTTTTCAATTGTTAGAGTCGCCACCTCTCTTCAAGGAATATGGTGTTTTTGGTCTTTTGGGTTCTTCTCTCCAACAGAGTATACTTCTTTTATCACTAAGGATTCTGAATGTATTTATATACAACTCTCCCCAGCAGAGTCACCAATCTATTAGTTGCATGACTCAGATGGGTAAAACTTGAATTGTCAATCTTCTACAAGTTATCACTAGAGATTCTAGGTAAACTTTAAAATATATGTATAAACAACTCCCTAGTTGAGTCCCCAATCTGTTGGTTCCCAAAACCCAAGATTGGAAATCCAAAGGGCTTGCCTCTTTCCCTTCAGTGGATTCCTCAATCAATTTTGGCCAACAAATGAGAATGATCAATGATCTAATTCCCCTGCATTTATGACTCCGCTAGACCAAGACAGGTGAGCCCTTACCTCAACCTTAATCTATTGGTTGGAGGTTTTTATATGGAATATTTAAGCTTGATGATCTCTTGAGATGGAAATTACTCTTGAGATAGATCGAATTGTGATTCAAACAACAATTAAATAACTTATGAAAACTTTGAATTGACTTCTTTTGAGAAAATAATTTATGTAAATGATTTCTTGGTTATGTAAGTGAATTGTAAAGTGTAAATATGATTCTTGACTGGGACTACCTTAAAGATGCTTGATTAAGTCACTTGAAATCAATATGAGACCAGTGCCTTTATCCTCTATAGAGTATTATCAATTCAATTAAAATGTTCCTACATATAAATCTATGAGATAATTTTAATAACTTACTTGTCAAGTAAGACCATCACCCCAAAGGCACCTATATGCATAATAATTTAATTATGTTGTTATAGTTAGTCTTATGGATTTTTAATTTTTTATGAAATACCAATAAGACAGAGTGTATCCTTGATAACCAATCTTTAAACTGATGATCAAACTAGAACTGATTCAAATCATTGTCATAAGATAGCACATTGAAGCATCTACATGAAATAGATTATCACAGATAACTAATCAAGTTAAATGAAGATAAATACCATCAAGAATTAAAAGACACTAGAATTATATTAAAATAAGTATGACTAAATCCAATTGAATACAAACTGTGTAATTGTTCTCCAACCATGCATCTTCAAGAGACAGGTCCAAAAGGTATTGTATAAATAAAGGTTGTATTCATGATTTTCTTATTATTATCTCCCTCTATCTAGAAAAAATATTCTTCTTATATAGATGTGGATTCAATTTTCAAAATGAAAGGGTATACCCATTCATTGAAATGACATAATTATTCCTAACTAAAAACTAAACAAACTAATCTATCTGGACATAAATTTAACTGAACAAATAGGACACAAAAGGACTAATTACAACAAGACAATACTAAACATAAACTTTTGAAAACAAATATTAATCCCTAAGAAGTCTTCCACATTTCTGAATATGGTTCAAGCACTTTCTGAAATATAGATGTTGGCATCATGGATGGTGTCCTTGGAAGTGATCTCCAACAAATTGCTTCATCTATAAAATGGATCCTTCTAACTCTAATCCATCAGCGTGGGAATC
The DNA here is from genome assembly GCA_027943335.1 of Chamaecyparis obtusa. Lineage (NCBI taxonomy): Eukaryota > Viridiplantae > Streptophyta > Pinopsida > Cupressales > Cupressaceae > Chamaecyparis > Chamaecyparis obtusa. Next base: position 39,223 of record BSBK01000561.1, read on the forward strand.
ATATAAGGTACTAGCAACGACACTATATCATTCATTCATTCATTCATGGATCTTTGTCCTTTAGGTCTCCCTTTTTATGTTGATAATCATTATTTTATAGTAGCCCTAAATTTAAACTTTTCCTCTCAAACTTCACCTAGTCAATTGCACCTTGACTTCCACATGGCAGCCTTTGTTTGGATTTCTAGTACACCTATGCACCACCTAGACACCATGTTAGCTCCACCTTTTCATCTTTCCAAATCATCACATATTGGTTGGCCTTGCCATGTAGCATCACCTCATGATCCTAGGAACTTTCTCTTTCCTTGAGCCTCCAGTTTGCGAGATCACAAACACTCACCATCTATCACCCCCAGACTCTCCATCCATATCATCAACTATGTGGCAGCCTCCCGTGAATATGTGTTTTTCTCTCTCTATGTTAGCCAAGATTACGAGATTACAGGGTAATGTTATGTGTCATCCTCGGGCCCACCATCTATCTCAACTGAATTTGCTATGTGGAAACCTCCCATGATCACATGGTTTTCTCTCTCTACGTCAGCCGAGATTGCAATATTATGGGATGGTGCCATGTTCCATCTTGGACCAACCACTTTGCCTAGGAATATGTGCCACTTATCACTCTCTAATTTTTCATTGAACTACCAACTCAGCACCGAGTTTTCTACCATGTCATCTACTAAGTCATCATGAGCCCACAAAATATTGTTAAGTCATCCACCAAGTCCAAGTTGCCTTTGTGCATGAGCCCTTTCTCCTAAAATTTGACATGCCTTAGGTAATTCAATAGAAATGCATTGATATATAAAAAGACAATTTTGGCACAACCCTAGCCAATGTGGGATAAATCCCCCAAATGCCCTCTACATAAAATTTCCACCCATGTTCTATGTGCACATGTCATAGACTAAGTTTGGATTGGTTTAAAGAAATTTTGATTATCCCTGCATATAATGTTTCCTCCAAAATTTGACATTGTCACCCCTTTAAATTTTGAACAGCTATCATTGAAGAATATATTTTGGTAAAAATTGTCAACGTGAAAGTCCATCCATGTCAAATGATTGAGAACACCACATGCCTCTGGTCACACTTGCACTTCAATCTCTCTTATAAATTTTTGGTAAGCTTCCTTTCCAACTTGGGAAGACATCTTTTGGCCATGTCTCAACTTAGTGCTACCCTTAAGCTTCCTAAATGATGGTTGGTTTTCAAGAGAAAATTCGCATATCAATGAGAACTGATGACGTGAGATCATTCATCCTACATATAAGAAACAAATAGTAACTATTCTTATAGATTGAGAAAATAATGTTTACTTAATATTGTAAGTACCTAAGATCATAATAAGTATTCCTAATAAGCCAAAATTATTCAAAACATGAGATCAAAATCAATGTATATATAGAGAAGCACAAAATGAGAATTTGTGTGCTAATAGATGGAACCTGAATCTTTTATCTTCATCCAATATCATTGGAGGTTCATATAACTTCATATTCTCAACATTAACAATTGATTAGATCTGCATATATGGAGGAAGATTAAGGATTAAGGCATTGGTACTGATCATTTCCAAAATCTCAAAAGGACCATATCTGATCAACTTGAGCTTCTTTCATTCTCCTTGCATTCTTTTCTTACTGATATGTAACCAAACTCTATCTCCAATCTCAAAATGGTGATCGATGTGATGCTTATCATGATGAGATTTATAGTTTGTTTGGCTCTTCTCCAACTATGCTTCTACTACCTGGTGGATTGCTTGGACCTTTTGATTGAAATTTGAAGCCTTCTCTGCATCATGGTAGAAATCCTCAATATTGTCCTTCCCAGAAGCAAAATAGATTGGTGTTTTAGGAAAGTAACTAAAGAAAGTCTCAAAAGGAGACCTCTTTTTAGAAGATTATGTTGCCTGGTTGTAAGCATGTTACACATAATGAATACTCTCATCCCACAACTTAGGATTTTTACTACAATAACCTTTGAGAAGATGCACAACTGTCCTATTCAATACCATTGTCTATCCATTATTCTGCAAATGGAAATAAGTACTCTTCTTCAACTTGGTGTCCATGAGGCCCCAAAATGTTGACCAAAATACACCTAAGAATCGATAATCTTGATTTGATACAATAGAATTGTGTAACTCAAAATGAACCCATACGTTTTGAAAGTACATATGAACTATTAGTTTAGCAGTGACTTGTTTCTTACAAGGTATTAGAATACACATTTTTTTGAACTAATCAACAACTACATACAAATAATCACATCCCTTCCTAGACATAGGTAAACCCCTAACAAATTTCATAGACACATTTTTCCATGGATGGGATGGTATAGGTAAAGGTGTGTACAACTCCAACTTCCTATTACTAGGTTTACTAGTTGCACACATCACACATCCTTTAATATATTTAGTTATAGTTTCTTACACATGAGTCCAATAGAAATATTTATGCAAGTTATCCAATGTTTTTCTTACCCCAAAGTGTCCTACAATCAATGAGGTGTGTTCTTCTTTGATAACATGTTGTTGTTCATCTTTTGGAATGCATAATTTTCCCCAAGTGATACAATAGTTTATCCTACAGATGGTAATATTTATCTTCTACATGTTTACCTTGGATTAGAGATGCATAGACATCCTTAAATTTTTCATCATTAGCGTATTGTTCTTGAAAAATTTCATGATCAATAGAACTATTTTTAAAGACTATCAAAGCATTCGTAACAAGAGTCCTAGATACCTTATACTTTATTATGGGCACCTTTCTTATACTTAATTACTTAGTGAAATTGATGCAGAAAACCCCATCCACATAAAGTTCCTACTTTTTTGCAACTTTTATTGTGAGTGAAAATAATGTATTGGTTGGTGATCAATGTGGATTACAGTTTATTTTCCTATTATGTAGTGTTTCCATTTTTTAACACTCAGAACTAATGCATAAAGTTCCTTATCATAAGTGAGATAGTTAGTTACTACTCCTGAAAAGGTTTCAAAGTGGTAGCGGATTGGTTTACCTCCTTGCATGAGTATAAATCCCATGGAAAACCCACGTGCATCTCTCTCAATTTGGAATGAATGGTGTAAATCTAGTGAATTTAGAATTGGTGTGGTCCTTAAATTTTCCTCCAAAGTTGTGAAATCCTTCTTCTATGGACCTCCTCATTGAAATTTTTCTTTCATACTAGTTAATGTGTGTAATGGTGATGAAATACAAGAGAAGTTTTCAATGAAATTCCTCCAGTACTGAAATGCACCTAAGAAACTCCTGACTTTTGTGACTATACATGGCTTAGACCATTTTACAATGCATTTGACCTTCGTAGGGTATACTTTCAATTGTCCACTTCTTATGACATAGCCTAAGTACACTAAGCATGTCTTAGCAAATTCGCATTTAGATATATTTACATAATTTTTTTCTTTTCTCAATACATCAAAAAATTTCTTTACATGGCTTACATGCTCTTCCCAATTTTGACTGAATATAAGGATATCATCTAGAGAGACTAGAAAAATCATCAATAAAAGGATGAAAGACATCATTCATGACTCTCATAAAGGTAGTTGGTGCATTACAAAGCCCAAAGGACATAACCAACCACTCATAAAGTCCCTATTTTGTCTTAAAAGTAGTTTTCCAAATATCACTTTTTACAATTCTTATCTGATAATATCTTCTATGTAAGTCTATCTTGGTGAAATAAATATAATTTTTTAATTGATCAAGTAAATCATCTATTCTAGGAAGAGGGCACCTACTCTTTATCATTATCTTATTTAGAGCTCTATATTTTATGAACATTCTCCAAGTCTCATCCTTCTTTGGAACCAACACAATCAGAGAACCACAGGGAGATGCACTAGGAATGATAACTCCTTTCGCAACCAACTCCTAAACCTGCTTCTTGATTTCCTCATTTTGCACAAGGGATAAATGGTAGATGCTTATGTTAGGAAGTGGCATATCTTTTTGCAATATTATCTCATGTTATGTTTCTCTCTTAGGAGGCAATCCCTTTGGTTCCTAAAACAAGTCATCATAAGAGGAAATAAATTTGATCAATTTAGCTTTATGTTTTGGATCACACCCCTTGAATGCCTCAAACATTTCATCTTCTTTTTCTTTTACAAGAATTAATAAAAATTTCTTACTATAATTGAGAAACCTTTTCATCTGACCAATATTAACTAGTGCAAGATTAGTCTTTATCTTATGTTCTTGTACAATGTATTCAATCCCATCTTTAAAAAGATGATACTTATTCTCTCCCCTATAAAAGATATCCTTGCGGTCATATAAATAGGGACTCCCTAATAAAATTCCACAAATATATAAAGGGACTACATCATCTTCTACCTCATCTACAAAGTTTTCAATGATAGAAAATATTAACTTACATTATTTTGTTACCTGTATATGTGCACCATTGAAAACCCATCCAAGACGATATGGATTTGAATGAGGTATTTTAGTGAGATTAATAATTTTTAACAACTTTTCTAGATATAAGATTAATTTGAGATCATGTATCAAATAATGTATCAACCTTAGTATGTTTGGTTACAACCCGAATATGAAATAATTCATTCATTTTCTTATCATTCTTAGGAGAAGATTATTTACTTGTACTTGCACTTGCATAGAAAAACTTGTATCATATGAGAGAGATATAGATTTTCCTTTGCCTTGGATCTTTGTAGAAAAAATATTTTTCTCGTCTCTAGAATCAAATCCAAGATCCTATTGAATTATAGCAGCATTAGTCTTTTTCTTTCCTTTGTTTCCACCATATTTCTTCATCCTTTTCTCTGGGTGCAGCTTCCAACACTTGGAATCATCATGACCCTCTTTCTTGCAATGTGAGCATGTTGGTTTTTCACCCTCTATCTTTAGTGTAGCTTTCTTTTCCTCCTTCCCCTTCCCTTTGTCTTTGGAATTTCCTTCAAACTTAGATGGCTTCTTATTAGAATTATCTATGAAATAACCCTTACCTCTTGACTCCAAATGTGTTTCCTATGCACTTACTTCATCCAAATTACAAGGATCCAAGACCGGAATGAAATGTCTTAGGTAAGAGTGAAGACCACTAATGTACTTAAGAAAAGTATCATGTGTGTACAATGGAACATTTAATGTAATATCCCTTTTCCTAAATTCATGGGTGTACTCTTGGACATACACATTTCTCTTGCCTAAAAGTTTTCCAGTTCATCATTAACTATTGCATATGGCTTAGGAGATAGAATTTATTCTTAATAGCACTAAATTTTTTTGACAAAGTTAAATTAACTCTACCATGTTGTGAAATTTCAGCCTGAGTTCTATCTCCCACCAGGCGAAATTTGTACCTTCCAAAAAAAGAGTAGCTAACTAGATCCTATCAGTATCATCTAAGAGATCTTGAACTCTACAATAGACTTCAACTTTTTGAACCCAATCATCTAATTTTTTAGCATTTAATTCCCCCTAATACTTTGGTAAGTCAAATTTTACATCCAATTTAATTCTAGTCTTATGTGCACCCTTGAAAGGATTAGAAGACATAGAATGAGTAGAAGGAGAAGATGGGAAAGAAGGAGAAGAGAGAGGTATTTTTGGAGGCTCGTGATAACCTCCTGATATTTTCCCTTTATCCTCGCGAGCATCATGTCTCTAGATCCATTCTTGCCTATCCTATAATAGAACAACTACCATGGCCTTCATGTCGAGAAAAGACTTCTGGAAACCTTTCTCATCAATTAATGAACTTTGTCCACCATCTATTTCTTCCATCTATAATAGTGGATTAGTTCTTTGTTTTCCAATCTTAGGATTATATTCTTCAAGATTTCCTTCACGTCTCTAAATCTTGGATCTCGTTAACATTCACTTATACAATACTAGTCAAATAAATCTCTAATACAAAACTTGATCTTATTTAGGATCTATGAAAAAAAAAAATAGAGAATGTTTAACAATATATACAATTAATTCAAACCTTTAGTTAAGAAAATTAACACAACTAAAATACTTAAATGAACAAAGCATAATAAAGATGATGAACTAAAATAAAGAGACTAAAGAGAGAGAAGAAAAAACACCATTGATAACAGATTTTGCGAACTAGCTACGTCTCCAGGTCCCTCTCCAATAGAGTGACCGATCTGATTATGCTCCAAAAATCAGATTACAACTATTATAAGGTCATTCCATTTTAACACAATGACATAACATTCCTCTGTTGTACATGAATGACTAAAAATTCTTCAAGATCGTACACTCCTCATCACATAGATGATTCTAAAAGGATGATATCCCCTATTTATACATAAAATAATCCTAAATAAGGATTAATAATAAAATAACCTTGTTATAACAAAATTGCATTAATATCTCATTTATAACCCTTTATGGGTTACTATAGTTTTGCATTGTTCATTTTAAATGTTTAGTTTTTACCATATAAGGGTTTAGACTTAACAAATGGTTAAAAATAACAAATCCTACAAATATGTTAAACATGTTACATAGTGCAATGGTTAGGAGGTATTTTGGTCAGTGATGAGTCAAGGTTTTGACCTCCACTGATGAATTTTTTAAGGCATATATACAAATAGCACTCAATAAAAATAATTATCACCTATATTTAAGTAAAAGAAAAGCGAGTGGCTCAATGGTGAGTCGATAGGTTTTTGAGAGAGTGGTTATGGGTTCAAATCCTATAAACCACATTTTTCTAGATAGTTCAAACTACACTGGTACCAAGGTGCCATGTGGCACCACCTAGTTGGGCCACATGACATCTCATATATCACTGATCCTGGCACATCTCCTTGCCACTTTTGATGTTGACTCACTATATGCATTCCATTTGTCAAACACAGATTTCTCCTTACTATCATGTTGTGCTAATATTTTGCTGACATCATTAGTTAACCTAGTAAACTCTCATCTTTGACCAACCATATATTTGGCGTACAAGCTCTATTTTTGATGAAACAAAGACCATTGGAAATATCTTCATGAGATCTTTGATTAGGTGACAATTTTGACAAATTTTGATATGATGATTTTTTTCCTTTCTGATTGGTCTTTGTGCCATATTTGACCAAACTTTGACTAGCCATAACTCGAATGTACAAACTTCTTTTTTGTCCGTTCAAGTTGTGTTGGACTTAGTTTCCCAAGATCTTCAACATGGTGTTATTTTTGAAATATTGGGGACACTTTGATTTTCAAAATATCCCCTAGATTAGCTACTCGTATTAATATTATTATCAATAAGGTTAGGAGTATTCATGAGGATATTCTTAGGAAGAATGTTGAATTGGTAAATTCTTTGTAGTCTATTGGGGTTATTTTCACCTATTTTTACATCTTATGTGTGCTGGTTGGTTTTCATTTTTTTTTGGTGTTGGTTGCATTCTACTCTTTTCTAGACTTTTTATAATTTTGGTGTTATCTCTAGTATTTGAGCATTAAGTATTTTCATTAGTATCAAATGATTTTAGTCGGTAAAGATTGGAATAATTAGTTACAAAATTCAGTTGGTTGAGCGTACAAATCCTTCACACCAAATAGTTACAAGGTAGAACATCAAGCTATCAGAATACAGGTTTAACCGAGCATGTCTACCGAGTATTGAGCTTGTAATCACCAATCATTCTACACACCGAGCATCAGTTATTCACCAAATAGTGAATGCAATGATTACCGAGTTATTCAAGAAATGGCATAGTAATCAATAATGGCACATATCTCTATGCAAATGGTTTACATGGATCTATAAATATTTTACCAAGATTGAGACATATTGAATATGGATGTAATCATTTGATTTTGTGATGATTCCTATGTAACAGTTGTGTGTGCTTGAATGTGACCTCTAAATCAACCACATACGCAACATAGTCATTACTCCTATGGTCAAATTACAAAGAGAATATGAATTATTCAATCCGAAATTCGTGAGGAAGCGACCTGTTGCCTCCTATGTAGGCGGGGGTGTATAATCGCTCTCAGATTGGAGAACCAACAACCATCAGACCGCTACTACAACGGAGGATTTTCCAAGAAAGCCATAAAGATGATATGCAAAGCTAGAATCAAACTAAGATGAATGCAATTAATCTAAGAATACTTGAAAGAAGATATGAAATGCAGATTTTTTTAGTTGATTTTGGAATAAAAATGATCTTAATCTAAGAACAATTAAGCAAATTTAATCTAAATGAGAAATGCAATTACACTAGAATTTGAAATTAAACTAGTTGCAAATGAAAGCTCGAAATTCAATCAAAAATTCACTATAGTGCCTTTACTCTCAAAAATTATCCCCCTGAATGAGAAAAAGAGGTCAAATAAATAGAAGAGCCAAGAGGAGGAGGAAGAGTTTCTTGATTCGAAACTCCTGACCCTTCATATCCCTTTTGGGACAAATAAGCATGAATTAATTTATTAAAAGAATGAAAAATGCCACATGAGGACCTTTCGAATATCTCAAATTATTAATTCAAGAAAAGGTGTCCATTTAAATAACAAGCAATTAATTAATTTCTTTTTATGTGTAATTAGCTAAAGAGGGTAGATTTTAATTTAATTATAAAGCACTTAGGACTTTACAATTAAATTAATGTATCATAGAGATAATTTAGCTAATAAAGTCAAAGAGACTTAGGAATTAATTTTAGTGTTTGATTATTGCAATTAATGGTCTTTGCAATTGACATCAAGTCAAATTAAGTCAGGTAAGAGAGAGAAAATTTCCTAGGGAACTAGGACTTTGGTGATGTAAAATCAAGATAATGCACCAAAATTGATAAAATTAAATAAGTGCCAATTTTGGGGTATTACATTTGCCCCTCTTTGAATTGATGTGCGAACAGCGCGTTGATTCAAAGAATAGTCCGAAGTGACAGATGAAAGCAGATCAAAGCATGAATTTTTTGAAGTCTAAGTTAGATTGCGAAGACAACGATCTTAGAAGAGAACCGGAATCGGGGTTAGATTGCCCCAATATCAATTGATGAAGATGCAGATTTAGGACTATCTCCGAATCAGGGTTAGATTGCCCCAATACGAAGCTTAGTCCTCCGAGACCCAGGTTAGATTGCCCAGATAACGGTCTAAAAGAGATTTTGAGAGTCATCTCCAGAACGAAGCTTGACTCCCAGGAATTAGGGTTAGATTGCCCCAATACCCAAAAGATTTCAAGAACCATCTCCAGAACGAAGAATGATCCTCGAGGATCTGAGTTAGATTGCTCAGATACCTAAGAGATAGATTTCCAGATAACAAGATGCGAGGCGTGAAGATGCCCCTAGCAATGAGGACTAATGATTCAAATCAGACTGATTCAAGAATAGATTCGACAAGATTCAAATGATGTAATCATCCTGCCCCCTCAGGAGCGAAATTGAAAGATGACATGTCAGAAGGATGATAAACAACAAGAGATTGCAGAGCAAAAGCAATTAGACTAGATTCGTGAAGCTACAGAAGTGAAACGGAGCAAAGTAGAGGTCCTGTTGACCAAGTTTGACCATAGTTGACCAAATTTTGACTAGGGTTGACTTGATGAAAAGAAGCAAAGATTTGAGAACATGATGCAAAGATGAGGATCTGGCAGGAAGATGACACCAGAAGGCTGACTGCACAAGCATCCGATCCAAAAGGAGTCCAATATTTAAAACGCAATTTTGAGCCACTTAGAGATGTCAGATTTCGATTTCGATCCCGAAAATGGATTCAAAACAGTCGATTTAGCAAAGGGTGCAATTTTCAAGGAAAACAGAGCACTTTCAAAAATTAGGTCAAAAGCTATATAAGGGTCGGAGGAGTCATTTTCAAATCATTATTCAGCATTGTCTTTTAGTGATTCTGAGCTCTGAGATAGAGAAATGGAGGGTCTGCCACTACATACACACCGATTTGAGCACTCTCGACGACATGCCCGGCCACCGGAGTATGATGCACCTGTAAGTAGTCGATAAACTGCTTTGTATTTCAATTCGTATAGCGTGATAGGTTAGATTTTTTTTAAAAAAAGATTAGCATAATGAAAAAGTGTGAAATATCGCGCGAGAAAGTAGTTCTCTCGCGCGAAGGCAGGTTTCATTTCGCACGATAAAGTAGTTTTCTCACGCGAACTAACAAGCTCCAAGGATAGAACTTCGCGCGAGCTAGAGGGATGTCGTATGCGAGAATTTTGTTTTCTCGCACGAAATGGTAGTTTTCTCGCATGAAGTGGCAGTTGTCTCGCGCGAAGGAACACTTTTCTCGTGTGAAAGACTGTTGCAAGTGGCCAAATTTTATCAGATTTGCATGAAATCAGCCAAATAAAGTCTTGTAGAGCCTTGTCATAGGATAGATACTCTGCTGTAGTTGTTGTTGTAGTAGTGAAAACCAACATAATTGAGTTATTGACCCAGTGTCGTCATTTGCTGTGCAGGTTGACTTTCCAGATATCGCATTTTGAGCACATCACCCGGTTATTACTACATTAGTTTAGAGACTGACAGATGCTGAGAGTGCTCACATTGATGCTCTGGGCTTGGGATATTTGCGTGAGTTACCCGACATTCGGGTGAATCACGGTCTTCTTACTGCATTGGTAGAGCGTTTCCATTCGGAGACGAACACATTTCATTTTTTAATGGGAGAGATGACAGTGACCACCGAGGACATATATAGGATCCTGCGGATACCCATTCATGGTACTCGTGTTGAGTACAATACACAGTCACGGCAGGGTACAGTGGCCTTGAGGACTATCTTCAGGGATGATCTTGTGATGGGTCGGGCCATCTCCTGGGAGGATTTGGTGCACAGATATGGTGGAGTGCATCCATTCGAGGTCATGTTGGCTATATTTTTGAGTTGTTACCTCGTACCTGATCGAGGTCAGCATGGACTAGAGTGTGGTTGGGGTACTATGCTGCAGAGGATGTTGGACAGACCAGCTGTGAGATTTGGATGGGGGGAGTGTATGCTGGCACACATGTATCACGAGATGCATGAGATTGTGTACAGAGGTGTGAGATCGATGGCGACAGGAGTCTTCATCTTACAGGTCTGGGCCTGGGAGCACCTCCCCATTTATAGACCCCTATTCCATGATACGCGACAGGCGCTGGAGCCTTATATTTACAGATATTCAGGTGTGATGACCCAGCCCCTGCTGGGTAAGACAGAGCAGTGGAGAGCACAGTTGGATGACATGGTCGCTGTAGTTTGGAGACCTTGGATAGCTACTGAGCCTTGGGACGATGCTCGGAGAGAGTTTGCTACCATGTTTGTATCACGTCCACTGATTGGATGAACCATTCAGATGATCGAGAGATTCATGGTTACACGTGTCCTGCGTCAGTTTGGTAGATAGCAGGATATTTCACAGGAGTATTGCCCCTACGCTCGCTTCTCCGACGAGGAGAAGAAGGGGTGGCATGCATGATTGGATCCAGGGCGATGCGCGATAGAGTCACGCATCCCACCAGCACGATGGGATTACATGGTGGATGTCACCAATGCAGGGGTGACACCTGCATATAGGGACCAGTTGATTGCACGGCCTCATCCGAGGTTCACAGATCCAGTTGGCATAGGAGTACAGCAGCAGGCACCACAGCAGCAGCAGGCACCATAGGATCAGCAGGCGCAGGTAGAGCAGCCTATACAGCAGCAGGCTGTGCAGCAGCAGCAAGCACCACAGCAGCAGCAGGCAGCACAGGATCAGCCGGCGCAGGCAGAGTAGCCTATACAGCAGCAGGCACCACAACAGAGACCTGGGCAGAGAGTTTTGAGGCCCCGATTAGGACAGGTGAGCATCCCTGCTAGGACCATGGGCTCAGATCCCAGAGCAGGGAGTAGCGGTACACAGCAGAGATCTACGAGACCACATACAACTGATATATCCCAGCAGGTACCACAGGGGGAGGATACTGACATGCCAGACGTGGCCGCTGGAGCAGGTGTAGGACAGGTGCAGGAGGCTCTCAGGAAGAGCCGAGAGAGAGTACGGCAGGTGCAGCGTGAGCGTGATGATTTTCACACACGTCTTATCCGAGAGGAGACTCGAGTAGCAGATAGGGATGCAGAGATTAGACAGCTACGGGCGGAGTTAGCGCATTCGAGATTAGAGACGAGATATGAGGCCGCCCAGGTGGCTTATTACTATGCAGCATACTGTGGGGCTGTTCCAGATATATCAGAGCAGGTGCCGCCATTTTCCGAGTATGCTGGGGCTCCCCAGGCTCCTTCACAGGCTCCTCCACAGGCTTCTCCACAGGGACCGATGCCACCACCACAGACATTAGGACAGCAGGCTCCTCCACCTCCACCCCCTCCCAGTGGGAGTGGATCTTGATTGTATCATAGCTCATTTTTGTTGTTTTGGTACTGTGCTCGAGTAGCACCTCTTTGTATATGACATTTAGATCGAGATATATATATATATATATATATATATATATATATATATATATATATATATATATATATATATATATATATATATATATATATATATATATATATATATATATGAGATCGATGATTCCGTTGATATCATTGTACTTGTTGCAAATTGCTTGAATGTATAATGTTTAGGAGATGTGCTCTTATATGCTTTAGATGTATGAATAGAAATGTATGCAATGTAGTGATAGATAAATGGTTTATGCTTATAGCGGATACACATGTTGATGCAGATGCAATGAGTTTATGGATGGAAATAAAATGTAATGGATATGGTACTAATCATCTCATGCAAGATTGTAGCAATATTTAACAGGTACTAATCAAAGGATAGATATGTTCAAGGATCGACAATGAAGACCGGATACTTGTGCAACCAAGAAGAACCCAAGGCAATAGATGAGAGCCTTTGATGAAGACTATTAAGAGAGTAAATAAGGCATCGTCTTAAGTTCAAAGCCTAAGCTAAAGATGCAAGCTTAAAATGAAAATGCAAACCCTAGGACTTGGTTGTTGGACTCCCCGTATTTATCATCATAGAGCCTTTCAAGTTCGGACAATCGCAAGATGTCATACAATCCTTACTAATATCGCTATCATGAGAATATGAATATGACATGAGTCTTAAATTTGTCGGAATAAGGTGTAAGCATTAAGGCACAAGAAGCCAGAATGACCTGAACACCTATTCCTTTTAATCTAGCAAGTTAACATAAGCATTAGAGCATAAATGCTAGAATGACCTGAATGTCTCTTGCAAACAAACACACCAAGCACGCAGGAGTTTTTTTCTTTTGCCAAAGATTGCTCGCAGTGACCCTTACGTTCACTTAACAGGACAAGCGTTCAATTTCATCAGTAGCAGAAAGAAGTCACTCAAAAGACAAGGAGAAGAACCAACCTCACCAAAGCATCGATATAAAAGGAGTCAAGGTACGCATGGCCATCCAATACGAGATAGAGGCTCTTACAGACGGACACCCCTCTTAAATGAATTCTTTGGATCATGGGAACTAAACCAACAAGCAGAAAGCAAAGAAAGCAAACAAACAAACACTCAAAGAAAACAAAGCTCAACATGCCTCAAAGGAACACACATTTAGTTTAAGTTTCAGTTCAAGTTCGTGTTCAAGCGGATTGAAGTTGATTCGGAAAGATAACGTTCGAAGTCTCAATGAGATAATGACAGTAGGTAGACATAATGAGAATCACTGGTGATTGATGTAAGGGAGAGGTCCCAAAAGTGAGAGGTCGAACGAAAGCTAGGTATCCGCAGGCAGGCATAATGAGAACCACTGGCGACCAATGCTCAAAAGAGTTTCCGAAAGTGAGGACAATGCCCCCTAGACTAGGCAGATGCCCCCAAGTGTGAACCAGTTCCAATCCATGAAGAGTCGAGGAAAAATCAAAGACAAGCACATGAGCTAGCAAACCAAAGCAGGAAAGCAGGAAAACAAACTAAAGCAGGAAAGGAAGGAAACTAAAGCAGGAAACTAAGAGCCAAGCGACGCTAAGATGAGACGCTGAGATGAGATGTTACTTCAGGAAAACAAGAGGTGCCTGTTTACCAGGTTTTCACCATCTTGGCAGAGATTCTATTTTTGCTACCATGACGCCTGTTTACCAGGTTTTCATCAATGGCACATTTTTTTCTTTTTCAATTTTTTTGTACTTTTCTCTTTTTTTGCTTTTTTTTGTATTTTTTGAATATCTCATTTTTTTGGTATTTTTTGATCTTTTTATTTTTTTTGTATTTTTCACATTTTCTATTTTTTTTTGGTATTATCAAGGCGTCTGTTTACCAGGTTTTCACCAGGATAATAGATACATCAAAGCGCCTGTTTGCCAGGTTTTCACTAAGATGATCATTTTTTCAAGACATTTTGCAATTTTTAGGATTTTTTGCAATATATCAATTTTTAGGATTTTTTCAGGACCAATAAATATGTACATGAGCATACAAGCAATGTCTCAGCTGTAGAACTTCTTCAGATGAAGAGCGTTGATAGGCTCTTTGAGTTGCTCTCCTTCAGTGGTGGAGAGGCGGTAAGCACCAGATCCAAATGCTGCAGTAATAATGTATGGACCAAGCTAGTTTGGTTCAAATTTTCCTTTCTGGGTTCTTTTCTACTGATTCTTGGGGTTCTCCCTCAAGACGAGGTCACCCACTTGGAATTCCCTTTGTCTGACTTTCTTGTTATATGTTTTTGACATTCTCTTTTGATATGCTCGAAGATGATCGAACGCCACCCTCCGACGTTCATCTAATAATTCAAGCTCTTGCAACCTAGATATTCTGGTATCTTCATCAGTGATGAGGCCCTTCAGAGAGATTCGCAATGTCGGAATCTCAACCTCAATTGGCAATACTGCTTCTGCCCCATAGACTAAGGCAAAAGGAGTGGCTCCCGTTGGTGTTCGGATACTTGTTCTGTAAGCCCACAAAGCCGGATTAATCTGGAGATGCCAATCTCTACCAGATTTATGAACTGTTCTGTGCAAAATTTTTAGGATTGTCTTATTAGAAGCTTCTGCTTGTCCATTACCCTGAGGATAATAAATAGATGACCAATGCTGAATGATCCTGAATTTAGTGCATAAGTCTGTCAAATCTTTGTTCTTAAACTGTCCTCCATTTTCAGTGATAATAGATGAAGGTATGCCATATCTGCAAATAATATAGTTCAAAATGAACTTAGCAATAGTCCTTCCATCAGCTATAGTCAGAGGAACTGCCTCGACCCATTTGGTAAAGTAATCTGTAGCAGTGATTATGAATTTATGTCCTCTTGAAGAAGAAGGGTGTATCTGACCAACCAAGTCAAAAGCCCATTGTTGAAATGGCCAAAAACTAATGAGAGGACTGAGCTCCCTAGCAGGAGCGTGGATCAGATTCCCATGATATTGACACTACTTGCAAGTCTTGACATATTGGACAGCTTCTTTTTCCATATCCGGCCAGTAGTATCCATCTCTAATAAGTTTACGAGCTAACGTCAGACCACTCGAATGAGAGCCACAAATACCTTCGTGTACCTCAGCTAACGCACGTTTGGACTCATCGGGTTCTAGACATCTAAGTAGAGTACCATCTAGGCCCTGTCTATACAAGTCATTTGCTATAAGAACATACCGTGAAGCAGTACGAATGAGGTGACGTTTCTCATTTCGGGTATAGGTATCGGGGATAATTTGGTCCCGAAGATAAGAGTAAATATGGTGGTAGCGGGATGAGTCATGTCCAATGACTGAACAGATCATCTTGGATTCAGGATTGTCATAGGCAGGGTAGCATAATGTTTCCACCAGGAATTCATGCCTGAAGTCATTTTCTGGCATTTGTAATATTGAAGCCAAAGTAGCCATAGCATCAGCCACCTTATTATCTGTTCTTGGAATCTGCTGGAAGGAAATATGTGCAAAGTATAACTTAAGATCATCCACCATTCTTTTGTAGGGTATTAGCTTGTCATCCTTTGTTTGATATACATTATTAACTTGATTAATGATCAACTGAGAATCGCCAAAGACTTGGAGCTCATCTATACGCCATTCAAGGGCTAATTTCATACCATTGATAAGAGCCTCATATTCAGCTATGTTGTTGGTGCAAGGAAACATCATTTTGTAGGCCTTAGGCAAAGAATAGCGTTGAGGTGTTATAAACAGAATACCCGCACCTGATCCTTGTTGAGTGAATGAGCCATCA
The DNA here is from genome assembly GCA_027943335.1 of Chamaecyparis obtusa. Classification (NCBI taxonomy): domain Eukaryota; kingdom Viridiplantae; phylum Streptophyta; class Pinopsida; order Cupressales; family Cupressaceae; genus Chamaecyparis; species Chamaecyparis obtusa. The sequence continues at coordinate 55,408 of BSBK01000561.1, forward strand.
AAAAACATACTCCAAGACTGATGTGTGAGATGCAGAATGGAGTCATCTGGAAACTCAATGTTCAAAGGTTGGTGATCATGTAGAGGAGCCTCTGCCAACTGATCAGCAATTGCTTGTCCCTTAATAGCTTTCCTTTCCACATATTCAATATCAAACTCACTGAGGATCATGACCCATTTAGCCAACCTACCCATGAGAGCAGCCTTGCTTAATAAGTATTTTAGCGGGTCAATTTTTGCAATAAGCTTTGTAGTGTGAGCCAACATATAATGTCGCAGTTTCTGTGAGGCAAACACTACAGCTAGACAAGCTTTTTCAATAACAGAGTAGTTCATTTCATAGGACACCAATGTTCTGCTGATGTAATAAATAGCTCTTTCTTTATTGTTCTGATCTTCTTGAGCTAAGAGAGCACCCAAAGATGTACTTGTGGCTGAAATATACAGTATAAGTGGCTTCCCATGGATAGGAGGCATCAAAATGGGTGGATTGGCAAGATATTGTTTTATTTGATTGAGTCCCTTGTCACATTCCTCGTTCCATTCATAGGTGACACCTTTATGCAGAGTTTTAGTGAACGGCTGTGACTTATCAGCTAGCTGTGAGATGAACCGCCGAATGGATTGCAACCTTCCTTGTAGACCTCTCATCTGACTTATGTTCTTAGGAGGAGGCATGTCCATAATAGCTTGAACTTTTTCTGGATCGACTTCTATGCCTTTGGCTGAGATAATGTAACCCAAGAGTTTTCCAGAAGTGACTCCAAATGCACATTTCTTGGGATTAAGTTTGAGGCTAAACTGCTCCATGCGGTCAAGGATGGGACCCAAATCTTCAAGGTGAGTTCTTCGCTGCATACTCTTGGCTAAAGTATCATCTACATAGTCCTCCATAGTTTTGTGCATCATATCATGGAAGATAGTAGTAACAACTCTCTGATATGTTGCTCCGGCATTCTTAAGCCCAAAAGGCATAACATTCCAGCAGAAAGTGCCCCAAGCACATGTGAAGGCAGTTTTTTCTTGGTCTTTTGGCACAATTTTAATTTGATTATAGCTAGAGAAGCCATCCATCAAGGAGTACATCTCATATCCTGCTGTCATGTCTACTAGTATATCAATATTAGGCAGTGGGAAATCATCTTTTGGACATGCCTTATTGAGATCTCTGAAATCTGTACACACACGAATGGACTTATCATGTTTAGTAACTGGAACAATGTTTGAAATCCATTCAGCATAATCAATTGCTCTTATGAAACCAGCTTTAAGGAGCTTTTCTAGTTCAATTTTAACCAATAGTGCCACATGAGGGTGCATCTTTCGAAGCTTCTGCTTAACAGGTTTGACATCTGGTGCAATGGACAAATGATGCATGATTAGATTGGGATCCAATCCAGGCATATCAGAATAACCCCATGCAAAGTTTATTTTCTTGCATTGGAAGAATCTAGTGAACTCTTCTTTTTCTTCAGCAGATAATGAATGTGCTAAATGTATAATCTGTGGAGTAGCCTCAGTGCCCAAGTTCACCGGCTGTGTCGGTTCAATCAGAACTGATGATCTTTCCTGAAAATGGCTTGGTAGAGTATCAAGTATCTCATCCTTGGGCGCCTCAGAGAGGTTTTCACCCTCAGATACGTCTTTTATTTTTACTATTTTTGGCTCTGATACTACCACAAAGTGGTTTTCACCATCAGAGCTCTTATTTTTTCTATTTTTTATTTTTTGACTAAGATACTTGATATCCCCTTCTATCATGCTGATGCTGTATTCGCTGGTGGAAGACATTAAAAGTTCGAGAGCATGGAGGTAACAGGCTAGTTCATAATCATTCTGGAATGTGAGGACTTCATTGGATGCGAGAGGGGAGTTCCAGTTTATTAGATCAGGACGGTGGAGTGAAAGGGAAGTAGTGGCTGGTTCAACTGCGTTCACGGTATAACCCTCAAAAGCGTTAACAAGCAACTCAAGAGCTAGAGCAGTCTCGTCCAGAGGAGTGTTCGAATCCCTATGAGATCCTACGTCGGAAGCGGAAGACAAGTCGACATCTACAACATCAAATTCTTGTGTTCTAGCGCTAGACCCTTCACCTACTTCGAGGAGTCTTTCATACTCATGAACAGTATCTATGTCTACATCATAAGTGGCATCGGATGTAGAGTCGAACTCATATTCATGTGAGTCCGTACTTGATGTAGGAATTTCATTAGCAGCATCATTAGTCTCATTATTATTCCTTCTGTCATTGACAGCTTGCTGAAGTTGTTCTTGTTCATAGTATTTTTGAAAATATGGTGGCCTATATTGCTCACCTGTAAAATTGGGATCATTATTTAATGCTGCTTTCCATTCCTCATATGTAACTTGATGTACTGAAGAAGTTTTCTCAGAATCAGCCTCAGAGCACGTCTCAGTATCAGTCTCTACCAGATGAACAGGTATGATAGGCTCATCAGGTTCAGAAAGGATTTTCGCAATATCCAAAGGGATAGGATATGGAAATGTATCTTCATCAGAGCTATTTTCTGGATTCATCTTTGGAGTAGTATTTTCAATTTCTTGTTCATGTTCAGGTTCAGGCTTGAAATCAGACATAGGAGCCAACATAAATGTCTTGGTCCCCAAATGAAAGGGAGTCTTTTTAAATCCTAAGCCAGTAGTGTCCTTTGGGCTACGACCTACAGCTTCAATAGGCTTCAACAATCCATTATCATTTACCCCTATAGGACCACTTCCCTTGTATCCAAAGCGCTTCATGATTTTGAAACCTTCACTATAAGGTTCTTGTTCTAACTCTGGAGGAGTAGTTGTTTCAGATATCTCCTTTCCTTTATAGATCCAAGCTTTGATAGCTCTTTCCTCATCTTCATCTTCTAAAGGTATGGAGGCTCGCACAAAAGCACCATCATAGATTGTTTGAGGAGGATTATCAGAAAGTCCATGAGTTTTCGAAGGTTTCCCATAGAGGTGTGGAGAGGGAGGTAAAGCTGCTAGAGATAGCACAGGTTCTATTTGATATTCTCCCATGCCCGTATCTTTAATTTTCAAAGTTTGCTCCATTTCTCTAAGCTTAGTGTCATAGAACTCAGTGGAGTCCCTATTGGCAGGAACAAAGCTATCTGTAGTTTGCATGAGAGTATTACAAGAGAGATTGGTGTTTGCGGGTACAGTGACTTCCGCCCCGTGAAATGGGAACTTGATGCATTGATGATATGTGGATGGAACAGCCTGCATCTCATGAATCCAAGGCCTACCCAACAAAATGTTGTATGCTAAATGAATGTCGAGCACTTGGAAAGTAACATCTCTCTCAACAGGACCTACGTGGATAGGTAGCACAACTAAACCCTGGGACTTGCGTTCTTCTTCATCATAAGCTTTTATGGTAATCATCTTACGGGAGTCTATGCAATCCTCATCATAACCTAGCTGAGTGAGCAATGTAGTGGAACAAATTTTAAGACCAGCGCCATTATCAATAAGCACACGACGGACACGTTTGGGACCTATCATAACCTCTATGTGTAAGGGAGCATTATGCGGGTGATTCAAAGAATGATCATCTTCCTCTGAGAAGGAAAAATAATGCGGTGAGGTCAAGTGACCCACCATAGATTGGAACCGGTTTAGATCAAGATCCTTGGGGACATTTGCTTTAGCGAGGGCTTTATCCAAAATTTGCCTATGAGCAGGCGAGATTTTTAACAACTCAAAAATAGTAATCTGAGCATTGGTTCGCTGGAGTTGATCTAAGATACTATAACTAGTAACACTAGATGTGGGAGTCGATTTAGAAGCTTTGTTGGTAGGGCCAGTGGTAATCTTATCCATCGTTTGTTTCGGAGCAACCTTGTCTGTGCTTTGTCTCGAAGTATCCTTGTCTACAGTTTGCTTCGGAGGATTAGGACCTTTCAAAACAACTCTTCCACATGATCGAGTGACAATAGTTGCACAATCTTGAGTTTGTTTAGATTCAGATGAACAAGATGTGGAATTTCGTAAGATGAAAGGAACTCTAGGCTTGGGAGCATCACCACTCCCCTTAAAAGTGATCACATCACAATATTCAACTCCCATAGGTTCAATCATGTTAATAACATTATCGGTAGAAGGGTAAGTGTAATTCACCTTAGCATTGTTGTTCTTAGTTGTAGAAGACTCTCCTTTCTCATGAGGAGGAAAAGGATCTTTGAATGCCTGATGATCAGAATTCTTATTATGACCATCCACAACAATATCACCGCTGTCAATCAAATCTTGAACTTTATGTCTCAACTGAAGACAAGTGGATGTCTTATGACCAATATTTTGATGATAGTCACAATAATCATTGTCATTCCACCAGTGAGGTCTTGGTTGTGGGTCATAAGTTCGCTTGTCCAAAGGAGTGAGAATCTGATTTTGTATGAGAGTTTTAAAGACTACATCAAGAGGCTCTCCCAAAGAAGTGAAATTGCGCTTAGGTCGAGGAGCCCACGGTTTATTTCTAGAAAATCTTGAACTGTGCTGATTATCTGTTGTATTCTTTTCGATAGCCTTAGCCACTTGTATGCTAGAAGTAAGATTAAAGACAGGCTTTGAAGGCTTTGTGGTGACATTATCGACCACTCCATCATTTACCACCTCTCTATTCTTGTTTACAGACTTCCCTTTATCCTTGTTCGTTGAGAATCCTTGTTTATTGTCTTTATTCAGAATTAATTCTCCCTTTTTGACCATAAAGGCTTCTATCCTCACAGCTTGTTTGATCATGCTGTCAAATGTCAAAGGACCTTGTAATTGTACTTGATATCCAAAGTCTGGAAGAAGGTTGTCTAAAAAAATATCAAGTTTCTCAGATTCAGCCAATTTACGAGGATACTTTGTACAAAGTTGTCTCCACCTCTGGAGAAAAGACAAGAAAGGTTCTCCCTGTCGTTGTTTCAAATTACACAAGTCACGAATATTGACAGGGTGTTGGATGTTGTGAGAATAATGCTGAAGAAAAAGATTGGCAATCTCGTCAAAAGTTTGAATACCAGGATGTAATCGACAAAACCATTCCATAGCTGGCCCACCCAAGCTGCGGGGGAAGAGTCTCATAAGATACGTTTGATCATGCATGAATTCCATGGATAGCGCGCCAAACTCTCTTAGATGATCTTGAGGATCAGTTGTACCCATGTACTTGTCATATTTGGGTAACTCTACTCCTCTTGGAAAAGGAGGCATGTAAACATTCTTATCAAAAGGAAAAGGACATATATTCTCCAATGTAAATTGTTGTGTGGGCTTATCCTTTTCTTTTGTTAGTTGAGTAATTTGATCTTGCATACTTTGAATCATCTTTTGTAGCTTAGCGGTTTCAGTTTCTTCTTCTTTAGCTACAATAGTTTCCACTTGGAAATTCGAAGGTAGTTTGGCTCCTTGCTTAGCCAACTCAAGAAAATACTTTTCCTTATCTTCCAAAAGAATAATTTCCATCATTTTAATGAGATTCTTGTTAGCTTTCGCAGCATTTATATCATTCTGAGTAATTACATCATCCTCGTTACCAAGAGTCTCATATATGCTTTGTGTGTGATCTTGTTGATCATCTTGATTTTGATCATAAGGAGGAGGGCGATAGTTATATGCTGCTTGTTGATCAGCTTGAGTTTTGTTGTGAGATTGATCGTCATTATGAGACTGATTGTGATGAGTCTGATTTTGGTCATGAGAAGATTGACCATGGTATTGATTATAAGTTTGACCGTATTGGCTTGATTGAAAGTCAAATGGGTTCTTGGTTCCCATCTTGTTAAGATGAATTTGTGCTGCAATTGAAGCTTCAGTAAAGTGATGAGAACGATGTCGAAAAGGTGCAGCCAATGTAACTTTTGGTGTGTGAATAGCTTCAGATGAATCACTATCTTCAGTGGGATCAATAGTTTCAATAATGGGTTCCGTCCGAGGAAATGATCTCCCAAAGCCACAAAACAATGAATTGTTTTGAAAATAAGAGTTGTCTTGTTCTTGGTGTGACGAACTAGATTGCGAAAATAAAGGATTAAAGCACTCTTGGAAAACCGAAGGAGATGTCTGAGAAAAATTATCTTGTGGAGTGTTTAATGACGAATTTGAAGAACTCTTACAAAGTTCAGACTTCTCAACAAATTGGAAATGACCTATGTTTTGATTATGAGATTTACTTTGATCTTGATCAGCGTTCTGGATAGGATAAGTCTTACCACTTCGAGTCGTGACAGTCATAGACGAAGATGTAATGAGAAAAGATTCGGGATAAAGCTAGGTTCTATCTCTAAGATAACGAGAAAGAGATAAATGGCTAGAACAGCCAAGATGCAAGATGGACCTGGTACGAATTGTCAAAAAGAGATGGCTAGAACAGCTGAGATAAGACAACCGCAATGCGAGGTACAAAAGGCATAAAGAGATAAGATGAATAGATAAGAGACAACATGAAACAAAGAAAAGGTCGATCGATTCCTAACTCAACACAACCAGTTTCTGACGGTAAACAACAGGGAAGCAAAAAAAATAGACCCCAGACAAAAAGCAGACTAGATAAAAAGTCAAACAGTGAACTGCAAATAGGTCTCTGTTTTGGAAAACTGCACTACAGGTTCGCGCGAGAAAATGCCTGACCGCGCGAGGAAATGACAGCTCGCGCGAGATAACACAGAACTTCGCGCGAGAAAATACAATCTCACGCGAGGAAGTGCTCTAAAGCTAAAAGCTCGCGCGGGAAACAGGCAAAATCTGACAGTTTTGACGCAATTTTCGAAGTTTGAGTTGAATTTTGAGGTACAGTCTGAACTGATGTCTGACAGAAAATCCAATTTCCTGACAGGTTGACAGAATTGTTTAATCAACACACTCATTTTAGGATTCTAAGCATTCGTTTAAAGACACAATGGTTTTAGATCAAGCACTTGTGAAGCAAAAAGTAGTCATTAACAGACCTATCAAGGACAAAGCAACTTGATAGCATCAGGGAAGTCTTTGTTTGATAATGTATGGACAATGTTTAAGACTCAATAACAAGCACATAGCCTAGTCCTACAAAAAAAAATGGTGAGAAGCCAAAACCTTTTCCCCATTGCTTGAATGCATACGTGCACCTCACACAGCTGTGTCACCCCCTAGAGGGCGCCCGTGTTTTTGGTGTTTCCAAGGACTCAACAGTGTATGTTCAAAGGTTACCCTTGTAGCAGGGGCCAGTGTCGCAACCACCTCCAAACGTCCAGGTGTATGCCTATGATGGGAATCTGTGTATGATAAACATACGGAGAGATTCTTCCCCCTCCTTGCGCAAAGATAATGACTCCTTTCGGAGATAAACCGGGTAGGCCACTAGCTAAGAAGGTTTTTTTACTAGGCTTCCGTTCATAATAACCTTCGGTGCCCCTGATACAAGGTTGAGGCCTCGCAGCCACACCAACACCTGAAAATCACACACCCCCGCAAGCAGGGCTTGGAGCGGCGCCGCTCAGTGTAATAGACAGGGCCTTTCCATGATGATCGTCAAAGTCATGAAAAGGAAGTTACCATAGTTTTGGAGTCTTTAGACTCAACAAAACTTTCTTTATTATAGTGAGGTGGAATCACCGGCAATAGGTGTGTACTCACTTGGGTCATTCCCGGAGGTTCAATACCGACAGGCCCTCTAAAGGTGACACTAGACTTGGTTTAGATTCGGGAGTCTGATTTTTTGATTCTCCCAAAGGGAGAAGAGCATACTTCTCTATCCCGTTTCCTCACCCAAACACATCAAGAAAGTTCATCACCAAGTTAGTTTCACCTCACCAAATCTATACGCTTTTGGGTTTCTGATTCTCTCTCAAGGAGAGAAGAGCATAATTCCCTGACGAATAGAAATGTTAAAGATTCACTAACTTTCTCCGCTTCCCCAAGAATTCATCATATTAGTAAGATCATTAGAATTCCAGATTCATTCATGGTCATCACCTCCATGTAATGAAGAGCCAAAATTCCTACTCACTATCAAAATTCTCAAGAAATTTTAACGGAGCCCTATTTATACTATGTGAGTAAAAGCAGGAAAAAAAACACAATGTTTTAGCAATCTTCAATTATTCATCCTGCAATCAAACCATTAGTATGTTTTCAAATTCTTTGACAAGCGTCCTGCAGAAACTGTTAATGCTGTAAAATATCAGAGAGATAAAAATCAACAGTTATCGGAAGTTATCAGAAATTAAGAGTAGAAAGAACAAAAAAATTGGAAACTGGAAAAAACTGTAATATAACTTCGCGCGAGAAAGTACAAATATGCGCGAGAAAATGAGGCATACGACGCGAGATAACTAAAATCTCGTGCGAGGAAGCACTCCAGTGCGCGCGAGAAAGTGCAAACTCTGGGGCGAGACAGTAAAATTTCACGCGAAAGAGTGCTACAGGAGCAAAACTTCGCGCGGGACGCTCTGGATTCTCGCACGAAGATCCATACACAAACAGTATGGACGCACAGCAGAGCAAAATTTCCTGTCAGAAAAAAAAATGATAATGAGGCCAGAAATTGATCTTTCTGCCCCACGGTGGGCGCCAAAATGTGTGTGCTTGAATGTGACCTCTAAATCAACCACATACACAACATAGTCATTACTCCTATGGTCAAATTATGAAGAGAATATGAATTATTCAATCCGAAATTCGTGAGGAAGCGACCTGTTGCCTCCTATGCAGGGGGGGGTGTATAATCGCTCTCAGATTGGAGAACCAACAACCATCAGACCGCTACTACAACGGAGGATTTTCCAAGAAAGCCATAAAGATGATATGCAAAGCTAGAATCAAACTAAGATGAATGCAATTAATCTAAGAATACTTGAAAGAAGATATGAAATGCAGATTTTTTTAGTTGATTTTGGAATAAAAATGATCTTAATCTAAGAACAATTAAGCAAATTTAATCTAAATGAGAAATGCAATTACACTAGAATGAGAAATTAAACTAGTTGCAAATGAAAGCTCGAAATTCAATCAAAAATTCACTATAGTGCCTTTACTCTCAAAAATTATCCCCCTGAATGAGAAAAAGAGGTCAAATAAATAGAAGAGCCAAGAGGAGGAGGAAGAGTTTCTTGATTCGAAACTCCTGACCCTTCATATCCCTTTTGGGACAAATAAGCATGAATTACTTTATTAAAAGAATGAAAAATGCCACATGAGGACCTTTCGAATATCTCAAATTATTAATTCAAGAAAAGGTGTCCATTCAAATAACAAGCAATTAATTAATTCCTTTTTATGTGTAATTAGCTAAAGAGGGTAGATTTTAATTTAATTATAAAGCACTTAGGACTTTACAATTAAATTAATGTATCATAGAGATAATTTAGCTAATAAAGTCAAAGAGACTTAGGAATTAATTTTAGTGTTTGATTATTGCAATTAATGGTCTTTGCAATTGACATCAAGTCAAATTAAGTCAGGTAAGAGAGAGAAAATTTCCTAGGGAACTAAGACTTTGGTGATGTAAAATTGAGATAATGCACCAAAATTGATAAAATTAAATAGGTGCCAATTTTGGGGTATTACAACAGTTAGATCTAGGTTATTTTTGTATACTATTGATCTTAGGTTTTCTAAGATGTTGTAGCCCTAATTAGGTCAAAGCAGTTTTCTATATATTTGTAAAAGATGTTATTTTAGGGATGCATGATATACGATCATGAAGTAGTAGTCACACACTGGACATCTAAGATCAGACAAGGGTTTACATGACAGAGAAGTTTTAACATATAGTATCAGTTTATCAGAAACATACTAGGCTACCGAGTAGGACAGAAGGTTATATTCTACACATTGAGGTGATATCTATTTGATATTTCATAGATCTAATTCAAAAAAGCATAAGTTGTCATTTACAAATATTCTACTATTATCAATTTAACCATTCTAGCAGATTGTAAATCTCTTAATAGAGTAGACTTAACCATCTTATGAAAATCTCTTAACTGAGTGCACACATACTTTGTGTTGCTAAAATCCTTTAACAAGATAGATCTATTTGATCTTATGTTACTCCTAGCTGGGTAAGATCATCAGAAGTGATCACAATTGTAGCCTTAACCTGCATACTTTATTTACTGCAATAGTGAAGAATTTATGGGTGTCATCCCCACCGCAGTTTTTACCTTCTAACAAGGGTTTTTGTGTAACCAAAATACTTGAGTCATGAGTTAAAAATTTCATGTATGTTTTATTATTTTGCTTACATTCCTTTTACATTTACAAGTTATATGAATATATGCTACAAAAAATGGACTCGGTCGATTAGTTAAGCACTACTATTGCAGATTGTTTATTGTTGAAATTTTTTAAGGGTACTAATTCACCCCTCCCCTCTCAGTACTATGTATTTTCTATCCCAACAATTGGTATCTGAGATAGATCTCTTATAAGAAAGTTTAACCACTGAAGAGGAAAGATCTTAGGATGCAGAGATATAGGTTGGATAAGACTATTGAGAATTAGAGGATTCAGATGCAAATATTCATTGAAAAATAAAATCAAGCCAAAGATGAATTAAAGAAATTACTGATTTAGAGAAAGGATATGGCTATTCGATACTTTGAGACTGATTATCATGAAGAAGATATTGATGACCCATTTGAGAATTCAGGATCTGGATCTGGCAGTATATCTGACATATCGAAAGGAGCAATTTCTAATTTATCTAAAAAGAATCTACATCTTATTGAACAAGTCAAAGCCTTGTAGATTGGACAAGAAGCACAAATGGTGAGAATCACTGATGTCATGAACAATGCTAGGCAAGCCGAGAAAGAGAGAAACTTGGTTGTTGAAGATAGAAGATAGATGAATGAGAAACTATAAGAGAAAGAATTTGAGATACTGAGACTTATTGAGCATCATTTTGAACTTTCTAATCAAATGGTTTTTATAAGTCGGGAAGTTAACCAAGTAAACAGTGAGCTTACAAGGAAACTAGAAGACATCGGTGAACTCATAGAAGAAAATGAGAGATTAAAAAATGAAGTCAAGATGCAACAACAACATAATGAAATGGTGAAGAAAGTTGAAGACAGTTCTAAGAAATGTGATGAATTTTTTATCAGTCAAAGAGGACTTGGAAGTACTATTGGATTAGGCTACATTGAGCAAGGAGAATCATCAAGACAAGCTGAGAAAATGAATGACTACATAAATCAAAGACCAAAGAAGCTATCATGTTATCATTGTGGTAAACTGGGCCACACATCTAATGTTTGTAGGAGAAAAGCTAAAGGTATTCCTAAATATACTCCTAAGTTTAATGGTCACTGTTATAGTTGTAACAAGTTTGGACATCAGGCACATGAGTGCAGATCTAAGTTGAATAGGACTCTTAACAAACCCTACATGGAGAGACACTATCACACTTGCAACATGCATGGACACATTGCACAAGAATGCAGGACAAAGATGAAGCAAATCTGGACACCGAAAGGATAGAATAAAACCTATCAACCAAGAAGACAAGGTAATGCTTACACTTGGGATTGCAACACATGGGTTAATTGCACAACATGTGGAAGGTATGGAAATATTGTAGCTAACTATTGGAAAGTGATTTTTTTGGAGTACTAGGGATCACTTAAGGGTTTTCATTTATGGAAACACTTATACTAGAGTGATTGCATGCAAAGAGTTTTTGTTTTGCAGGCTCAGTCATGAAAATTACTAAGTACAAAATTAGGATAACAATATAATGTGTTACAGTTTTGGTCAGCGAAGATAATATATGATGTATTATGGATTAAAAAATTAGTACAAGACATTTTAGGATATGTAAGACCTTCAGTTAAGGTCACACATGTTTTGATGATGAGATCATGATGATACAGTTATATGAAGGTATGCAAAGATAGAGAATTAGTGAAATGGGGCATATGAATAGTTGTGATGATTGAGGGAAGGTTAGTTTATATGGTAATGTGCTAAGTCATATGGATGTTTTATATTGCTAACACTTTGGTAATATATGATCTCTGACTCTATGTTTATCATTTGCATAAGTAATTATTATATTTTGTAATGTATTTTGAGAGTCGACTGGATGGAAAAATTAATATAAGTATAGAGTGTTCTGTGGAAGTGATAAGTGTGATTGTGATGATGATGTGATGGATGCAAATAGAAGATGTGATATTAGATATTGACATAGATATAACTAGAACTATCAAAGCATAGCAAATGCTTGTACAGTTCATTTTTGAAGAACACTTTGTGATAGTATTCTGATTGTAAGAGCTGTAAGCTCACCACATTTAATAGGGTTTTTGTATACCCATAACATGGTTTTTTATTCCTTTAACAAGGCAATGTACTATGTAATTCTTAGCTCCTAATAGAGATAGATCTCCTAACATGGATTCAATATTTTAGTGCATATTTGTGGGTACCATCCCCACTAGGGTTTTCCCTTGGCCAGGGTTTCCTCGAGAAAAAATAATGGTGTCATGAGTTATGTGTTTATGTTCTTTTCATTTTTGCATTAATATGGTTTATTTGCAATTGGTTGAAGTTTAAATTAAAGTATTGTAATATTGATTCACCCCCCTCTCAATATTACCTAATCCTAATACTAACTGCATGAGGAAGAATTGGAGAGGCAAATCTTGCAAATGGACAAACACTGGTATGACATGTTTACATTGTCACAAGGTCGGTCACTTAAGTAAAGATTTCTAAGATCGAGCACCAAAATCACAAACTTATGAGAATGGAAATATAATCAAGGATATCATGAGGATAAGAAACACTATGTGGAGAAAATCATCAAATGACAATATTGAGTCAAGCAATGTAGTCGGGGACACCTCATCCATTAGATTGGGTGACATTGCCACTTCCACCTAAGTTGAAAAGGTATGTATGGAACTGCAAATTCTAATCGGTTATATCTAACATACAAATCCTTATATCAATTGTTCACATACCAAATCTGCATGAAATAAGATGCACTATGGTTATATATGTTTTGAGCTTTAATTGAACACAATCGGTATAAGCTAGACCAAGTGAGAAGTTGCTAGTCAGTGACTATGACCGATGTTAACTGAGTCATGGTATTAACTGACTGATATTTTATGTGTTAACTGAGCTTTGGATATTTTGAAGTATACACCGAGCATGACTATTCTTACTGAGCCATGTTAGGTCAAGAATTTATTGTGAAATGTTTGAGCGGGAAGTTGAAAATTACTATAAATACATGATGGACTTAGTTTATTTTTCACATTGCAAACACGAAGAGCTGAGATATTTCAAGAGTGAATTTGAGCGAAGGATTTTTAGTGTAGTTGATCAAAGATTTGAAGGTTTCTGAGTAGATAGATTTATCGCAATTACAAGTAAGTTCTATCATCTTTGAGCTATTTCATTGTTATTTCCTGAAGCCCTAAATTGGGGAACAATGGTGTCTACATCAAAAGTCAACAAATCTAAGAAAGTGGTTGAGGAGGGTGTTAAACTAATCACATCTACAACTTGTAATGAGCCAAAGTACAAAATTCATCCCGAAGTTGCTTCACAGAATGACAAAACCAGAGCTTTTTCAAGCATACCGCCTAGGGTTTTGATGGTTGAAGATATATGCACCTACATACACTGTAAAATTGGTGAGATTGGTGACTTTGAGCTCATTTCCACATTTTAGGAGCTAAGTGTTGATGGTAAATTGAAGGATGATCTTGAACATTTGAGAGTAAAGGGTTTGATAAATGCCCTACATTTCGTGAAAGTTTTCAAAAATAAATGGATCAGGATAGTTCTAAGCCATGTGCATGATATAAAACTATGGTTGGATGAACCTGTTAGGATCACCAGGGATATTATTCATGCAGTTACCAATTATCCAATAATTGATAAGGTGAAAGTTCATAGGAGTGCACCGAGAACCAAGTTAGAGAAAGCTACTAGAGCAGAATGGGATGTTAGAGGATTGAAAGTAAACACTATTTTTTATCCTAAAACTAGGTTCGGTGCATATGTTATTGGGTACAAAATTTTCCAATCAAGAAGACCTAATAGTGTACCGTGTGGAGTTGTGGACATAGCTTACAAAATTATGAAGAAGGGATTTCAGTTGGATGTTGTCAAGTTTTTGCTAAAGAAATTAGAAGAGAACATGAGATCTATTCAGTTAGAAAAATCAAATACATGTAAGTTTGGTTCATTTCTACTTTGCATATTGTTCTATGTGTAAAAAAATTTCCCCTCCATCGGTAATGTTGATTGGACCACTGATAAGCCAGTTACTCTACAAGTTAATGATTTGATACAAAGTTTGGGTGAGAATTTTGTGAGTATAAGGGATGTATATTTTGAACAATTTAAAGATAGAATGAATTCAAGAAGCAAGATTTTGAGACAGTTGGTTGAGGAATATGAACATGACATTTGTTTCCTAGTTAACATTAACTACACATTGATTAAAGAAGTTGAACCAAGAAAAAAATGGTTAGCACCAATGGGATACGATATTGACATTGACTGAGCATCTAGGTCAATTAAGGATTTACTAGAAGAGCCTAAAGATCCACATGTTACAAGGTTTGGAACCTATGAAGAGGCCAAATAGAGAATAAAAATGGATCTAGTCATTGGAAAAGTTACAAAGAAGTCTAAAAAATGATGGATAAATTAGTAAAACAATTTGGAGATGATGCAGATGATGTTGATACATATGAGGATATTCTAGTTGAGGTAGAAACTAAGGGTCAGCTACTTGTAGCTGACACTGCATATGATGAAGAGGCAACTGAGTCATAAAAAGATATAGAGTCTACAGTGGTTGAGTCCACTCCAAAAAAGAAGCAAGCAGAAGTTTAAACAAGAGAAATAAAAAGATCTACCACTATCATTTCACCACCTTTGAAGAAAGGAGTTGTAAAGATATCAAGGCCTACTCCTACTAAGACTTATCAAAAGATGAGAGATGCACAAACCACCTTTGAGGCTCCAAAGAAGAGGATAAAACTAATAAGAGGTAAGGATGACATTGATGATGAAGAAGAGGAAGATCAAAATCAATTCAAGGTAGTTGTGAATAAAGATCAATCTACTGATGAGGTAGCAGAAGCAATAATAGATACTGGAGGCCTTAGCAACCTAAATATAAGTTGGTTTGTACATTTTTCAACCGAAGACTAGAACAAGATAGAGGAGGAAGTCATCCAGATGATGATAAAATTAAAAAAGGTATCAATATAATTTTCCAAGTATGTACCTAAAATTTTATATGAAAAATTATATGCTAGATGGACATATGCTTTAAGTACAAAAAAGAAGATGAGGGAACACTCCTTAATATTGGCAATGCCAACAATAACAGTCCCCAAGATAGATGAGTTGATGAAGCAGTATTCTAAAAGCTTTTTGGTAAAAAGAAAATCATTGAACATTTTGGTTGGAAAAATTGTGGAGGTCAATGAGAATAGTCAGTTATTATGGACTTCTATCCTCCAAGCTCGAGCTGAAGCTGACAAGCTAGCACTAGTTGTGATACCTGAGAAGAGGAGAAAAAGGAAAGGCAAAGGCCTACACTCAGATGATGTTGATCTGGCTACCAAGGACCCAATAGAGTTATCTAACACCAAGGTATGAGACACAACCATTGCTACTGACTACTATCTAGGAGGCTGTCAGGAAGTGTACGAGGATCCTCCCGAGAAGGTTATAATAATAGGGACTAATGATGTTCTTATTGAAGACATCACAAATGGTGATCCTGATGATGTAAAAGATGATGAGGATATTAACATTTTTGTAGCTCAAACTGAAGAGACACCACCTAACAAGGTAGAAGCAAGTATAATATTAGGTGACCTTCCTATTTTAGTACAAGTAGTTGAGATAATTTCTCAAAAGGAACCTGAAGGCTCAACCCCCGAGCAACAAAAAGACACAAAAGGGGAACAAGGATCAAGTGAAAAAGGCACAACAGATCCAAATGCACCTTAGGAAATAGAGGTTGAGACACAAGAAATGGAAGAACCCAAACCGATAGAGACTACAAACACCGACACCAAAACAAAACTCTAGCACAATCGACTGAGACACGGGTCACCGGGCAACAAAAATAAGAAAGTGTGTCAACCAAGCTTGAATAGGCAAATATAGAGGTTAAAGCTCTAGTTCCTTTTGTCAAAATATCACCTCAAGAGAAGAAGAATAAAAATAAAAAATGACCAGTAACAGTAGATGCGATTATAGAGATCCCAGAATGTGACCCGAGGACATTGGACCCTAAGGAACTAAGAAAATATGGGGAGTTGTGTACAAGAAAGGCAACACAAGAGAAACTCAGGAAGGAGAGTAAGAACAAGAAGATTCTAGAGGATGTTATAGATATCATTTAGCAATTTGTTCCCGAGATCACAATAAATGAGGACACTCTCATTTTAGATCAACTTACATCTCTAACAAGTCACATCAATACACCTGATATTTATGTCAAGAAAATAATTGAAGAAAGGGATGAAGCAAAGATTCAAAAGAAATTAGCAGAGAAAATCAGTCAAGAAGTGACTATCAATAAGGTGAAAATATCTAAGGTAATAACTAAGCTTCAATCTATTACTCAGACAATTGTACAAATTTTGTTCAAGCTATATACTGTAGACCAATTCACTACCGAGGTCAGTGAAAAATGTAAGAAGTTAGATGAAGAAATTTTGGTCAGCAAAAATGCATCTCTAACTGAGCCTAATGATTTTCACAATCATATATTGAAATTTCAAGAACTTAGGCAGTTGAGATCGGACTTAAGGAAGCAGGAAGACATCATAAGTGACTAGGTCACCGAGCTACAAGCCGAGTTTATTCCTCACTTGAAAATCATGGAGAGACACATTGAGAAGGCTCAAGCCTTAGTAGCTACCCTAGAAATATCAGTTTTGGAAAATATTTTTGATATGCATGCACAAGTCAGTCTAGAGAACATTGTTCTTGCCAACTTGAAAGAAGAATTTGAAAACCTCATGGCTTCATTGCAGAAAATCCACAAGCACATTTTTGAAAAACTGTAAGTACATTTTATTTTGGCATTAATTTCAAAAAGGGGGAAATCATGTATATGCCAATGTACTTCACTATATACCGAGAGCGTGCATAAAGGGGGAGTTTGTAAATATTTTTGAAGAGTATGTATATATATTTTATATTCATATGGAGTTAGTAAATTTTTTATTTATTTGGTACATATACATAAGGTTTTGATACTAATACCAAAGGAGGAGATTGTTATCTCTATTTGAGCATTAAGTATTTTCATTAGTATCAAATGAGTTTAGTCGATAAAGGTTGGAATAAGGAGATACACAAGTTAGTTGGTTGAACTTACAAAGCCTTCACACCGAGCAGTTACAAAGCAGAACATCAAGCTATCAAAATATAGGTTTAACCGAGCATGTCTACTTAGCGTCAGGAATTACCGAGTACCGAGCTTGTAATCACTAATCATTCTACACACTGATCATCATTTATTCACCAAACGATGAATGCAGTGATTATCGAGTTATTCAAGAAATGACATAGTAATTAGTAATGGCACATATCTCTATGCAAATAGCTTACATAGATCTCTAAATGTTTTACCAAGATCGAGACATATTTAATATGGATATAATCATTTGAATTTGTGATGATTCCTATGTAATAGTTAGATGTGGGTTATTTTTGTATATCATTGATCTTAGGTTTTCTAAGATGTTGTAACCCTAATTAGGTCAAAGCAATTTTTGTATATTTGTAAAAGATGTCATTTTAGGGATGCATGATATATGATCATGAAGTAGTAGCTGCACATTGGACATCTGAGATTAGACAAGGGTTTACATGATAGAGAATTTTTAACATAGATGATATCAGTTTATCAAAAACATACTAGGCTACCAAGCAGGACAAAATGTTCTATTCTACACATTGAGGTGATATCTATTTGATATTTCATAGATCTGATTTAGACAAGCATAAGTTGTCATTTACAGATATTCTATTGCTATCAATTTAACCATTGTAGCAGATTGTAAATCTCTTAACAAAGTAGACTTAACCGTCTTATGAAAATCTCTTAACCGAGTGCACACATACTTTATGTTGCTAAAATATTTTATCAAGGTAGATCTAGTTGATCTTATGTTACTCCTAACAAGTTAAGATCATCAGAAGTGATCATAATTGTAGCCTTAACTGGCATACTTTATTTACTATAGTAGTGAAGAATTTTTGGGTGTCATCCCCACTGTAATTTTTACCTTCTAACAAGGGTTTTTGCATAACCAAAATACTTGAGTCATGAGCTAAAAATTTCATGTATGTTTTATTATTTTTCTTACATTCATTTTACATTTACAAGTTATATGAATGTATGCTACAAAAAATGGACTCAGTCAGTTAGTTAAGCACTACTATGATGGAATATGGATGAAGTGACTGGGAGGGGGGGTGAATCAGTCAACCATAAAAACAATTCACAATTAATTCTTTGCAGATCCCTTAGGATATCTTAATAATGTTATCTGTTTTAGCACTCGGTAAATAGATTGCAGTAACTTTGAAGATGCAGAAAGTATTAGCAATATTATCTTTAGATATTCATCAGCACATGTATATGATTGAGAAAGCAATTAAGAACACAAGAGACACAAGATTTAACGTGGAAACCCAATATGGGAAAAACCACCAATGTATCTAGATACTGATTTTCACTTTTCTGAAGTGATGCTCGGTTAGAAGCCAACCTGGTAAAAGGTTACAAAACACACTGTTAGGTGTGACCTTGTTAGAGGATTTAAAACAACCTGCAAGGAGTGGCCTGGTAAGAGGTCTTGAAAACAATTCAATAGAATTGTCACCTTGTTAGAGGATTTACAATATGGTTGTTAAACCAACTCGGTTAAGAGATTTAGAATTCACTGTTACAATGATAAGAAGGTAACAATGAAAAAGTGACCTGTATAATAATGCAACTGTCTTGCTGATTACAGATCTCTGTTCTGCATAAGTCTGATCCTTTCTGATCAAATAAATCTCTGCTGCTCCTCAAGGATATCTGAACATCCTTCACAAATTCGCATATACCTTTCCTTCTTTTCTTCTGTAGATTTTCTGCTGTATGTTATATTTATTTTTCACATTTGACCTTTTATTTATATGATTTGGGATTTGTCAAATTGACATTATTTAGTATAACAGTCGGCTGAATTAAGCAAACTCTATTTGCAAAAGTCCTTCAAGGGCCGACAGTGCTCGGTGACCATAACTTTCTATAATCTTTCGGTGACTGAGGGAACTCGGTAAACACCGACAATCCTTTACCTTTTGATAACCGACTGAACTCGGTAAACACTAAATTTTCTTCGATGACCGAGTGAACTCGGTAAACACTAACTTTTCTTCGATGACCGAGTGAACTCGGTAAACACTAACTTTTCTTCGATGACCGAGTGAACTCGGTAAACACTAACTTTTCTTCGATGACCGAGTGAACTCGGTAAACACTAACATTCCTATCTGGCAGACCGACTGAGCTTGGTAGGTGCTGATTGCTGCGGACTATGACATAGTGTGACATCAAAGACAATACATAATTGAGTAGCAATTTCCTTCAGACAATTATTTCCAACAATCTCCCTCTTTGGCATTGATGGCAACACAATATGTCATAGCATAAGAAATTTGAAAGAGTTAGCTCGGTTCAGATTCAAATCTCCCTCTGTCAGCAAACTTCCTGTATCCTGAAAATTCTTCCTTCTGACTATTGAAAATTTCTTGAAGTAATAGTAAAGACATAGCAAACACTCCCTCTTTGACAACACATGCCAAAGACAATTCTCATATTACCGGTGAAAATTAATGTACCTCAAGTACTGATTCATATGCAATGATTCCTTTAATATGCTGCATCAACAAGTTGATTTTCAATCATGTTCTAGTTGATGCATCACTAAAACTGTATTTAGTGAGCCTCGGATAGGGGAATGACCCCTAACTTACCTCTTAGATACATAAATGCATCCTTAGGTAATGGTTTGGTAAAAATGTCTGCAATCTGTTCTTTTGTATGAATATATTCTAATCTGATTTCCTTGTCCTGCACCAATTCTCTGACAAAGTGATATTTAATAGCAATGTGCTTGGTTTTGGAATGCATCACTGGATTCTTAGAAATGTTTATTGCGCTGGTATTGTCACAAAATATAACAACTGGTTCTTTGATTTCAACCTTCATACCTTCTAATAGCTGTTTAAACCAAACAATATTTGAACAGTTTACTGCAGCAGCAACATATTCTGCTTCAGCTGTGGATTGAGATGTGTAATTCTGCTTTTTACTAGTCCAGGATACCAGTCTTTTTCCAAGAAAAAATGCTCCACCACTTGTACTTTTTCTGTCATCAATGTTTCCTGCCCAATCAGCATCAGTAAACACTTTCAAGTCTAGATTGCCTCCAAATTTATACCACAAACCATATTCTTCAGTTCCTTTTAAGTATCTTAAGATTCTTTTGATTGCCATCATGTGATTTTCCTTAGGTTTTGCTGCGAATCTAGCTACTATACCGACTGCTAAGGCAATATCAGGTCTTGTATGTACTACATACTGCAATTTTCCAATCATAGATCGGTATAGGGTCTGATCAACTTCTTTTGAATCATCATTTTTGGTAAGTTTCAGTCCAGTACACATGGGTGTACCAATTGGTTTTGAATCTTCCATACCAAACTTCTTAAGTATCTCCTTAATGTATTTGGATTGAATAATGTATATACCATTCTTGCTTTGCTGAATTTGAAGACCAACAAAGAATTTTATTAAACCAAACATAGACATTTCAAATTCTCTGTTCATTTGCTCTGAAAATTCTTTGCACTGATCCTCATTCCCTGTAAATATAGTATCATCCACAAATATTTTTGCCAATACAATTTTGTCATCCGGTCCTTCTTTAATATACAGATTACTGTTATCATTAGCTCTTTTGAAATTAATTTGGATCAAATAGTTATGGAGTCTTTCATACCATGCTCTAGGAGCTTGTTTTAAACCATACAATGCTTTGTGTAACCTGCAGACCATGTCCCTTTTATCTGGATCAACAAAACCTTCAGGTTGTTCAATGTAAACTTCTTCATCAAGAATTCCATTGAGAAATGCAGATTTTATATCCATCTGATATACCTTAAATCCTTTGTGTGCTGCATAAGCAAGTAGAGTTCTTACACCTTCTAATCTTGCAACAGGAGCGAAAGTTTCTCCATAATCTATACCTTCTTCTTGAGAGTAACCTTTACATACCAGTCTAGCTTTGTTTCTAGATACTTGACCATCTTCATTCAGCTTATTTCTGAATACCCATTTTGTTCCAATTACATTCTTATCTTTAGGTCTAGGTACAAGAGTCCAAGTTTTGTTCTTTTGTATTTGTTCTAATTCTTCATTCATTGCTTCAATCCAACTTTCATTCTCCAATGTATCTTTGATATTTCTAGGTTCAAAATCAGTAAGCAGACATGTACCTTTTAGCTTGCTTCTTGTCATAGTACCATCTGATTTGTTTCCAATGATTTGATCTGGTGTATGATGTCTTCTGACATATTTGGCTAGTATAGGTTCCTTGCCTTTTGAATGATTCATGCTGTTGTCTTCTAGGATCTCTTCTTCAGGTTGCTCGGGCTCGGTAGATATTTGCTCGGTAACTTCAGGCTGAGACTCGGTCTGAATTTCTTCCTGTGACTTGGTTTGAACTTCTTCCTGTGACTCGGTTTGTGACTCGGTAACTGTGCTCGGCTCGGTAGATGTAGTTTCCTTACTGATAGTTGTGTCTGCCAATGTTTCAGGTTCAATGTAAACGAATCTTCTGTAGTTCTCAGGTTCCCTTTTGCTTTCTTCCTCAGTCTTTTCTGCAAACTCATCAAATTTTACATGTATACTTTCTATGACTTTGTGAGTAGATAAGTTCAGACATTTGTATGCCTTGCTTTTGCTAGAATATCCTAGGAATATTCCTTCATCACTTTTCACATCAAATTTATTTCTTCTGGATTCTTTTAAGATATAACACTTGCTACCAAATATTTTCATGTAACTTACATTAGGTTTATAGCCATACCATAATTCATAAGGAGTTTTGAATGTGTCTTTCTTCAATTGTACTCGGTTCAAGGTATGAACTACAGTGCTGATAGCTTCCTTCCAGTACTTTATAGCAATGTTCTTTTCTATCATTAGAGTCCTTGCACAATCCATAATAGATCTGTTTCTTCTTTCTGCTATTCCATTCTGCTCAGGAGTTCTAGGAGCTGATACCTGTCTTTTGATTCCTCTTTCAATGCAGAAGTTGTTAAAATCATGGGAGATGAATTCACCACCTTTGTCTGATCTTAAACATTTCAATCTTTTCCCTGTTTCTTTTTCTACTCTTGCTAAGTACCATTTGAACTTTTCAAATGCTTCTGATTTTTCTCTTAAATACATAACAGTCATCATTCTAGAATAATCATCAACGAAAAGAATAAAGAATTTATCTCCAGTATAGCTTTGTATTCCAATAGGTCCACATAAATCAGTATGCACAATTTCCAAAATTTCTTTAGACTGATAGTTCTTACTCTTGAAACTAGTTTTACTCATTTTGCCAATCTGACAATTCTTACATAGACCAGTGTTAGGTTTCTTCAAAGTAGGAATGCCTCTAACCTTCTTGAATTTTCTTATTTTTATCATGTTATCAAAATTCACATGACATAACCTTTTGTGCCATAGCCAACTTTCTTCTATTTGAGCAATAAAGCATGAATATTCATTGAGATCAAGATAAAATAAGTTACCTTTTGTTTGTTTGCCTGATCCAATGAGTTTTCCTTTTCCATCCAGCAGTCTTGCTTGACCATTCATGAATTCAACCTTGAAACCAGTGTTGATTAGCTATGCTACACTTAGAAGATTATGTTTTAGTCCTTCAACCCAATAAGCATTATCACATATGAGTTCTTTGGTTAATGAGATTCTTCCTTTTCCTTTTATACAACAAGGTTCATTGTTTCCAAATCTTACATTACCACTATCACAGTCTTCTAGATATTCAAATTTTGTCTTGTCACCAGTCATGTGGTGTGAACATCCACTGTCTATTATCCATATATCATCTTTGCTTATATGAGAAATAAGTGCCATCTTATCTTCATCATCATCAGATTCATCTTTTATAGCAATAAAGACAATTTCTTCTTCACTATCATCAGAATCTTTAGCCATAAAACATGATTTCTTACCTTTATCCTTGTATGATTTGAAATTCTTTTTGCCATAGTACTTGTGACTTCTCTTTTCTTCTTTGACTTGCTTGTTTGGGCACCTAGCTGCAATATGTCCAATTTCTTCACATGAAAAATAGATTAAAGGAGTTTTACCTTTATATTTACCTTTCCCTCTAGAGTACTTCTTTGCAAGTAATGCTTCTACAATTTCAAGATCACTATCAGAACTTTCTTCTGATTCTTCTTCACTTTCTGACTGAACTTCTTTAATTTTCTTGTTCTTCTTTAATGAAACCTTGGCCTCAAATGCTGATTCAATATTTTTGGAACTAGGAACATAGTTATCATAGTTGTCTAATTCAAAAGCTGTCAATCTTCCAACTAAAGCATCCAAAGTTATATTGTGGTTTGTTTCACATCTTCTTTCTTGAATAGCTGATACTCTTATTGCATAGATAGGGAGTAGTGTTCTGAGTACCTTACTTATAACAGTCTCATCTGAGATTGTTCCTCCAGAAGCTCTAATTGCACTTACACTTGCTTTGATTCTTTCAACATATTTTGCAATGTTTTCATCTTCCTTCATATTCATCTTGTCAAACTGTCCTCTTAGGCTTTCTGCTTTGGCTCTTTTCACATTTGCATCACCACCATATATTTTCTTCAGTGCCACCCACATTTCATATGCAGTAGTGTAGTCTTTAATATCATCAAATTCTTCATAGCTGAGAGCAGATGCAATGTCTATCATCATGGTGTTGTGAGTCTTTTTATCTGCAATGTCTTCAACAGTTAATGCGCCATTAGGAATTGTGTATTCTTCATCAATGTATTTGCATCCTGAATCACCAATGGAAGCCAGATGAAGTCACATGAGACCTTGCCATGCTGAAAAGTTATCTCTGTTAAGCTCTGGAATTTCCCTCTTATAAGACATCCTGATCTTTAGCTTAGGTCCTTGAAACCCTTCCTGAAAGCACCAAAAGCTCTGATACCAATTGATGGAATATGGATGAAGTGACTAAGAGGGGGGGTGAATCAGTCAACCATAAAAACACTTCACAATTAATTCTTTGCAGATCCCTTAGGATATCTTAATAATGTTATCTGTTTTAGCACTTGGTAAATAGATTGCAGTAACTTTGAAGATGCAGAAAGTATTAGCAATATTATCTTTAGATATTCATCAGCACATGTATATGATTGAGAAAGCAATTAAGAACACAAGAGACACAAGATTTAACGTGGAAACCCAATATGGGAAAAACCACCAATGTATCTAGATACTGATTTTCACTTTTCTGAAGTGATGCCCGGTTAGAAGCCAACCCGGTAAAAGGTTACAAAACACACTGTTAGGTGTGACCTTGTTAGAGGATTTAAAACACCCTGCAAGGAGTGGCCTGGTAAGAGGTCTTGAAAACAATTCAATGGAATTGTCACCTTGTTAGAGGATTTACAATATGGTTGTTAAACCAACTCGGTTAAGAGATTTAGAATTCACTGTTACAATGATAAGAAGGTAACAATGAAAAGTGACTTGTATAATAATGCAACTGTCTTGCTGATTATAGATCTCTGTTCTGCATAAGTCTGATCCTTTCTGATTGAATAAATCTCTGCTGCTCCTCAAGGCTATCTGAACATCCTTCACAAATTCGCATATACCTTTCCTTCTTTTCTTCTGTAGATTTTCTGCTATATGTTATATTTATTTTTCACATTTGACCTTTTATTTATATGATTTGGGATTTGTCAAATCGACATTATTTAGTATAACAGTCGGCTGAATTAAGCAAACTCTATTTGCAAAAGTCCTTCAAGGGCCGACAGTGCTCGGTGACCATAACTTTCTATAATCTTTCGGTGACCGAGGGAACTCGGTAAACACCAACAATCCTTTACCTTTTGATAACCAACTGAACTCGGTAAACACTAACTTTTCTTCGATGACCGAGTGAACTTGGTAAACACTAACTTTTCTTCGATGACCGAGTGAACTCGGTAAACACTAACATTCCTGTCTGGCAGACCGACTGAGCTCGGTAGGTGCTGACTACTGCGGACTATGACATAGTGTGACATCAAAGACAATACATAATTGAGTAGCAATTTCCTTCAGACAATTATTTCCAACATACTATTGCATATTATTTATTGTTGAAAGTTTTTGAGGGTACTGATTTATCCCTCCCCTCTCAGTACTATATCTTTCCTATCCCAACATTTGGATTTGGATTTTTGGTCCTTGTAAAACTAGTTTACCTTTAATAAAAAACATTTTAGATGGTATAATTATTTAACCTTTATAATTAACCCTTAATTGATCTATTTACTGACATCATGAAAAATTGCAACACTAATCTAAATGAGTGCATGCACTAAAATTGGACAAATCACAAAGCAGTAAAGATGCAACAATCACAAGCATAATCAAATAGGTTTCATGGATTCATGTCACTGTGACGAATCTAGGTAGGGTATTGAATCAAATACTTGTCCACTCATAGAAAAAAAAATGAAGGTTTAGGATAAGTTTTTAGGCCCAAATTCTACCTCCCCTCTTTCACCATTGAGATATATGTAAGGGAACACTCACTTCTACCAATTAAGGGAAGATGATGCCCAATATCTACAAACTTGTATCACAAAGATGAACATGTACATGCATACATACATACATAATAGGAAATGGTAGGAATTGGTACATCATGTGTATCTCACAAGAAAGTAACTACAACTCTATTCCTCACCATACAGACACATCAACCAGATATGTAAAACATGCACAAAATCCATGTAAATGTAGATATAGGGTCATTAGGTCAATAAAAACCATAAATAACCATAATCTAACTATAAAAATGATACAACTCAAATAATAGTACTCCATCCTCATAAGATACTATCATACATCAAGACATCACCAAATCCAACTAAAAATGTCAATGCACACATGAAAAGTGACCTAAAAGAGTTTGGTATCATAAGCTAAAATAATAAAATATGGGTAGGTGTTAAATCGTCCCCCCTATAATTAGGCTTACTTTTGGAAGCCTACAAACAAATAGGAATATAACTCCCTTAATCTTAAAGCAACTCAAAAGAAATACAAACATAAATGTTACTCACAATACAATGGGTCTGAAATACAAAAAGAATTATGTCTCTATATTTTGGTTTCAAGTTTAACTACAAGACACATAATGGATATATAAATTACTAGAGTTCCCAATGTAGAAACTTAGACTTTGATACCAAATATAATGCCCCATTTGAAAATCCATGAGAAATTAGCCTAACATGATACTAAGTTGATTAAATATTTTATTTTATTTAAAAATAAACATACATGTATTTATCTTTAGATGCCTATGTACTTTTAAAATATTCAAGTATAAATATATTTATTTTTTAACATGCATATATAATTTTTTAAAACATACAAGTATACATTTTTTTTTCTAACTATATATATATATATATATATATATATATATATATATATATATATATATATATATATATATATATATATATATATATATATATATATATATATATATATATATATATATATATATATATATATATATATATATAAGGAAAAAATACAACAATCTAGAAGAAATTCCAAATTGAAGGAAACATGCATTTTTTCAAAAATTGAATTTCTTTAAATCCTTAAAAAACCATGGGATGCCATATTTGAAATCAAATAAAGATATAACTTTTAAAGATAACTCTAATTAGATTTTTCTCACTAAGAATTTGTAATCAATCTTGATTATCTAAAATATAATTTTTAAATAACACTCAACAGTTACACACAAAATCTACACAAATACAAAGAATACAATAAAAAATTGAAAACTTCAAAGGTTCAAAACCCTACCTCAAATCAATGGTTTGATCTTGAAAAGGAAGAAGACCAAAATTCCAACCAAAATCACAAGCTTTGAAAACCTAAAACTTTAATTTCCAAAATTTTCCAAAAAATTTCTTCCAACCTGATTTAATGAATAATCTCTCCACCTAGATCTTTTTTAAAGAAAAGCTATAAACTAGGGTTTAAAAAAGTAAAACCCTAAAATAAATTAAAACTCAAAACTCAACTTTAAAATTAGTAAAAACACTTTATTTAATTTTAACTTGACTTAAGTTTGCACAAGTGAACTTTTAATTAAAGTTCAAATTTGATTTTATTAAATGTTCATGCATTAATAGTTGCATGATTTAATTTTAATTAAATATTTAATTATTATATTTAGATTTTATAATTAAATCATTTAATAAATATAGGTATTTAATAAATACTTTATAATTAAATATCCACATATTAATATTTTAACATTTTAAAGGTATAATTATTTAACCTTTATAATTAACTATTAATTTTTTTTTTACTAATATCATGACAAAATACAACATTGATGTAAATGAATGTCGGCATACTGAAATCTAACCAAGCACAATGTAGTAAAGATGCAACAATCACAAGAATAATCAAATAGGGTTCATGGATTTGTGTCACCTTGACAAATCTACGTAGGGTAGTCTATCAGATACTTGTCCATACATAGGACAAAATGATGGTTTAAGGTAAGGTTTTAGGCCTAAATGCTACCTCCCCTCTTTCACCATTGAGATATATGTAAGGGCACACTCAGTCCTGACAATTTAGGGAAGACGATTCTTGGTACCTGCAAACTTGCATCACAAAGATAAACATGTACATACATACATACATAAATATACCAATATATCACACGATATATTGATCCCTACCATTTCATGTTTACATACATACATACATACATATATATATATATATATATATATATATATATATATATATATGTATATATATATATATATGTATATATGTATATATATATGTATATATGTATATATATATGTATATATGTATATATATATGTATATATATATGTATATATGTATATATATATGTATATATGTATATATATATGTATATATGTATATATATATATATATATATATATATATATGTATGTATGTATGTATGTATGTATGTATGTATATATGTATGTATGTACATATATATATACATACATATATATACGTACATATATATACACATACCATTTCTTATATATATATATATAAGAAATGGTATGTGTATACATACATACATACATACATACATACATACATACATACATACATATACATATATATATATATATATATATATATATATATATATATATATATATATATATATATATATATATATATAAGAAATGGTACAGATCATTATATCCTATGGATCTTGCAAGTAAGTAACTATGACTTTGTTTGTAATGCCTCGCCAGCGAACCCAGGAGAACTTAACCTAAACATGCATCTAAGTTTTTAAGATAATTTTTTTTTGAAGATAACATACAAGATGAACATCAATGCGGAAGCAATTACCATTTACTCACATTAATACAAACAACCAACATAGGTTACAACTCTCAAGGGTTCCTCAATGAAGATTACGTTAACATTAATTAATTAAAATAAATCAGGTACAATTACAAACCTCTAATAAACAAATGAAAGATAAAAGAAACATCACATATAAGATAACATAAATGAAACCGGTACCATAAGGTATCCATAAATCTACATCCACTGCACATGTTGTAGGGTATGTGATACTATAATCGAAAAGGAGTACACGTGATACCTCTGAAGAACTGATACAAAGATACATGATCACAAAGAAGAAGAAGAAGAGTAAAAATCCATCAAAGAAGATCAAGAAGAAACAACTACCACAGGGATAATCTAGCACTGATATGCGAACGTTGAAATCTCAAATGGTAAAAGAATCACTACCACCCGACCTTGTGAACCTAAATGGTCCACTCCCACTGTGCTGAGGAGATAACAATAGATCCCACTTAGATAACAAACATCAAATAGATCAAGCTAAGGAAAAGATCCCAAAATCTCTCTAACTCAAGGTGAAAAAGTAATAATGCCATGAAAGACTCACTATTCCAGAGGCAACCGACATATGTAGGATAACTAGACTATGCATAGGAAGGTGTCATCATGTATGTCTAACAATTGAGTTTTGTCCTGGTAATCTCTCTGGATCCTAGCACCCAAGTGACCTTACACAATGTCAATGACCTCTCGTATAGACGAAGCCATCAACTATGCCAACTCATGCCTTTAAAGGCAGCTAGTCATCTTCTCCATTCCCACCTTAGTCTGTACTAGCACTAAGCTAGGGCGAGGAAACATATCTTGTTAGGTTCATTTTAATATCTCTTAATGTTATATTATGTTATCACTTGATTATAGATACTTAACAATAAGTGATCCTGGCAGCCACTTGTGGGCCCTGGCACTTATTGCAAGCCACCTCCTACTAAATATCTAGGTAAACTACCCTAGGCTCATAGATCTCACATAGATCAAACAGGTACACAACCAGGTAATCCCAAATCTAGTTTCACATACAAGAACTAGAAATGATTACAAATGCACCAAAAGCATAATACAAAACATCATGAGCCTATAAGGTCAAATTAGGGTATAATCAACATATACATATACACCAAAACATAACTAAAAACATAACCATCTGACACATACCCTAGCCTCTGTCTCCCCCTAGGTCTTCTAGTACCCGATGTCACATAATACAAAAGAAGACATTACAGGAATGAAGAATACAACACTCACGCCATAAAGAACTGAAATAGATCCATAAGCATTTAAATTTCATATTAGAACATAATTAAAACCAAGCATAGAGGTATATAAATCAATTGGAAGAATCTTGACATAAACATTACAACATAGCCTAAATGAAAGAATAACCCCTCTACACGTTCTATGATTTCGACGGAGTAAAAAGCCCAATTTTAGTAAAAACATGATACTTAAAAACAAATACATGTTGTCAATAAGATCTAATTTGAACCTATTTCATTAGGTTAAGATTTGTACCTAAGTTAAGATACATACAATTTACGTTTATAATTGAGAAATAAACTGAGATTAATCAAATTCCATTTAATCCAAAGAAAGTAAACTATAACACTTGTCCTAATCAGAATTGTCAATATGAACATAATCAAAACACCCAAATTGTTATCCACTTACTAACCCTAAGGAATTAAGCGATAAAATTCATCTCCTAGGTGTACGTGTATGAATCCAATTTTAAATGCAAAGCTCGATTGAAATACCCAACACAAAATTAGAAATAACAAGCTCACACTAAGAATTTGAAGTACATAAATATCTTTCAATTTAATCATCTAAAGGGCCTTATAGATAAGCATTGATTAAATGTGATAATTTAAACTAAGGTCATGTCAATCCTAAAATTACAAATCTATAAAAGAAAGGGCATTAAACTTAAATATTAATTACTTATAATTAACATTTATTTTTAAACTAACAAACCATGATTTAGACAAATTTGATCTAATTAAAACATAAATTTTAAGTAAAACAAATTTAATAATCCAATTTAAATACAAGTCAACTTAATACTTTCTTAACCAATTTATTTACACTTAAACTAAAAATTAAATTCTATTTAAACTAAATTAATAATTAAAAATTTAATTAAACTAAAATAATATTTATATCAATTTAACTAAACTAAATTAAAAATTTATTAAAAACTAATTACAAAATAAAAAACTTAACAAATAAACAAAGTTTATTAAAAAAAATTAGATTATAAAAGAAAGTTTATTTTTTTATACTAAAAAAAAACACTAATGGGGGCTGTGGGTCCCGCGTACAGTACCCACAGTACCTCTCCTGTCGTGCCCTGCAGCCAGGGGCTATCGCACGGCTCCCAAAGGGATATACCGTGCAGCAGTCCCTTGGTCTGTAGCCGAAAGCCCAAAGGGTACACTCGGCGGTACCAATGGGGGGGGGTTGGGGGTTGGTGGCCCCCGCCCCCAATATAGTTTTTTTTAATTTTTATTTAATATTTTATTTAACAAAGCATTTTGTAAAAAGATAGGAACAACATAAAATTTATTTTTATATTTTTTTTAATAAGCACGTTTTTCTAAAAAAATCGTGACAGAGATATATATATATTTTTAAAAATAAAATAATCCGAAAATATCAAATATGATTATGCCATATTTTCTTCTAGCTTGACTTTTCACATGTTTTGGCTTTTCTGGGTAGATTTATTTTTTTACTGTAATTTTATTTCTAACAGAGAATATTTTTTTTTACAGAATGTTGATTTTCTACCCAAATTGGGTTTTTCTCACAAACCCATTAATTTAATTTAATAGCTCAATAGTTTACACTATAGCCATATTGATTTTTTTATTTCTAAGAGTTTTAGGAAGAATTTTCTCACGAAAATTGGATAGCATAACCCTACTATGCCAAGTCCAAATAAAAACACAGAATCATAGATCTAAGGGTTTTCTAATACCCAAAATCACAAACAATACTAAATACAGATCTAAAGCAATAAATCTATCCAGACATAAAAAAATACTGAAAATTGCACAGACAAATTTACAAGAGGTTTTATCAAACCCTACCTCAAATCCAATGCAAGAAACTGAAAATGTAAGCCTTTGAGAAGAGGAAAATTCCAGATCCTCCAAAATAAGAACCCAATCCTGCAGATCTGAATTCACCAAGAAAGCAATCCAAGAACCAAATGCACAATAGTCTTCCACAAATTTCAAGCAACACCATACACCCAAGAAAACTCAAAATCCAAAATCAAGCTCTCTTCCCAATTCTCCAAAACTTGTGTGTTTGTGTGTGTAAAATCAAAATGAATACCTTTTCCCCTATTAGGGATTCAATTCCCCCTTTCATGCAAACCCTAGATGACTCATTTGTTATCTCTTAATCAAACTCCAATTCTCAAATTGAAAGAAAAGTCTAATTAATAAATAAAAATAATTTTTATTTGCACAACTCAACTTAGACTCCTAAAGACAAGTTGATTACTTTTTGAAAACAAATTCAATTTTCAATTAATATTAATGCACATGTTATAATTAAAATTTATATTAAATAGATTAAATATTTAAAGCATCCTAAAACCATGCAAATCAAGTATTTAATTATTTAATAAAGTACACAAGCATAATTAAATCTAATTTCCAATTAAATAACCAATTAAATCTCAATAATCAAATATTTGAATTTTAGTTAAATTTTCTCAAATAACTATAGGAACATGATTAATATTAAATTTCAACTATGATCATTAATCAATAAATCACAAAAAATCACCCACATAAGTAGTAAATGAATTGAAGCCAAATGAAGTAAAATCAAACCAAGTAAAACCAAGCAACACCAGATAGGGATCCACGAATTCCTATCAACTAGACAAATTCAGGTAGGGTAGTCAAACTGATTCTTGTCCAATCCTAGGACAAATGGGCTTAGGTTAGGGTTTTGGACTTGCGTTATCTCCCCTCTCTTACCATTTGAGATATTGTGATAGGGCACACTCATGTTGAAAATTCAGGGAATTCGATGCTCGGTACCTGCGAACCTGCATACAAAACCCACATGTACATACATATATAAATATATAACAGACAATGGCAGGGATCGGTTGATTGTGTGGATCTCGCAAGCAAGTAACTACGACTCCGTCCCTCAACAACATTAGACACGTCAAACATAAATATAAAACAAACACATCAACCATACACATGCAAGTATGGGGTCAGTAAAACCATAAGTATTAATAATTTCCTAATATATAATCTATCATCCTAAAGTAATCATAACATTTATAAAATCAAACTAGGGGTGGGGTACTACATCCAACCCCCCTAGTATTAGGCTTACTCCTAGAAGCCTACAAACAGATAAGGATATATATCCTCCAAACATGAAGCATTTACTAAAAATAAAACATAACATTTGAAAACAAGCCATAACATAACAACATGATGTACAGTCATTATGGGCAATTTAATTATGGTTAGGAATAAACTGGAAATCACATTGATCAATCATTCATTAAAAATTCAAAATAAATCTAAACTTTTATTCATTCATCATCATAGAAAACATCTAGAATCAATTGCCTAACACACACATATACGCATCTTCATCAAATAATGAGTTGAGAAGTTCATGAAAAACTATTTAGTTAATGCAGCAATTATGCAAACATATAGGATACGCAACGATTCTAATCTCACAATGCAAACATAGTACCATCTCCGCGATGTCCTCCCTTATACATACTATCAAGGGTTCATGATGAACATGATAGAGACAACACTTATCATAGAACAAGGCCATGAATAAAAAACATTTGTAGTAGCCACCACAAAACTCAATTAGGGAAAACCCAAGTGGGGGAATCGTAAGCCCAACATTAAATCATAAGAGATCTCCATTTCAACAATAAATTAAGTGTGACTACCGTCATAAAATAGATAACGAAAAGAGAGTTAGGTGACTAATCCAATCACAAGAAAGTTCAAAATTTCAATGCTAGCCCATACTCAATACGAACAATTCATCAATCAACCAAAAATAAATCATCAATCATAAAATATTCACATAACAAGGTGACTAGAGGTAGCCACACTCAAGGGAGTAATCACTTCATGACATCCAAAGGTACTTCACCCTAGATGCATTAGAGAAGGTAACCATACACAATAAATAGTCCAATCACCTATGACAATCACTAGGCAAGTGATATCTCAAAGACATTAAAGAGAAAGCAAAGCATAAATGTTTAGATGTAGTTTAATGGTTATCAAACACAAACAAGTTATATGTCTATGTTTCGTTTCAATTTCTAACAATTTAGACATTTAATAGGTACACAACTTCCCAGATTTTCCAGTGTAAAACTTGGTGCTCTGATACCAAGTGTAATGCCCCGCCAGGGAACCCGAGAGAACTTAACCTAAACATGCATCTAAGTTTGCAGAATAATTTTTTTTAAAAGATAACATACAAGATAAACATCAATGTGGAAGCAATTATCATTTACTCACATTAATACAAATGACCAACATAGGTTACAACTCTCAAGGGTTCCTCAGCAAAGATTACGTTAACATTAATTAATTAAAATAAATCAGGTACAATTACAAAACTCTAATAAAAAAATTAAAGATAAAAGCAACATCACATATAAGATAACATAAATACAAGGGGTACCATAAGGTATCCATAAATCTACATCCACTGCACATGTCGCAGGGTATGTGATACGATAACTGAAAAGGAGTACACATGATACCTCTGAAGAACTGATACAAAGATACATGATCACAAAGAAGAAAAAGAAGAAGAGTACAAATCCATCAAAGAAGATCAAGAAGGAACAATTGCCACATGGATCATCCAACACTAGTACATGAACGTCAGAATCTCAAATGGTAAAAGAATCACTACCACCCGACCTCGTGAACCTAAATGGTCCACTCCATCGTGCTAAGGAGATAACAACAGATCCCACTCAGATAAAAAATATCAAATAGATCAAGCTAAGGAAAGGATCCTGAAAGCTCTCTAACTCAAGGTGAAAAAGTAATAATTCCATGAAAAACTCACTATTCCAGAGGCAATTGACACATGTAGGATAACTAAGGTGTCATCATGTACGTCTAACCCTTGAGTTTTATCCTGGTAATCTCTCTAAATCCTAGCACCCAAGTGACCTTACACAGTTTTGATAACCTCTTGTACAAATGATGTAATGCCCCGCCAAGGAACCCAGGAGAACTTAACCTAAACATGCAACTAAGTTTGCAGGGCATTTTTTTTTTAAAGTTAACAATCAACAACATCAAATTTTACAATGCGGAAGCAAAGCATAGCATAAACAACTAACATAGGTTACAACTCCAAAGGGTTCCTTGACAAAGATTACGAAAGAGTTAATTAATTAATATAAGATAAAGATATGAATCCCAAGATTACATCTGAATGATAAATACAACATCATGAGCATAATTACATAAATACAAATGGTACCTTAAGGTAACCATAATAATAAGCATCCACTGCACATGTCGCAGGGTATGTGAACACAATAACTGGAAAGAAATACAACATGATAACTTTGAATATTTGATACAATGGTACAAGAATAAGGAAGAACAAGAAAGAACAATTGCAACATGGATCATCCAGCCTCGGTGCACGAACATCAGAATCTCAAATGGTAAAAGAATCACTACCACCCGACCTCGTGAACCTAAATGGTCCACTCGCACCGTGCTGAGGAGATAACATCAGATCCCACTTGAATAAAAAACAACAACAACCAAGGAAGAAGGTCTTGAAAGCTTCTAACTCAAAGATACCAAAAGTACAACAAGGTATAACATACTCTACCAGAGGCAAACACAATACGTAAGAAACCTAAGATGCATACAAGAAGTGTCATCACATAAGCCAACTCTAGGGTTATCCTGGTAGTCCCTTCAAACCCTGACACCCTAGTGACTCTATGTGGTTATAGTAACCTCTCGTGTAGACAAGGTACTACCTATGCCATATCCAGTCCATATAGGCAGCAAGCATCATCTCAACTCCCATCCTAGTTAAACTCAATCGGGAACTCAGGCATGGGCGAGGCACAAATATCTTATTAGGTTCATTTTAAATTCCCAATGGTAATTAATTATCACTTATTAAACCACTTGTAATGGGATCTCCTGGTATCACTTCTGGGCTCCAGCACCAATTCACAAGCCACTTCCTGATATACACTTAGAAGACCTACTCTAGGGTTTCACATGAACAATATGATCACTGAGTTAACACAACTCTTGAATCTCTACAACTAGATTCAACATGCAAAACTAGAAACATCATAAAATAAGTTCACCAACACAACATAATATGCATGGCAACCAAACATGACAGAAAGAATATCCAAAACCCGCCTATGGATTATAACCCCAAAAGACAACTACAACCCCTGAAAAGCAATACAAGAAAAAGAAATTGCCCAAGACATCTAAATTCTTCTCAATAAAACATGCTTGCTAGAGATTGCATCACTTAATTCACACAGTGTAAACATTCCAATAATTGACAAAAGATCCTTTTTAACCTTATACTTTAATCAAATACAATAACCAAAAAGCATTACGCATCTCATCTAGCTTTCAAAAAAACATCTCTAAAAACATAATAACCAATTAGATTTATAATTAAATAGGAAAATAAATTACTAATCCAATTTAATATGAACAATGAATATCCCTAATCCCATAATAACAATAATCTTTATGATAAGCATAAAAAGAAAATTAAATTGAAATTAGGTTATACTAATTTCCTTCAATATAAACTTAATCACCTAACTCAAATATATAACAAAACTAATTCTTATTAAAGAATTAATATTTATTGCTAATTGAAATTAACTAAATACCATACGAAATTAACTAAATAATAAATAAATTAAAATAAAATAAAAAATTAAATAACAAAAAAAACTAAATTAAATTACAAATTAAATTATAACATAATTTATAACTAACCACGAAAAAGTTCTTAATTTTTTTTAAAAAAATATCAAAAAGTAAAATTTAAAGGGGGGGGTACCTGGGGGTCCCCACACCCTTGTCGCATGTTCTCTGCGACCGGCGACAATACCAACGGTACTGCATCGACAGTGCCAGAGGGCCCGCACTGCGGTAGGGTACCTTCATAGACCCAAAAAAAAATATTTAGTTAACATAAATACCTCATGTGAAAATAACCCTTAATTTAATAAAAATATTTTAATTAAACAAAGGTTAAATTTCATGATTTAAATATTTCAAAAGTGAGGATATTTAATTAATGTTAGAGTTGTCATATTATAGCTAATAATTAATTAATTTAATTATTAGTCTATTATACTCTACACTTAAGTTAAACTTAGGCATCTTATTATTTTTTAGGGTTTCCCTTTTAGGGTTTTGTGATTCCTTTTATAAAGATTCACCTCTTTGTATTTCTTAATAGTTTTAGATTATCATAATGTAATATTGTGCATATGATGTCTCTGGATTTTTGGCCTCCATAGTTTTTTCTTGCTTTATGTTCTTTGCTTCTTCCATGTGACAGGGTTATGCATGCAAGTGTTCTTGGGAGATTAGTTTTTCACCTAATCTAACATGGTATCAGAGCCATCTTGCTGCTCGCTGTTCGTGTTTTGTTGAAGTGATTCAGAAGCAAGACGTTATTTTTTGTTTTTTTTTGCTTGCAAAAAAAGAATTTTTTTTTTCGAGTATTTTGAGCAAAAACGGCTGCCACCATTGCGCTCAAAAGGCTCGGGAGAGTCAAAAACCATATAAAATTTGTTATTTTTGACCTCTGGGACTTCTGGGTGAATTTTTCAACCTCCTAGGGCCGTATAGGCACATAAACCAAAAAAAATAAATTTTTTATTGATTTTTGCGTTAAAAATAATGTAGCCTTTGGTTTTAAAAAGGCACCACCCAGCAGCCACCCGCGCACCGCCGAGCGGCCACCCCACACCAGCCGCGGCCTCCATAGAGCCTCCGCCACCGCCACTGCCACTGCGCGCCCAGCCAGAGACCTCTGCCCAATGCCACCACCGAAGACCACCACCTTCAATGCCCACTGCCGCAGCACCCCAGCCCTCATCCGCCGCCCCGCTGGCCCACTCCGCCACCGCCCAACTCCTCCGCCGAGCGCACCGCCGCCTGGGCCGCCTGGCGGATTTTTAAGCCCTGCGGGCCTTTGCAGCGGTCACATGGGTGACTGAGGGCTCCATTTTTAGCCCCCTGCACGTACCATGCACCTAGGGGCTCTATTTTTTTCAGCCCTATGGGCTTAAAAATCCTTTTTCGTGCTTTTTAAGGGTACCTAGGCCTTGTTTGCTCTATCTGGAGCATACAGAGGTCTTTTTTGGACTTCTTTATATCATTGGAAAGCTCTTTTCTGAGCTCTTTCCAATTATGGAGGTTACAATTTTTGGCTATGCTATTTTGATAGTGTTTTTTTTATCAAAGGTGATGTTTATTTTTTGTCTTCCGGGAGCCATATCTCGCTCATCCAGACTCAATTTTGGGCTCACCAAATATCGTCAGAAAGCTGGTTCAGTGAGTTTTTTAGTGGCAGGGGTCTTTTATCCAGATTTTGCTCCAAGTTTTCTCTCTTTCAAGTTTTGCACTTTCGCACTCTGGCGGATTACTTGGGTTCTACAGGTCCTGGGATCTCTTCTATTCTTCTGGCTCACTCTTCTTTCTGACTTCTGAGCATTGTATGCTTCTCTTCTGTTGCATTCCTTTTTCTATAAACGCACTGAGATAAAGTGCCTACTTTTTCATATCTGGGATCTTGTACACCTTGTGTTTGTTTGTACTTGCACTCAATTATAAAGTGCCATGGGGGGTTATGATGTTTTTCCTTTTTGTGCTCATCCACCTTTGTCAAGTGAGTGTTCCTTCCATGACATTAGCCCATGCTATGTGTCGGTGACACCGCCCTTTATCCTATGCTTGTACTTCTATTACACTGTTGGTGTTCCTGATTCTTCTTCTTGCAGATGTTTCTAGCATTACATTTCAGTGTTCCTGTCACCCCTCTCCCTATTCAACATTATGGGGGGGTTCACCTATTGGCTCTATTGCTTCCTTGGTTCAATTGAGTGATCTACGTATTCAATTTTTGTTCCTATGTACTAGGTGGATGCAGTGGCTAGGCACCTATGCATTTCGGTGAAATGGTTCATCTACTATATAGACACTCGTTCATTCCTACTTTTGGAGGTCACCTCTTCGATTGATCAGCTCTTCAGACTTTGTCTTCTCTACCTGGTCATGCACTATTTCAATGGGGGTTCCAACAGTTTCTTCTGATAGTGTTTGCAGCTTCATGCTTCGGAGATGCTTCATGCTCTTTCTTGTTCCTTTCTTTGGGACTTTCCCTAGATTGGAGGCTTTGTTTCCTTCATCTAGTTTATTTCTTGTATTTGGGTACCTGATCAGGCCTAGTTGCCAGGACCCATAGTTCTTTCTTGCTTTTTATTTTCATGCATCTTTTAGTCCTTAGTTGTTTAGCTTCTCCCTAAGTTACACTTAAGGGGGGGTGTTAGAGTTGTCATATTATAGCTAATAATTAATTAATTTAATTATTAGTCTATTATACTCTACACTTAAGTTAAACTTAGGCATCTTATTATTTTTTAGGGTTTCCCTTTTAGGGTTTTGTGATTCCTTTTATAAGGATTCACCTCTTTGTATTTCTTAACAGTTTTAGATTATCATAATGTAATATTGTGCATATGATGTCTCTGGATTTTTGGCCTCCATAGTTTTTTCTTGCTTTCTATTTTTTGATTCTTCCATGTGACAGTGTTATGCATGCAGGTGTTCTTGGGAGATTAGTTTTCACCTAATCTAACAATTAATTCACATTAATTGAATATTTCAACCACACTCAAAATAGCATATAATTAATTCCCAATTAATTTATGCATCAACTATACAATAATATAAATAATAATTAAACTAAATAAATACAGTTATTTAATTACCATTTAAATACTATACCACAGCTAAAAATAACATGATCTAAAAATAGAATTTACATCAAACGCCACAATTCAATGAATCAAAAAGACCTAAGGACCCACATTCAAACTCAGGACTTAGGTGTAAACTCTTGCCAATTGGATGAGTTTAGAAGGGTGGAAACACAGAATCTTGTCCCCTACTTTAGGACAATATTTGGCTTAGGTTAGGTGTTGGAATTGAATATTATCTCCCCTCTTTTACCATTGAGATTAGCGATAGGGCACGCTCATCCTGACAATTCAGGGAAGTCGATGCATGGTACCTGCGAACCTGCATAAGAGACAAGCATGCACATATATATAGAAATATAACAAACAATGGTGGGGATCAACCAATCATGTGGATCTCACAAGCAAGAAACTACGACTCCGTCCCTCAACCACATCAAGCACATCAAACAAAAATGTAAAATAAACACATCAACCATACACATGTAAGTATGGGGTCAGTAAAATTCATAATCATCGATGGTTTCCTAACATATAATCCATCATTCTAAAATAACCATAACATTAATAAAATCAGACTAGGGGTGAGGTACTACAGATGAAGCCATCAACTATGCCAACTCATGCCTTTAAAGGTGGCTAGTCATCTTCTCCATTCCCACCTGAGTCTGTACTAGCACTAAGCCAGGGTGAGGAAACATATCTTGTTAGGTTCATTTTAATATCTCTCAATGTTATATTATGTTATCACTTGATTATAGATACTTAACAATAAGTGATCCTGGTAGCCACTTGTGGGCCCTGACGCTTATTGCAAGCCACCTCCTACTACATATCTAGGTAAACTACCCTAGGCTCACAAATCTCACATAGATCAAACAGGTACACAACCAAGTAATCCCAAATCCAATTTCACATACAAGAACTAGAAATGATTACAAATGCACCAAAAGCATAATACAAAACATCATGAGCCTATAAGGTCAAATCAGGGTATAATCGACATATACATATACACAAAAACATAACTGAAAACATAACCATTTGACACATACCCCAACCTCTGTCTCCCCCTAGGTCTTCTAGTACCCGATTGCACATAATGCAAAAGAAGACACTGGATGAACGAAGAATACAACACTCATGCGATAAAGAACTAGAATAGATCCATCAACATTTAAATTTCATATTAGAACATAGTTGAATCCAAGCATAGAGGTATATAAATCAATTGGAATAATCTTGACATAAACATTACAACATAGCCTAAATGAAAGAATAACCCCTATACACGTTCTATGATTCCGACAGAGTAAAAAGCCCAATTTCAGTAAAAACATAACACTTACAAACAAATACATGTTGTTAATAAGATCTAATTTGAACCTATTTCATTAGTTTAAGATTTTTAGCTAAGTTAAGATACATACAATTTACATTTATAATTGAGAAATAAACAGAGACTAATCAAATTCCATTTAATCCAAAGAAAGTAAACTATAACACTTGTCCTAATCAGAATTGTCAATATGAACATAATCAAAACACCCAAACTATTATCCACTTACTAACCCTAAGGAATTAAGCGATAAAATTCATCTTCTAGGTGTACATGTATGAATCCAATTGTAAATGCAAAGCTCGGTTGAAATACCCAACATGAAATTAGAAATAACAAGCTCACACTAAGAATTTGAAGTACATAAATATCTTTCAATTTAGTCATGTAAAGGGCTATATAGATAAGCATTGTTTAAATGTGATAATTTAAACTAAGGTCATGTCAATCCTAAAATTACAAATCTATAAAAGAAAGGGCATTAAACTTAAATATTAATTAGTTATAATTAACATTTATTTTCAAACTAACAAACCATGATTTAGACAAATTTGATCTAATTAAAACATAAATTTTAACTAAAACAAATTTGATAATCCAATTTAAATACAAGTCAACTTAATACATTCTTAACCAATTTATTTACACTTAAACTAAAAATTAAATTCTATTTAAACTAAATTAATAATTAAAATTGTAATTAAACTAAAATAATATATATATATATATATATATATATATATATATATATATATATATATATATATATATATATATATATATATATATATATATCAATTTAACTAAACTAAATTAAAAATTTATTAAAAACTAATTATAAAATAAAAAAATTAACAAATAAACAAAGTTTATTAAAATAAAATTGGATTATAAAAGCAAGTTTATTTTTTTATATAAAAAAAAGCACTAATGGGGGGTTGTGGGTCCCGCGCATGGTACCCACAGTACCTCCCATGTCGTGCCCTACAACTAGGGGTTGTTGCATGACTCCCAAAGGGATACCGTGCGGTAGTCCCTTGGTCTGTCGCCAATAGCCCAAAGGGTATGCTCGGCGGTACCAATGGGGGGGGTTGGGGCTTGGTGGCCCCCGCCCCCAATAAAGCTTTTTTAATTTATTTTTTATTTTTTATTTAACAAAGCATTTTGTAAAATGATAGGAACAATATAAAATTTATTTTTTATATTTTTTTTTAATAAGCACATTTTTCTAAAAAAAATGTGATAGAGATATATATATTTAAAAAAAAAACAAATCCGAAAATATCAAATATGATTATGCCATATTTTCTTCCAGCTTGACTTTTCACATGTTTTGGCTTTTCTGGGTAGATTTATTTTTTGACTGTAATTTTATTTCTAATAGAGAATATTTTTTTTTACAGAATGTTGATTTTCTACCCAAATTGGGTTTTCTCACAAACCCATTAATTTAATTTAATAGCTCAATAGTTTACATTATGACCATATTGATTTTTTTATTTCTAAGAGTTTTAGGAAGAATTTTCTCACGAAAATTGGACAACATAACCCTACTGTGCCAAGTCCAAATAAAAACACAGAATCATAGATCTAAGGGTTTTCTAATACCCAAAATCATAAACAATACTAAATATAGATGTAAAGCAATAAATCTATCTAGACATAAAAAATTATTGAAAATTGCACAGACAAATTTACAAGAGGTTTTCTCAAACCCTACCTCAAATCCAATGCAAGAAACTAAAAATGAAAGCCTTTGAGAAGAGGAAAATTCCAGATCCTCCAAAATAAGAACCCAATCATGCAGATATGAATTCACCAAGAAAGCAATCCAAGAACCAGATGCACACCAGTCTTCCACAAATTTCAAGCAACACCATACACCCAAGAAAACTCAAAATCCAAAATCAAGCTCTCTCCCCAATTCTCCAAAACCTGTGTGTGTGTAAAATCAAAATGAATACATTTCCCCCTATTAGGGATTCAATTCCCCCTTTCATGCAAACCCTAGATGACTCATTAGTTATCTCCTAATCAAACTCCAATTCTCAAATTGAAAGAAAATCCTAATTAATAAATAAAAATAACTTTTATTTGCACAACTCAACTTAGACTCCTAAATACAAGTTGATTACTTTTTGAAAACAAATTCAATTTTTAATTAATATTAATGCACATGTTATAATTAAAATTTATATTAAATAGATTAAATATTTAAAGCATCCTAAAACCATGCAAATCAAATATTTAATTATTTAATAAAGTACACAAGCATAATTAAATCTAATTTCCAATTAAATAATCAATTAAATCTCAATAATCAAATATTTGACTTTTAATTAAATTTTCTCAAATAACTATAGGAACATGATTAATATTAAATTTCAACTATAATCATTAATCAATAAATAATAGAAAATCACCCACATAAGTAGTGAATCAATTGAAGCCAAACAAAGTAAAATCAACCCAAGTAAAACCAAGCAACACCAGATAGGGATCCACGAATTCCTGTCAACTACACAAATTTGGATAGGGTATTCAAACTGATTCTTGTCCAATCCTAGACAAATGGGCTTAGGCTAGGGTTTTGGACCTGTGTTATCTCCCCTCTCTTACCATTTGAGATATTGCGATAGAGCACGCTCATCTTGACAATTCAGGGAAGTCGATGCTTGGTACTTGCAAACCTGCATACAAAACCCCCATGTACATATAGATATACATATATAACAAACAATGGCAAGGATCAGCCGATCATGTGGATCTCGTAAGCAAGTAACTACGACTTCATCCCTCAACCACATCAGACACATCAAACATAAATATAAAAAAAATACATCAACCATACACATACAAGTATGGGGTCAGTAAAACTATAAGCATTAATAATTTCCTAATATATAATCTATCATCCTAAAGTAATCATAACATTTATAAAATCAGACTAGGGGCGGGGTACTACATCATCCCTCACCATATAGGAACATCAACTGAAAATATAAAACGTACACAAAATCTATGTAAATGTAGATATAGGGTCAGTAGGTCAATAAAAACCATAAATACCCATAACATCATCATATAAAAATAATAATAACCATCATCTAACTAACAACATGATATAACTCAAATAGTAGTATTGCATCCTCATAAAGTACTGTCATACATCCAAATATCACCAAATCCAACTTGAAAACCAACACACACATAAAAAGTGGCCTAAAAGAGATTGGCATCATAAACTGAAATAATAAAGCAACACACACATAACCACCATAGAAACTGAGGGAGTTGTCTTTGCTACAATCAAGGATTTGTATGAATTTGATAATGAATATTGGAAAATTGTAGACCATGAATACCTTATGTAGGATGACTATTTATTCAAATGAAAATAGTTATACATTCTTGTTGGATTTATGA
The DNA here is from genome assembly GCA_027943335.1 of Chamaecyparis obtusa. NCBI lineage: Eukaryota > Viridiplantae > Streptophyta > Pinopsida > Cupressales > Cupressaceae > Chamaecyparis > Chamaecyparis obtusa. The sequence goes on from BSBK01000561.1 coordinate 99,974, forward strand.
GATAAAATATTATCATATATTTTCACAATAGTGGTATGACCAGACATTTTGGAAAGGATAAGACAATCTCTTTAGTAATAGTTAAATACTATTGGTCAAAGATGAAATGGTACATAACCAGGTGTGCGAAGAGGTGTATAATTTTTCAAGTAGGTAAAGGAAACTCACAAAATAGAGGGTTGTACATGCAATTACCAATACCCATATTACCATAGATAGATCTAAGAATAGACTTTGTATTGGGGCTTCCAAACACACATCAAGGTAATGATTCCATCTTTGTTGATGTTTATAGATTCTCCAAAATGGCTAATTTTATTTCTTTCAAATAGACTAGTGATGCTACTAGGGTGGCATAATTATTATTTTTTAAAATTGTTAGATTGCATGGTGTTCCAAAAACTATCACGTCTAATTGAGATATCAAGTTCTTGAGTCATTTTTTGAAGGATATTATGGAAGAAGATGTGAATAAAATTAAATTTTATTAGTGCCTATCTGTTGGTAAAATGGTTAGCGCTCCCCTTGGGATTCATGACAAGGGACTTACCACCTCTTATGGATTTTATAAGTCTAGTGGTTGTATCAAGAATTGATAGGTCAACCTTTTGGTGCAATGAAAATAACATGTGTAACAAGTAGTATTAGATCTTGGTCACAAGTTTGGATCCCCTTGGATAATGTTGAGGGGGAGATTATTAGAAAGATTGCTAGTGCTCCCCTTGGGATTTGTGACAAGGGACTAACCACCTCCTATGGATTATATAAGTCTAGTGGTTGTATCAAGAATTGACAGGTTGATCTTTTGGTGCAAGAAAAATCACACTTATGACACTATAATACTCAAATGATGGGAAAATAGAGACAACCAATCTAGGTTTGGGTAATATATTGAGATGCATTATTGGAGAGAAGCCAAAATAGTTGGATTTTGCATTACCCTGGGTGGAATTTTCCTATAAAAATTTAGTGAAAGGTCAATAGGTAAATCACCATTTCAAGATGTTTATGGAAGAATTCTAAGGACATTTTAGATTTGGCACAACTTCTATTAAGTGATAGAATCAATGATGATGGAGAAGCATTTGTAAAAAACCTCCACCAGTTGCAAGAAGAAGTAAGGGAAAAGTTACATGATAGGAATGAGAGGTACAAAGCTTCAAAAATGTTGTTAGAAGACATCAGGTATTTAGAGTAGGTGATCTAGTGATGGTATATATATGAAAGGTGTTAGAGTTTTAGGTGACTCTACAACACCTCAATGATCGAATGGAAGACCAAGATAACTTCCAAAAGAGATTAGAAAGATAATTTCATTAAGATGCAAGAATGATATTATTGATAATGGACATGATTAAAATGTACATAATATGCTTCCTTATATAGGAAAGGTGGTAAGAGACAATGATAAGAATCTGATAAGCTATCACCTATGCAAGGTGTAATCACATATCCACCAAATGTGGATTGTGTGCTAAAATGTTGACACACTTCTATGAGTCATTATATCCAAGATTGTTCAAGATTAAGGTCTCAAATGGTGACTCATAGCTCTCTATTCATGGAGTGCAAGGCTTTGTAATGGAGGCCCTTAGTTTAGACCTAGTTTGTGCCCATGCAAGTACACCATAAAATGTGAGATTCAAAGAGGAAAAGCAAGAATGCTAGTCTCCATGATCATCAAATATGCATGCAAATGAAAAATGGAAGCTTATTCTATATGATAACAATGCATGAAAGAAAACTAATATATGAAAGGAAATACACATGCAAGATTATTTTATGAAATGAAATATAAATCTAATCTAATATGCAAGTTCAAGAGTAATCCAAATGGATTTCCATGGAGGCATGAGAGAAGAAGACAAGAAAAGAGAAGTTGCAATGTTCAATCTCAATTTCTCAAACTCTCCTCCAAAATCGCTCTCCAAACCTACAATATAAAAATAATATAAAATCTGGGTCTCTAAAATCTGGATGCCTAAAATGAGAAGGAGAGGGCTCCTTATAAAATATTTAGAAATGAGTGGATGGTCAATATTAAGAGGCAAAAAGAAATGAGAAATGGTGGAGATTAAATCTTGGTTGATCCATGTGCTCAAGATTCTCAAGAAGCAAAATCAATGGACATGGTTAAGAGGCAAAAAGAAGCGTGGAAGAGATTAAGAGGCAAAAGGAGATTCCACTCATCTTGGAAAGTGTGCATTCAATGTGTAGACAAAAAGTCTTTTTATTTTTATTTTTGTTTTATTATTTTTAGCAAAGTGGTTTTCATTATTTAACTAAAAGTTTTTTTATTTATTTAAAAGAGATTTGTTCTTTTAATTAAATGTGGCTTAGGATAAAGTGATTTTATTATTTAATTAAAAGATTTTTTATTTAATTAAAAGGGAGCATGTTCTCTTAATTAAATAAAACTTAGGATAAAATGATCAAACCTTAGGAAATATTGAAATATTTGAATTAATTACGTTTTGATCAAGGAAATTGATTTGAATTGAAAATATTGCAAAGAGTTGATTCAAGAAATGAAAAATTGATGAATGGGGGCCCAAAGTCTAGGCGACCATTTTAGGGTGCATACATTTTCCCCTCTTTGACTAATGTGTGATCTTTATGGGAACACATGTAGTCAAAGAATGCAATTGAAGTGTGAGATCGATTTGGGATCACAAAAAAACCCAAACATGTGATCAACATATGGGAACACATCGGGACAAAGATAAGCTGATTGAAAAAAGACATGGTCAAAACCCCTATAAATAGGTAATTGACATGTCCAAGAAAGAATCTCAAGAAAGGTTGCCCCAAGTGAAGAAATTGATAGGATTGATAAAGTTGAATCAAGGATTAAATTTTGATAAGTACTGTCCCTCATGATCGAAATCAAAATGAGATAGAGGAGAAACAACAAATTGATAAATTTGATCAAATCAAACTAAAGATAAAGTTCTTGATGTAAGATGAAAGATATAAGGATCACAAAACCAAGATAGATCACCAAGCATGAAAAATTATTCCCCAAGGTTGAATTAGAAGAAAAGAAGTGGGGTGAAAGCGAATGGAAGATAGAAGTTTGGAAGAGGTGAAAATAAATGAAGAGAAGAAAGAGAATTTGCCTTAAGAAAGAAAATGCCCCAAAATCAATCAACTGTTTAAGATAGGAAATTTTGATTAAGATCACGAAAGAAGATAAGGAAATGAAGATCAAAACATGACCATAGTTGATTAAAAGTTCAAAAGAAAGATGAAGGAAAACCCTCTCAAAATCCTAATGCAGCCTAAAAATGCAAATTAACATTAAGTCTAACAATGCAAGCTACATGAAAATGCAAAGGTGTACTTGCAATAGAGCAACTGTAACATAGGATTTTGTGTTCATCATTCATTAGAGAATGTTAAGGAATTTATTTTCATCATTGGGCCATTATTAACAGACATCATAAAATCACACAATCATCACTAGTCACAAGCGCAACTATGAAGATATGAATGTGATTTATATCAAATTAGAATGTGGAAAGATTCTAACATAAGCTTCAAAGACATAAAGGTCAAGATGACTTCAATGTTAGCTTACCCAATTTAATGTAGCAAAACCACACTCGCATCAAGGCATAGATGTCAGGATGACCATAAGAACAGTTGTGCAAAAATAGTCAAGGATGATGCCTCAAATCTCCTAAGTGTTTCAAGGGGACAACAAGAGACACTCTAGAGTTTCAAGACCACACCCACAAGCAAAAAGAAAATAAAAACATTCCCCATGCTCCAAGTCCTCTAGTTATGCATACTAGAGAGACTTATTAGATAAGGACACTCAACAAAAATAAATAATAATTAGCACACAAAGAAAAGATCATGACTTAGCTCAAGCATTAAGTGTTGTGTTTAAAAATTTAAGTGTGTTAACTGATACTGAGTTCCGAGGATAAGGATCGAATGCTTGCAAGCAGGTAAGATCACATGACAAAATTGGGTAAGACCAAATTGATAAGTGTTTAAAAACACTCCATGTCAAAGGTTGTGTTGAAAAACACAATTGGGGTGGTGTTGAAAAACACTGTTTGTGAGGTGTCCTAAAGACTAACGCATCAGGAAGACCAAAGCTAACACAATTATTCCCCCTAGACTAAGACAAAGACCAATTCCAAACCAAGGCAACAAGGACAAGGCATGATGGAGAAAGTCTAAGTGTCAAGGACATGTGCTAAGAAACAGGGGTGCAAAGACCTCAAGTAGCGCCCATTTCTAAGTTTTCACCACTTGGATTTTATTGCAATTTTATTTTTTTTCAAGGACTTTTTATATTTTTTTGTATTTTTACTACCAAGGCGCATGTTTCCAGGTTTTCACCAAGGCACTTTTTTGAATTTTTTTTATAAATTTTTTAATTTTTTCTAATTTTTTTTGGTATTTTTGGAATATATAATTTTTTTTTTGGAGATACATCAAAGCTCCTATTGCTAGGTTTTCACTAAGATGATCATTTTTTTAGGACATTTTCTGATGTTTAGAATTTGTTGACAATATATCATTTTTTTGGATTTTTTAGGATCAATAAGTATGAACAAAGGATGCCCCTAGAAAAAATGGGCGTCATGGATAGAACTTCTTTAGTTGCAAGAGATTGATAGGATCAGGGAGCTGCTCTCCCTCTATAGTAGATAATAAATAAGCACCTGTCCCAAAAGCTATTGTAATGATGTAAGGTCCAAGCCAATTAGGTTCAAATTTGTTCTTTTGATCTCTATGTTGTTGATTCTTAGGATTTTCATGGAGGACAAGATCTCCCACTTGGAATTCTCTAGGGTGAAACTTTTTGTTGAAGGCTTTGGACATGCACTTTTGATAAACCCTCATATGGTCAAATGATGCTTGATGTTTCTCATCTAGAAGTTCTAACTCTTAAAGTCTCATGGCACGATAGTCTTCATCTGTAACTAGACCTTTGAGGGAAACTCTAAGTGAAGGAATCTTAACCTCTAAAGGTAGCACTGCTTCAATGCCATATGTAAGGGAAAAAGGAGTAGCCCCAATAGGAGTATGAATACTCATTCTATAGGCCCACAAAGCCAGATTTATCTGTAAATGCTAATATCTACCACTCTTACAAACTATTCTATGTAGGATTTTAAGAATGGTTTTGTTTGATGCCTCTACTTGACCATTTCCTTGCAGGAAGTAAATGGAGGACCAATGTTGTTTAATCTTGAATTTCTTGCAGAGTTATTTAAGGTCCTTATTTTTGAACTGGCCTCCATTGTCAGTGATAATCTCAGAAGGCACTCCATATGACAAATGATATGGTTCAAAATTAATAGGGAGACTATCTTTCCCGAGGCAACATAAAGTGAGACAACTTCTATCCATTTAGTGAAGTAATCAGTAGCAGTGATAATAAACTTGTGTCCACCTGATGAGTTGGGATGAATCTGCCCAACAAGATCAAAGGCCCAATGCTAAAATGGCCAATGAGATATAGAAGGAATGAGCTCCCTTCCTGGAACATGTATTAGGTTACCATTTTTTTGACACTTTTCACATGACTTTGCAAATGCTACTGCATCAATCTACATCGTAGGCCAATAGTACCCCGCCCTAAGCAACCTTTAGGCCATGGCAAGACCATTGGAATGTCCCCCAAAGATGCCCTCATGGATGTCAACTAATACATGGTTGGATTCTTCCTTTTCTAAGCATCTAAGAAGTGTTACATATAGACCCCTCCTATATAAATCATCAGAGATAACAGAAAGGTGAGATGCATTTTGGGTAAGGTTTCTGCATTCAGCACTATTAAAGGTTTCAGGTATAATGCCATCACAAAGGTATGAGTAAATGGCACCATAATGGGATGACTCATGACCAACAAGGGTATAAATGACATGACTTTCTTGGGAGTCATAGATAGGGTGATATAGCTCTTTCACCAGAAATTTAAATCTAGATTCATGTTCCCCTAACTGAAGGAGTGAAGAAAGTGTAGCCATAGCATTAGCTACTTTGTTTTTTGCTCTAGGGATTTTTTGAAATGTTACAAATGTGAAGTATCATTTCAAGGAATCAACCATTTGCTTGTAAGGTACCAGTTTCTTATTCTTTGTTTGGTATTCATCATTGACTTGGTTGATTATCAGTTGTGAATCCCCATAGATATGTAACTTTGTGATTCTCCATTCTTAAGTCCATTTGTTAAAACTCCATACTCAACAATGTTGTTTGTACATGGGAACAATAACTTGTAAGACTTAGGAAACATATACCCATGAGGAGAAACAAACAACACACTAGCTCCTAAACCATTTTGCATAAAGGATCCATCAAAGAACATCTTCCATGTTCTTTTAGTCATATACACGAGGTGTTCATCTGGGAAGTCAACTTGAATAGGTGCATTATCTTGTATTGGAAAATCAGCCAATTGATCTGCTATTGCTTGTCCTTTTAATTTTTTACACTCAATGTATTCTATGTCAAACTTTGAAAGGATCATCATCCATTTAGCAAGTCTACCTGTGAGGGCATCCTTACCTAGTAAATACTTGAGTGGATCTATTTTTGTTATGAGGTGTATAGTGTGCGCAAGCATGTAATATCACAAATTTTGAGAAGCAAACACAACCGCAAGGCAAGCTTTCTCAATGTTGGTGTAGTTAACCTTATATGAGACAAGAGTGTGGCTAATGTAGTCTATTGATCTTTCTTTCCCATGTTCATCAAGTTGAGCTAGTAATGCCCCCAAGGAAGATTATGCCGCTGAAATGTATAGAATAAGTGGTTTCCTTGTGATAGGAGGCATTAAAATGGGAGGATTTGCCAAGTATTTCTTGATTTGATCTATTCTCTTTTGAAAATCCTCATTCCAAACACATTTGACTCCTTTGTGTAAGTTCTTGTTGAAAGGTTGAGCTCTATCTGCCAACTGTGAAATGAATCTCCTTATGGATTGAAGATGTCCTTGAAGACTCCTCATTTGAATAGTGTTTTTAGGAGGTGGCATATCTATGATTGCTTGTACCTTTTCAGGGTCCACCTCTATTCCTTTTGCTGAAATGTTGAATCCTAATAGTTTTCCAGAGGTGACACCAAATGCACACTTTTTAGGATTTAACCTTAGTTGAAATTATTCCATGTGATCTAGAATGAATTTTAAATCATCTAAGTGTGTGTCTCTTTTCTTAGACTTGGCCAAAGTGTCATCCACATAATCTTCCATTTTTTTATGCATCATGTCATGAAAAAAGTTGTTATAGCTCATTGATAGGTGGCTCCTGCATTTTTTAATCCAAAAGGCATAACATTCCAACAATAGGTACCCCATGCACAAGTGAATGCAATCTTTTCTTGATCTTCAGGAGCTATCTTAATCTGATTGTATCTAGAAAAACCATCCATCAAGGGATAAATTTCATAACCCGAAGTCATATCCACTATCATGTCTATATTGGGAAGTGGAAAGTAATCCTTTGGGCATGCTCTATTGACATATCTAAAATCTGTGCAAATTTGAATGGATTTTCCATGTTTGGAAACTGGTACAATGTTTGATATCCATTCAGCATAGTCAATAGCTCTTATGAATCATGCACCAAGGAGTTTCTCTAATTCTTCTTTGACTAGGAGAGCTATGTGGGGATGCATCTTTCTCAATTTATGTCTAACTGATTTGACAATCGGAGCGATGGACAAGTGATGCATGATAAGATTAGTGTCCAACCCTAGCATATCAGCGTAAGTCCATGAAAAGTTGATCTTATTTTTTTGTAAGAACTTAGTGTAAGCTTCTTTTTCTTGTGGTGACAAGGAATGATCCAACTGAACTATCAGTGGAGCCTCATCTGTAACCAAATTGACTATTTGTGTTGGTTCAATAAGCACTGAAGATCTATCTTAAAAGTAGCTAGGGAGACGATTGAGTACCTCATCCTTAGGCACCTCATAGAGGTTTTCACCCTTGGATACGTTATTTCTTTTTAGTTTTTTTGGTCTTGACACCGCCACACATTGGTTTTCTCCATCAGAACTCTTATTATTTTGATTTTTTGTTCTTTTTGTTTTGTGACTAAGGTACTTGATGTCTGGCTCGGACATGATGGTAGCTAGTTCACTAGTGGAAGAGACTACGGGTTCAAGGGCATTCAAGTAATAGGATATCCCAAAATCATTTTGAAATGTTAAGAGCTCAAGTTCTTGATAATGTTAGGACCAATCAAGGAGGTTAGGATGAGCAAGAGGTAAGCCAATGACTAGTTTAAGGTTGTGAATGTGAATGATATCATCTCTGGTGACCAAAGAGTGAGATTCCATTAAGTATCCTTATAAGCTACCCAAATCAGGATTTATCCTAACAAGTGAAGAATCATCCAGTAAGGCAACATGTGGGTTCAAATATTCTAATCCTACATGTGACCCATCGGATACCTCAGGTTGAGAACTATAAGTGTGGATGACATCAACATCCATGTCAACATTGAAAGGCTCTGAGAAGGAGTCCCATTCATACTCATCTAAACTTGTTTTTAAACTTCAACTAGGATGTTTACACCATGAAGGTTTGGGACGTTTTGATGTGGAAGTTCTAATGTCATCAAGGGTGATACCTTCTCTTTTCATTAAATGAACAAGGTCCTTTCATTGACATTCTCTGATAGGATCTTCTACATCTGATTCATCTTGTTCTAAGGCTACAACTATCTCCTAAGTGACTAGACTATCTAAATCTCCCCAAAGGAGGTTAGTGGAAGGGACCCAATCTTCACACATATCTCACTGATTTGTCAAATTAGGTATGTATTTTGGTTCATCTTCATTATCTGACTCATCAAGGATAAGAGTAGTGTTCTTTTTGCAATTCACAAATCCTAGGCCAACCGGCTTCTTAGACTTGCGTCCAAAAATAGAATGATCAAGGGGTTTGGCTCTATCATCCAATCTATGACTAAGAGGGCCATGTCCAAGATAGCCCATATGTTTGACAAAAGTATACCCTCTTCCATAAGCCTTAGGAGAGGGAGAGAAGTTCTCATTGTGCGTGTATTTCTCTTCTCTATAAATCTAGTCTTTAATAGCCACCTCTTCTTTCTCATCTTGAATAGGCACTGAGGACTCTACAAACATGCCAAATAAAGTCATAGCTGAAGAGGAAGGTCTCATTTCTTGTGAAGGCTTTCCATAAAACCTAGGTGAAACTGGTAGATTTGTGAGGAGTTGAGTTGATACCCCCCCATGCCAAGGTCTACTGACTTGAACTTGTCTTTACATTTAGCTAAGGTTGCATTGAAATCTTCTACTTCTCTATTAAGGGGAACATGATAATTCACTGAAATTGAGTTAACAGATAAAGTGTTATCCCATGGTATACAAATATCTACTCCATTGTAAGGGAATGTAACACACTGATAATGGGTAGATGAAACTGCTTGCATATCATGAATCCATGGTCTACTGAGTTAGATATTGTACACAAGGGGACCAGTGTCAACTATTTGGAATAAAACATCTTTTTCAACAAGGCCAATCCTAACAAGAAGGACGACCAACCCCTTAGAACTTCTTTTTGTCTCATCATAGGCTTTGATAGTGATCTTTTTTCTGGTATCTATAACTTGTTCATAATAACCCAACGTCTTCAAAAGACTCAAGGAACAAATATTAAGCCCATCACCCCCATCTATCAACTTGTGCCTAACATGGGTTTTGTGGATCATGACCTCAATATGAAGAGCGAGATTGTGTGGGTGGGTCAAAGCTTTATCATCATCCTCTGAAAAGGTAAGGTAATGAGGGATAGCAATATGGTTAACCATGTTCTAGAATTGATCAACATCTAAATTATTGGGGATGTTCTTTACATGCAAAGCATCCTCAAGGACTTGTTTGTCTCAGGGACAACTCTAAGAGCTCAAAGATCGAAATATGAGATAGGGTTCTTTGCAACTGATTGACAAGATTATAGCTTGACTTAGGATTCACTGCTAGTTTTGAGGTGACATTCTTGGATGCCACTCGCTTTAGTTTACTTGGTTGACTTAAACTAGGTCCTCTAATGACAAAGGTACCTTGAATTTGTGTAACAACATTGAGAGTTTGAGATGACACTCTGGAGTTAGGACCCCTTAGCACCAGGACGGGTTCTTCATCAAAGATAGGAGGAGAGTCCATGTCTATATCATAACCATAGGGATCTTTATTCCTCATCATGTTGATATTTTCTTCTACAACTTCAAGCATGTTGAAAACATTCTTTGCATTTGTGTAAGTGTAATTGAGCTCAACCTTGCCATTCTTAGGTTTAGAGGTTTCCCCCTTCTCATACTTGGGAAAAGGTTCTTTGAATGCATTATGATCAGCATTGGTGTTCAATCCATCTACCTTAAGTTTTCCATTCTCAATGAGATCTTGGATGATATGTTTGAGTTTCCAACAGTTTTCAATATCATGTCCAATGCCATTGTGAAACTTGCAAAAGGCTTTCTCATCCCACCAATGTGGCTTAACATCAAGTATATAATGCTTTGTGAGATCTTGAGGATGCACAAGGTTGTTGGAAATGAGTGTTTTCAAGACATCCTCATATGAATCACCAAGTTTTGAAAGCTAACATCTCTCCTTCTTAGGCTTATCTTGGTATCTTGGCTTGTTCTCTTGTTGATTAGATGCATTGAGTTTCATGGCTTGAACAACACTAGACAAGTGTAAAACAACTTGATCTGTGGGTTTGGAGGAATCCACAACTCCATCATTGACCACTTGTTTGTTCCTATTCCAATGTGAGTTCTTTCCTTTATCCTTGTTAAAATAGTTGTTATTTTGACCATTGTTGTTGTTGTTGTTTCCATGTTTGGTCAAAATTCCTTGTTCTCTCAAAACATCCTCAATCCTACATGCAGTTTTAACCATGGTATCAAAGGAATAAAAAATCATCTTCCTAACTTCATACTACATTTTGGGAACCAAGGTGCTAACAAGGATGTCAATCTTCTCATTTTCAGGGATGGTCCTAGGGTAGTGAGAACATTGTTGTCTCCACCTTTGCTAGCAAGTGACAAAGGATTCCCCTTGATTTTGTTTTAAGTTGCATAAGTCCAACATGGTGATAGATCTTGAAAGGTTGTATGCAAAGTGTGGGACAAATCTATGGATGAGCTCTTTGGAATTATTAATGGGGGGAGTTATGTTGGTGAACCATTCCATCACTTGACCCTTAAGACTCCTTGGGAACAATCTCATGAGGTACGAGTCATCTTGATGGAACTCAAAACTCATGATATAGAATTAATGCACGTGATCATGTGGACCTCCATTACCATCATACTTGTTGTATTGAGGGATCTCAACCTTTCTAGGAAAGTCTTTCATGCTCACACTCTTGTCAAAAGGATTAGGACAAATTGAGTCAAGTGAGAATGAACTCTTGGGTGCCAACATCTTCTCCATCATACTCTTGAGTTGTTTGATCTCCTCTTCTTGAGATGGACCTTGCTTCTTAATCTTCTTGTCCACATCAAAGTTGTAGGGGACTCTAGGGCCCTTGTTGATTAAACTCTCTAGGAACTTGTCTTTGTTTTGTTCTAAGTATCTCTCCACATACTGTTGGAAGAGTGGTTCTTGTTGTATCTTCATGAAGTCTTGGGTGTTGAGGTCAAAACTTGAGCTACTACCCCCATATTGCAAACCATGGCAAGCATGTTATGAAGGTTTTCTTGAGTTCCTAGGAGGTGTTTGTCTCCTATAATGATCATGTTGTGAAGCCCTTCTTCCTCTAGGGCTAGGAGATCGTGAAGGTGTTCTTGAACATCTTCCACTTTGTGGAGTCTTAGGAGGGGTGGATGGAGGAGAGTTGTTTCCACTGCCAACATGCATGTTGTTAAATTGATCATTAAGTTGTTGAGCCAAGAGTCTATCTTGCTCTTCTTGGGAGGCTCTCCTTTCTATCTCCAACAAGGCTTGTCTCTCTGACTCTAGGAGTCTAAATTTCTCTTCCTTTTCATCTTTTTCATCTAGGAAGGCTTTCTTTTCATGCTCAATTCTCTTAAGTCTTTCACTTGTGTATCTTGAAGGTGCTTTGAGTGGTGAACTTGGTCTTTAATGTCTAAACAAGTCATTGGTGTATGCTGCATTCACACAAATGTCATAGGGTTCATCATCTTGGTTTTCATGTTGTGATTTTTCTTCTTGATAGGCATGCCTCTTATCCCTTTCAGCCCTTTGATGTGCATCTAGATATCTAGTTGATATAAGGGGTGAGACTGGTTGATTTTCATGAGAGGAACTGCCAAACAAAATGGTATCTCTATGTCTTTCAAATATGTCATCAAGGCTTTTATCCATTTCATCCATCTCTTGTCAAGTCATTGTGTAACTCATATCTATGTCTGAGAAAGAAGATTCTAAGGGTGTGCTCAACTCACTAAGATTACTCTTGGGATCAAACCAAACTCCGGAGTTGTTCCTGGGTGACTGATCAAATATGGGTTCTTTTCCTTTATGTTTTTGGTGAGTTTGAACTAAGGGTAATTGGTTAAAGACTACTCAAGGTCTCTTTCCTTGATTTACTTGATATCATGTTGTAACCGACATGAAAGAAAAGGTACTAGGTGATAGGATGACCCTAAGAAATGTTGGTACCAAACTAGGATAGTAAAAGCACTCACTTGTCCAAAAGAGAGGTGATAAGATAGAATTTTTCAAGAGGCATAAACCAACACTGCCACATAGGTGCCTACTGAACGGGTGAATACACTAACACATATGGATCAAGAGGATGATTTACCCAAGTTATATTGATTGAATTTGAATTTGTATGGAAGTGAATGGACAAGAGATTACTAAAACTCTCCAAGCATGTTATCAAAGGATCCAAAGGTTTATCTTCTCAATAAGGACAGTTTCTAGCTCACTGACTCCAAGCATGGTCACTTGTGAAATAAAAGATTACTAGTTCAAGAGGTCAAAGCACAAGAATCCAAGGTGCAAATAGGCTTCTAACAGCAGGGTAAGTGACGTGATCTGACCCAGATCGTCCGAGGAAGATTGGAAATGAAAGGATAGAAAATTAAGCAAGTTGATAGTTTTAGGCGATAATGAAATGAAGTATGTGTCATAGGATGAGGATGATAATGTGATATGTGCACTAAAGGTGGATCTCACACCTAAAGTGGAATTTCTCCTACACCATGTGCTTAATTAAGGTGTAAACTCCTAGGTGTCTCAATGAAAAACTAGAATGCAATGCATTATCCTAAGTAAGATTAAGTAAAGTGTAATTAGGAATATTGATGTAAATCAAGTTGGTGAGCTCCCAAGATTCTTCCAAGAATCTTCCAAACACTCTTAGTGTCTCCCAAAAGTACCTTCTACTAGATACAATGTCAAGACCCAACCTATTCAACTAGGTCTATCAAGAGTCATAACCTTACTCTTATTTAACACTCACCTTCACCAGACTTACACTATTCAAGTGCTAAAAAATGTTCAACTTCCTTCATAGGCCTACACATACTCAATCACTATCATTGAACAACATAATAATAAATAACTAATCAATCTTTAAAACAAGAATTTCAACTCTGCCATTTTTGATAGACCTGCACAAAGAGGTTTGTAACTTTCGAACCATAATAAAAATCCTCAATCTCTCTGGTGAGAGCCTTTGAAATTAGTCTAGTACCAACATATCTAAAATTTAGCCAAATCCAACAGTTGGATTGTGAGATATTTCCCCCACATGGAGACCCTTTTTTTCTGACACAGTCTTTCATTCAAAACAAGAAACTTTGCATCAATCCTCAGTGTCACGTTACAGACAGTGAAGATTAATAGCTAGTGGTTAGGAATTCGGTTCATAATTAATAAAAAAACAATGATAACAAAGAGCATATGTCCATATTTAGGACTCCAACACAAAATACATTCAAGAAATACCAAAGCACATTCAAGATTGCATTGATTTTTCCTTTATCTCTATTACAATCTGCACAAGTGAGAATGCTGAAAATGCATTCCACTTCTCACATTTTTGGAACTAATTTCCATCACTTTAATCCATGTCCCATTCATGGGAACTCACTAACTTCCCTATTAACTATTTCTAACTAACTTATAACCTATTTTCCCACAAATCACTAGTAAATTTTACCTTAAATTTTGATGAGAATTAGTCAAATTTTCTACCACAATTGGTCGAATAGGCGAATAAAACTGTCGTCGATCTTTTTTCATCAAATTTTCTACATGGTATATAATAGTCAAAATTTTGACCACAAAATTGGTCAAATTATCAACTGCAACAATCCCTTCGAACTGGAAGAATAACTGGTTGATCGATTGGTGCAACTATCAAAATTGAGACCATTATGTCATTGAATTATTGATGCACATTCGATGAATTGAGTGTCACATGTATTGCATCCTGGTTGAATTTAGTCCATTTTTTCATACTTTTGATCCATTCCAATCCATTGATCTGACCAATCCATTCATACTTCTACACAAACAAATTAACTCACCAAAATGTTGTCATTCTAGGACAGTCATTATAGGGACAATGACCAATCTTTCAATCAAATGCACCTTATGTTTGATGTGTGGTGGTAACTTTCTCTATTGTTTAAATCAGCTACACATGAATATGAGACAGACAATGAGGATGCACAAATAGGAATGATTCATATGTTTTAGGTACATTAGGAATAATAGATTCCAAGTGGAGATGCATTAGGAACCTTATTGTCGTTCACTGAGATGTAACACTGAGGGAATGATGATAGTTGGTTGGAATGGTTATGTTAGGAAGTTATGGGGTGGTTATGTTTCATGTTAGTTGGAATGGTTATGTTATGAATGGTCATAGGGAGTCTCTATTAAAAAACAGTGAGAACAGACTGGTGTATGTTTTGGTGAACAAAAAGACAATAAAACTTTATTGTTCTCTGCAATTCGATGACTATTTGAAACTCTATTCATTTTGTTATACTTGTCAATTTTATGAAACTTAATGCTTTTTTCTCCTTTGTTTTGCAAGGTGAATTGGAGGAGAAGCTAGGAGAAGCTAGGAAGGTGAGGAAATGATGGTGAAGTTAAGCTCAAGATTTCAACTCAAGGACTTTAAGTGAGAAGGAAAATTCAACATCAAGATTATCAAAGTACAAATTCAAGGCAAAATGAAGACTAAGTTCATGAAGATGCGAGTGATTCAAGTCATAGCAATGAGAAAATTTCTAGTAAAGAAGATGAAGCAATTTGGGAATCTTCCATCACATTGGAGAGCTTGATAATGTTGAGTATCAAGAGATATTTTTCCTTCACCAAAAGATCGATCAAGTCTACAAGATAAAGATGTTGAAGTGACACCTAGTTGTCTTCAACCAATCAGAAAATTCTAGTTACAAACACATTCAATCAAATCACTCCAAGAATAGAATGTTGGGTATCAAAGAAGGAAAAGAAAGATGTAACAGGAAATTGCATAATGGAATGAAGGACTGAATTCTCTGTATAGAGTTTTGGTTCTTCAATGTTTGTGATTCTCTATTTTAAATTATCTAAATGATTGCGTAGATGTAAGATGGATTAAGGTTGGATTTATGTTGTATTCAAAATGTTATTTTTTATGCAGTTCAGTTTCAAAGATATATATTAATTTCTGGATGAAACCCAGTTTTGAGAAAGCATTATTAAGGGAGTTTATTTTATTGATGAATGGGTTTTTGACAGTGATAATCAAGAACTATCGGTGGCTTATGTATCAAGTATTATAGAAGAAGTTTAATAGTTATTGAAATTAGTTTGTAACCAGTCTCGATAACAAAGGAAGGTTCATAATAGTATGGTGGGACTGTATGCATTTTAACTTCAAATTTGTTGCGGGTTTGTACTTTAGACATTCTGGTTTAGAATGAAGACAGTGCTCTATTTTATTTGATTTTTGAATGGGATGTTGGAATGAATTTATGTGACAGAGAAGTGGAGTCAAAGGCTAAATCTTGTTCTTGAATATATATATTGAAATGAATTAACAACAAACTGTTCACCAATCTTTATAATAAGTCATCTTTGAAAAGGAGTAAAGGGGGTGAACCATCCATCTACATGTGTGCAGGTCTGCACTACAAGAGGCCCATATGAAGATTAAGAACCATCAAATCTAGAAGTAGTGTGATCTCATCCACCATTGAGTGTTTGAGAAAATGAAACAAATGGTCTTTCCTTTCTTTCCATCCATCAACATCAAGTTTCAATGGAAGAAATGCAGGTCAAGACTAAATGCCCATGACAGGGTCGACTATAGGGTTTCCAAGTCAGACTGTCAAGGGGTTTTAATTCTTGCGATTACAGTCTCAAGCTTTTATAAAATGTTACAGACTTATTACATGAATTCAAAAACCCTAAATGAAATACAAGTCAATCCATAGAGATGTTCAACTCTCTCTAGTTGTAACTTGCCAAAACATGAATTAGAAACAAAACATGCTCGGTAATGAATAAGAATGAATTTTAGAACTATCAATCTAACAATCTACTTCACCATAGACAAGGAGTCACAATCTACCTTGAGTGTTGACTGTTGGATATGAAGTGTGCTCAATTTGATGGACCACCAAATCTCTAGAACTTTGTCTCATGCAATTTGTGGTCTACACAATTTGAAATCCCTTTGCTCTATTCCTATATCCCTTCGCTACGTTTGTATATGTCTTCGTGCGCTACAATGATAAAATGAAATCCTAATTTGCCCGTAAAAATGAAATGAGTTGAAATTTTTATTTTATTTTATATGGCTGTGTTGGTCAAAATTTTGACACACATGGTATTGGTTGAAATTTTGACCAACACGGGCATGGATTTTTTTTTAAAAAAATTCCTTCTATAATGACCAACCTAAACCTTTTTAATTAATGGTCGATAATTTTCGTAGAAAAATGATGTCAAATGTACTAGTGAATTGAGAAAATGTTGCCAAATTGTCCACTCAACAAGTTTCTTTCTAATACTAAGTGACCTTCTTTCACATTTAGAAATGGTCCTCCAATATTGAAAAAAAACTCCTATATTTACCCTTTACCCTTTAACCTTTACATTAGTCAATATTGGCTACATTTTCCAATCTTGGGACTTTGTGCAAAACACTAACAAAATGGTTTTATTAGCCCCTTGCAACACCATTATGATCTTATTGATCATGTTGACATTATGTAAAGAAACCTTAAACATCCTATTTTCCTTATCTCCTTGTGATCTTAATTATCTCCTTTGTGATCTTCATGAAGATCTCATGGTCAACTAAGTGACCCCCTAGGTAGTCATCCACACTTGAGGTGCTCTGCACCAAATATTTAATTACACTAACAAAAGGAAAGGTTTCCTATAGAGACATATCAAAAATCAAAATATAATAAAATTGGTCCATGCAATTTTTTTAAGAAGATTAATGACAATGCGTATGAGGTAGATCTACCCACTAGTCTTGATATTTCCCCTATGTTTAATGTCTATGGTTTATATACTTTACATGGTAAAGATCATTCTACTTATAGTGAGGATGAAGTGAATTATTAGTAGATAATTCTGAGAAAGGGAAAAGAAAAGATTACATAGGTGTTTCAAAAGAAAACTATTAATACTCACCAAGGTGAATACAATAGATATCTAGTACAATGGGAAGGTATAGCACCAATAGATAACACGTGGATTATAAAGTGGAATTGAAGAAGCTAGATCATTCAAAATTATAGTAGTTTGAGGACATGAAATTTTAAGAGATGCATTCTTTTCAAATAGAGGAGAATGGTACAGGGACTCAAGTGAGACTCATAAGTTTTGACTTGGTTGTCTATTTAGGCTAAATTTTATAGGTAGTCATGATATCATACTCAAAAAAATTTAAATTCACTATAATACACTTTGAAACAAAAAAAAAAGAGTCAAATAACTCTAAAATATACTTAACAACATATCAAAATATCACCAATTGATTTGCAACATAAAGAATATGCAAAGCAAAATCCTCATCATCACCGCATGAAAATGATGCAAGGATTTCCAATAGTCGTAATTTTTGACTCAGTTATCTTCAAGAGTCCATGAAAATGATAATAGAATCTATTCCATTGTACCAAATCTTGATAGATTTTTGGGGTTTAAATCCATCATACGAGGCCTCAAAATTAGCTTTTACTATTCTTTGGGGTGATTTTCTAGTTTTGTTTTTAGTATCTTTCATTTTATGCATATAGTTTCTTAGTGAGTTGACAAGTGATGTCACTCGAGTGAAATCTATATAACTAAAAAAAAATTGTACTTTTTGTGATAGTTATAGAAATTTCCAAAAATGGTAAAAAAGTAGATTTTATGAAAATATACCAAAAATGGTATTTTTTCAGGTGGTAGTTACATTGTTATTTTCTTTCTTTATAGCAGCGGAGTATTTTTGAGAATAATGAAGAAGAATTGAATTTTAATCTTCAAAATTTTATTGTGTATCTTTCTTTCTCTTATGATATTATTAATGATTAAAATTTGGTTGCATCAAGAAAGCATTGTTGACATTAATGAAAAAATGTGTTGACATCAATGAAAACCATACCAAAAAAAAAATACTAAATCACTAATTATCCAAACTCACTCATTCTTCTCAACACTTGAACAATCTCTGCCTTTGTCATTGATGACAACATATCAATGACTAGAACTTAATCTCCCCCTTTGGACATTCTTCAAATACAAGTTCACTCTCCCCCATTGACATTAATAAAAAATACCAAAGATGAAAATCAACTACTTATTCTACTCATCTCTCCCTAAGATATATAATTTGTCTTGCCATAATGCTCAACTCCCTCCTAAAAGGAAGCCACAATCATTAGTCTAGATCAAGAATATGCTTGAATTTCACTGGACTAATTCATAACCATATGCTTTTATCTTTGATAAGGAGGTGTAATCACTCCTAGCTTCTCCTAGAGCTATTTAATAGTATCCTTATAGAGCGTCTTCATGAAAATACTAGCAATTTATTCTTTTGTAGGTGCATACTCAAGCTTTACTTGATTCTCCAAAAAAAATCCCTCATAAAGTGGTACCAGATTGAAATGCGTTTTGTTTTTTAATTTAGTACAAGATTCTTTGAAATATTTAATGCACTAGTATTGCCACATTGTTACCATCCTTTCTTCCCATCCATCCAGTGCAAAGGAACCATGCATCCTCTTGCCTTGTCTAGAAAGAACGTTAGGTCTCGCCTAGAGAACAAAAAGGATTACCAGAAGGTAGAGGGAAAGGAGTAGGATGGGAGGTGGTAGCCAAAGTATTTGTGTGCAACATGAAGCAACAACAATATATCCTACTTCAGTGGTAGATAGAGACACTAAATCTTGTTTCTTGCTTGATCAAGTGACCAACCTAGGTCCAAAAACAATGTACCTTTATTTTATTCCTCATGTCATCCACACATATAAACCAATCAATAGCAGTGTAAGACATCAAAGTGTGAAGTCTAATTTTTTGGGATACATAGACCAAATTCTTTTTTTCCTTTCAAGTATCTAGATATTTTTTATTGCAACAACATGAGTTTCTCTAGGATCCTACTAAAATTTGGGTTTATGAAAAACATCATGCATGATATCTGGTCTAGTAGTAGTTACGTATAAAAAATTTCCAATCATTGATCTATATTGTATCTTATCATCCTTATGAGATTCAACATCCTTAATCAACTTACATCTAGTAGTCATGCGAGTGCATCTTGATTTAGCATTTTATATTCCAAAACTTCTTTATCATCTCTTTGACATACTTTATTGTGAAATAAAGATATCTTCACTTATTATATTAATTTGTAAGCCTAGAAATAAATTCATATCCCTAACCATGGACATCTTAAACTCTTTTTACATTTTATCAGCAAATTTCTTGCACATACTATCATTTTCTCCAAAGATTAAGTTATCCACATACACAACTACAATCTAAATATCATTGGATGCAACCTTAAAGCAGAGATTACTATTAGTCCTACCTTTTTAAAATCCTTTCTCAAATAAATACGTGTCAAGTCTTGTCTATCAAGCTTTAGGAGCTTGCTTCAACCCATATAATGTCTTCTTCATCTTGCAAATCATGTCTAGATCACTTGGTAAGTTGAAGCCTTACAATTGTTCTATGTATACAGGTATTTCTTTATTTATCAATTTAGAAATTTAGATTTAAAATTGATCTAATATATTTTGAATTCCTTGTATGTTATAAAATACAAGACTATTGTAGCTCACCTCCATTTTTCACTTGTGTGTATCATTTACATACAAGTCTGGCCTCACTCCTCACTATGTATCCATCTTAACCTAGTTTGTTTCAAAATACCCATTTTATTCCATTTACATTTTTTCCCATGGTCTTGAGAGAAGCTCCCAAGTCTGATTTTTCATAATCTGATCTAGTTCTTCTTTCATATCTTGTTGGAAACTGCAATTGAAGCAATTTTTGTATTGTCATTGATGTCAAATCTTAATTGGTAAGACTATTGCTATGTATGAAAGTACTATATCTTTTTGATTGTTGAGAAGGATGTGGGCAAGGTTGGTAACAATAGCACCTAAGGAAAGGTTGAGTTATCTTGATACTTCAATGGCTACTTGACTATGGGGCACAATGATAAGATAATGTATTGCTTATCTAAGTAAGAAGGAAGACTAAACTAATAGGCTTAACTAAGCAAAAGTGAATAAAGCTAGTTTAAGCCGAGTGATGTTAGTGTCGACTGAGCCAATATATGTTGAGTAAATTCAGTGTTGACCAAACATCAATTAATTACCGAGGAAGATAATATTAGCTGAGGAAATAGTTTTAGTGGTGATCGAACTATCAGGAGAAGACCGAGGAGTTGAACACAATATTGACCGAGCATCAATAATTTACATTTGAGGAAGAATCCAGATTCCCAGTTGATATAGTTGAATTCTTGGATTATGTAAATCATGTTGACTTTATTTATTGATTGTATGGAAGCATTTAATGCACTGTAAAACATTTTATTGTAAATCCATAAGGATATTTGAGATGTTTCTAGAAGGATGGATGAAGAACATAAAGTTGGAAGGATTTGATGAATTTGACCTAACCCTAAGATCTACAGAGGAGATTAAGTGGCAAAAGTTGTATCGACCTAAATGAGGAAGTATTAAGGAAACCTAAGCATGAGGTTGAGAGAGTGTGATGCAGAGGTGATGTGGTTGTTGTTATTGACTGTATAAGAAGAAAAGGCTAAAGGAGAAGTGTTGTGATTTCTTGAAGGGATTTCTGAGCAGATCAGTGATGGAGATGGAAATGAATCACAGTCAGTAAGCTAGCATATGTGTACAGAATTGGATCTGTTATTTGCAAAGTGAGTTGTATGTTTTCAGATCAATACTATTGTTACTTTCTAACCATTGTATTAGTCAAAATATTTTTAATAGAGGTTGACCTAATAGTCATTTGTATAAATCCTTTGAATAAGGTTACATTCTAATGGAATGTATGTAAGTCCTATAACAAGGCGCATTTCTAACAGAGTGGTTTAAATCCTTTAACTGGGTCACACCTAAAAATGTGTTTGTAACCTTTGATAGGGTTGGCTTTTCATAGAGCTCACTTTAGAAGAGTGAAAATATCAGTAACATGTTACAAAGTGGTTTTTCCCAAATTGGGTTTCCACTATAAATCCTAGTGTTAATACTTGTGTGAATGTTTTGGTTTGAACATTTCTATGTTTTGCAAGTTAAATACTATTGGATAGTGGACTGCACTATTATATGTTTATGTTATGTATTCAGTAATGACCAAGTAGTTTTTGGTTGTTAGATTTGATTTGTTGAAGAGTTTGAAAGATTGTTTTATACATCTAGACCTGAGAACAACTGATTCACCCCCCCTCTCTATTGTTCTAAATCATATTAACAATTGGTATCAGATCTGTTGGTGCTTACAAAGAACAAGTTTAAAGGTACTTGAAGTAAATGATCAAGATGTATAAGGAGGTACCAAAGCTAAATAAGGAGAACTTCCTTGCATGGAAAAGCTTGATGAAGCTGCATCTAACTGGTATTGGTGATTCTGTAAAGTATTATGTTGAGCATGATTATGTTACACATGTTGCACCTCTGACTATCAAGGATATGAGAGCTAAACAAGAGCACAATCAAGCAATGTTGGAGATTGCATCTGCCCTAAGGTACCCTGAATTTGAAAACATCAAAGACTGCACAAATGCCAAGAAAATGTGGGACACTCTTGCAAACATCTATGGTGGTGACATAAATGTACTGAGAACAAAAGCTGAGAGCCTAAGAGGTAAATTTGATGAAATGAAAATTCAAGAAGGTGAGAATATTGCTCAGTATTGTGGTAGAATAAAAGAAGTTGTAAATTCTATTAGAGGAGCAAATGTAACTATTGATGATGAAACTATTATAGGAAAAGTATTGAGAACTTTGTGTCCTATTTATGCCATCAAAATTTCAGCAATTCAAGAATCTAGATGTAACCCTGGCAATGCTCTTACTTTGGAAAGTCTTGTTGGTAAGCTTACTAATTTTGAGCTTCCTAACTATGATAACTTCAGTGTTGCTAATGTTGAATCTTCTTTTAAGTCACCAGTGGTTCTGAGTAAGTCAAAGAAAGAGAAATAAAGATGCATCAGTGACAGTGAAAGTGAAAGTGACACATCTGATGAAGAACTTGAGGATCTTGAAGCTCTTATGGCTAGAAGATTGAAAAGGGGAAAAGGAAAGTATAAAGGTAAATTCCCTATCATATGTTTCTCATGTAATGAAGTTGGTCATATAGCTACAAGATGTCCTGATAGGGATGATAAGGATGAAGAAAGAGATAGCAAGCATAAAGAAAAAAGAGAAGATAGAGATTACCGAAGGTACAAGGACTACAAGAGAAAAGGTAAGAAATCCTGCTACATTGTTGAGGAAGAGACTACCACTGATAGTGATGATTTTGAAATTGAGGTTGTCTATGTTTCTATGAAAGATGAGTCTGATGAGGATGAGAAAACTGCATTGATATCCTATTGCACAAAAATGATAAGTGGATTATTGATAGTGGTTGTTCACACCACATGACTGGTGACAAAAGTAAGTTCGATACCTTAGATCATTATAAAGGTAGAAGTGTTAAATTTGGAAATGATGCACCATGCCCTGTTAGGGGTAAAGGATTGATTAAGCTGACTGATAAGATTACTTGTGAAAATATATATTGGGTTGAAGGTCTTAACTATAATCTAATGAGTGTTGCATAGCTTAATAACACCAGATACCAAGTGGAATTTCATCATAGGAAGGCCAAAATATTTGATGCTACTAGTGAACTGATTGGAAGTGGAGAACAAACTAGAGGTAATTTGTTCTATCTAGACCTATTTGAAGAGACATTTGCACAACTTGATGATATATGGTTATGACATAAGTGGCTATGTCATGTTAGATTTGATAATCTGGTACAAATTAGTAAAAAGAAGAAAGTGAGAGGACTGCCTAGATTAAAGAAACCTGAGAATGTAATGTGCAAACAATGTCAGTTGGGTAAGATGACAAAGTCTAGTTTAAAGAGCAAGATATTTACTTCTGAGAATGCTTTAGATTTGGTTCATACTGACCTTTGTGGACATATGGGTGTACAAAGCTATTGTAGTGCTAGATATTTTATCATGTTTGTTGATGATTACACCAGAATGATGACTGTAATGTTTCTAAAAGAAAAATCTCATGCTTTTCAATTTTTTAAGTGGTATTTGGCTAAGGTTGAAAAGGAGACAGGTAGGAACCTGAAGTGTTTGAGATCTGACCAAGGTGGAGAATTCATATCCAATGAGTTAAATCTATTTTGCAATGATAGAGGAATCAAAGACAGATGCTTGCACCTAGAACACCTCCACAGAATGACATAGAAAAGAGAAGGAAAAGATCTATCATGGATTGTGCAAGGACACTGATGATCAAGAAGAATGTTGCACAAAAGTACTAGAGAGAAGTTGTAAGTACAGTTGTTTATACCCTTAACTAAGTACAGATCAAAAAAGGTATAAATATCACACCTTATGAGTTATGGCATGGGTATGCATCTAATGTAAAGTACTTTAGAATTTTTAGAATAAAATGCTATATACTAAAAGACAATAGGAATGAAAAATTTGATGCTAAAAGTGATGAGAGCATATTCCTATGCTATTCCACAAAAAATAAAGCTTACAAGTGTTTGAAATCTAACACTAACAAAATTACAGAAAGTGTAAATGTCAAAGTTGATGAGTATGCAAAGAAAAATGAAGCTGAAAGAAAGAGAGAACTAGAAGATTATAGGTCTTTTGTATATATAGAAGAAGGAGAGGCAAGTGACAAACCTGCACCTGATGTAGAGTCTCGAGTAAGAAATGTCTAGCATTAGGGAAACATTATTGAGCGACAAGAAGAACATGCTGAGCGATAGGAGAATGCTACCGAGTATCAGGAAGAGGTTGTTGAGCATTCAAAAGCTGAATCTAACAATATTGTTGGTGAACCTAAAGAGAAAGAAGAAAGGAGAGTAGAACCTATTTTGGCACAATATGTAAGGAGACATCACAAGCCTAAAAAAATCATTGGAGACAAAGAAACTAGAGTTCTAACCATAAGAAAGTTAAGAGACCCTACATGTTTACTGTGTGAATTTGAGCCTAAGACAACAAGGGAGGCATTAGAGAATGAAGACTAGATCCAAGCCATGAATGAGGAGATAGACCAAATAGAGAAGAATGATACCTGGACTCTAGTGCCGAGATCAGAAAACAAAAATGTCATTGGAACAAAATGGGTGTTTCAAAATAAGCTAAATGAACATGGACACATCACAAGGAACAAGGCAAGGCTGGTATGCAAAGGCTACGTACAAGAAGAAGGAATAGATTATGGGGAGACATTTTCCCCTATAGCAAGATTGGAAGGAGTAAGAACTTTACTTGCATATGTTGCCTATAAAGATTTCAAGGTATACCAAATGGATGTCAAGTCTACATTTTTAAATGGTATATTAGAAGAAGAAGTGTACATTGAACATCCAAAAGGATTTGTTGATCCAAACAAAAGACACATTGTTTGCAAACTGAATAAAGCACTGTATGGATTAAAGCAAGCTCCCAGAGCATAGTATGAGAGGTTGCACAACTACTTGATATAGATTGGATTCTCAAGGACTGAAGACACAAGAAATCTATACATGAAAGATGAAGGTAAAGGAATCTTGTCGGCTAAGATTTTTGTAGATGGTATTATATTTGGTGGACAAGATGCCCTGTGTAAGAAATTTTCAAATGAAATGCAAGCTGAATTTGAAATGAGTATGTTTGGGGAGATCAAATTTTTTGTTGGTTTACAAGTATATCAGATGAAGAAAGGTATTTTCATTACCTAGTCTAAATATGTTCATGAGATACTGAAAACCTTTGGTATGGAGGATTCAAGGCTAGTAAGTACTCCTATGGCTAATGGACAAAAAATGTCTAAGAATGATGTTGCTGCTGAAGTTAACCAAACTTTGTATAGGTCCATGATTGGAAAACTACAGTATGTTGTTCACAGTAGACCAGATAATGCTCTAGCAGTTGGGATTGTGGCAAGATTCTCTGCCAATCCTAAGGAAACTCACATGATGGATGTCAAAAGGGTAATGAGATATTTGAAAGGGACTACTGATTATGGACTGTACTACAAGAAGCATGAAAGTTTTTAATTGAGAGTGTATACTGATGTTGATTGGGCAGGAAATGTGGATGACAGAAAGAGTACTAGTGGTGGAGCTTTCTTTCTTGGACAAAGATTAGTTTCCTGGACAAGCAAGAAACAAAATTGCATTTCCCAATCTACAGCTGAAGCTAAGTATGTGGCTGAAGCAGTGAACTCATCAAACCTGGTATGGATAAAGCAATTGTTGGTAGGCATGAAAGAAGAGATCAATGAACTAGTTGTCATTTACTATGATAACATAAGTGCTATCAACATATCTAAGAATCCAATGATGCACACAAAGACCAAACACATCACCATCAAGTATCATTACTTGAGGGAATTGGTAAAAGATAAAGAGGACAGAATGGAATATGTGAATACAAAGGAACAACTAGCAAACATATTCACTAAAGCTTTACCTAAAGAAGCTCATGAATATCTGAGAGGTCAATTAGGGGTTCTTCCCCTAGCTGAGGCTGCCTAGTCAAGCTAGGAGAATTGCATCAAATGTGCTGCAAAGAGTATCTGAAAAATTGATGCAAAAACATGTCACACTTTAGGAGTAGCGTAGAGTTGTGAAAAGTATAGCAAAGTTAATAATCAGTCATAAGAAAAGATGACAGAGGGAGAAATATTGTTACTGAACTAACAAGATGACATATACATCTGATGGATGTATGTTTTAGTTTCTTATTTGGCATTATTCTCAAAGAGGGAGATGAACAAGATGAAAACACATGGTGAGATTTAATCGAAGATCAAGTAAGAGGGAGACATTCAGTGGAAAGGAACTAAGTAGAGATTAAGAGAATGTTATTGTGTGGATGGTCATGTATGCAAGGCTAATTGATTCTGAATCAGAATGAACCTAAGGATATTATAATTTTTTCTAAGGACATATAAGTTTTGGATTGGTTGGTGATTCATGTGTTATTCATATGGTATTGTCATCAATGCCAAAGAGGGAGATTGTTGGAAACTCCAATTGAAGCAATTGTTGTATTGTCATTGATGTCAAACCTTAACTGGTAAGATTGTTGCTATGTATGAAAGTACTATATCTATTTTTTTGTTGAGAAGGATGTGGGCAAGGTTGGTAACAATAGCACCTAAGGAAAGGTTGAGTTATCTTGATACTTCAGTGGGTACTTGACTATGTGGAACAATGATAAGATAATGTATTGCTTATCTACGTAAGAAGGAAGACTAAACTAATAGGCTTAACTGAGAAAAAGTGAAGAAATCTAGTTTAAGCCGAGTGATGTTAGTGTCGAATGAGCCAGTATATGGTGAGTAAATTCAGTGTTGACTGAACATCAGTTAATTGTCGATGAAGACAATATTAGCCAAGGAAATAGTTTTAGTTGTGACCGAGCTATCCAGAAAAGACTGAGGAGTTGAACACAATATTGACCGAGCGTCAATAATTTACATTTGAGGAAGAATTCATATTCCCAACCGACATAGTTGAATTCTTGGATTATGTAAATCGTGTTGACTTTATTTATTGATTGTATGGAATCATTTAATGCATTGTAAAATGTTTTATTGTAAATATATAAGGATATTTGAGATGTTTCTAGAAGGATGGATGAAGAACATAAAGTTGGAAGGATTCGATGAATCTAACCTAACCCTAAGATCTACAGAGGAGATTAAGAGGAAAAAGTTGTATTGACCTAAATGAGGAAGTCTTAAGGAAACCTAAGCATGAGGTTGAGAGAGTTTGATGTAGAGGAGATGATGTTGTTGTTATTGATTGTATAAGTAGAAATGGCTGAAGGAGAAGTGTTGTGATTGCTTGAAGGGATTTCTGAGTAGATCAGTGATGGAGATGGAAATGAATCATAGTCAGTAAGCCAACATATGTGTACAGAATTGGATCTGTTATTTGCAAAGTGAGTTGTATGTTTTCAGATCAATACTACTGTTACTTTCTAACCATTGTATCGGTCAAAATCCTTTTAACATAGGTTGACCTAATAGTCATTTGTATAAATCCTTTGAAAAATTTTGCATTCTAATGTAATGTATGTAAGTCCTATAACAAGGCACACTTCTAACAGAGTGGTTTAAATCCTTTAACCGGGTCACACCTGACAGTGTGTTGGTAACCTTTGACAGGGTTGGCTTTTCATATAGCTCACTTCAGAAGAGTGAAAATATCAGTAAGATATTACAAAGTGGTTTTTCCCAAATTGGGTTTCCACTATAAATCTTGGTGTTAATGCTTGTGTGAATGTTTTGGTTTGAACATTTATATGTTTTTCAAGTTAAATACTATTGGATAGTGGACTCCACTATTATATGTTTATGTTATGTATTCAGTAATGACTGAGTAGCTGTTGGTTGTTAGATCTAATTTTTTGAAGAGTTTGAAAGTTTGTTTTATACATTTGGACCTGAGAACAATTGATTCACCCCCCTCTCTGTTGTTCTAAATCATATTAACAATCTTTCATCCAATTCTAATCACTACACACCTCTTTTACAGTCTTCGGTTCAATTTTTGAGATTAAGCATGGATTGACCTATTAAAAAATGTTACTTATTGTAATGCCACCTATGTTCTTATCTCCAATAATCTAATTTTCTAAGTGACTCCACTACATTATGAGAAGTGTTAAGTAGATTCCACACACAATTGAGAGGGGGGGCTGAATCAGTTGTGACCAAATCAAATTAAATCCAAACCTTGTAATGTTGATTATGAACAATAGTAACAAGAATAAACCAAAAAATTAATCATGCACCATAGCACAAAGATTTGTTCTTGAGGAAACCCTTGATTGGAGGGAAAACATCAGTGGGGATGGAACCCACAAGATAGTGTACTAATATATAAATTCCTTATGAAATGATATGACCATGTTAGGAGTCAAATGAAGTTCATTTAGTATAATAGTCCATATTAAAGGATAGATCCCTATTAGAAGACCTTGAACCCTTATTATAAGGTTCTAACCCTATTTAAGGTTGAAAGGAAACAAGTAGACCCACTGTCCAAATGCTCCAACAAAGATTATAGATTGATCTTTCAGGATAACATATTTAAATGGGTGAATTGACTGAACCTGTAACTCAATTTTCCATAATAGTTCCTTTGAAGTCCAAAACTCAATTCATAAATGCATCTACTCTTCTTTTCACTATCTCACATATCCATCTATTGTATTATCCTTACCATACATACCAAACAACTTTCCTTTATACCTAATACAAAATACTAATTAGGTCATCTTGTTAAAGCTTCCTCAATGATCATGTAATTACATATGGCCATGCTAATGCATACACACCTTCTTAAGAATTATTAAAAATGTTACATTATGGTTCCCACATGTTAAAATACATATATTACATTTTTAAATGAAAAACAATAGGCTTCCTCAACATAGTCGACTGCAAGTAAAATATGTTGTACTTTACACAACAATGACTATTCCAAAATAATCCAAATGCCTTTCTATCACAAACATAGTTGTATTAAAAATTCTTCTACAATGATCCAAACTCACAGACACTGATTCCACTTCACTAATAAGATATAGCAAATATGCCACAAACTATCACTGTTAACAATTCCTACACAGTGGGTTGCTAACAATCTTCACCAAATGAATCATAACTAATCCAAAATAGAATATAAGATTCAACAAACATAGATATTATATCTACACTCATCCATGCATACAAAAATAAGCTTGCATACTAAAATGCATCAACCTATGACTTCATTTCCCTAATAAATGCTTGTGATGTATACAATCTCTATCTGTCATGAACACATAAGCATATGTTTTCATAAATGACAAAACCTACCACTAATACAACATAAAATCAGTACATCCAAGTTCTAACAAAAATCTTTTTTCAAAAATCTCCCCCTTTGGCATTGATGCAAACATATGGAGAAAAACCATCAACCCAAAAGTAAACATTTCCTCAACATATGCAGTCTTCAACTCTACTACCAGGTTACAAACTCTTCTCCCCTTAAGAGAGATTTTTCACATCTTTCTCTCCCCCTTTGACATCAATGGAAAATGAGCCAATATGTCAAACATTAGATCAGTCCCCCTTTGATAAATACATCAAAGTTCCTGCATTGAATCAAACCAACCTGCAATCTCAAAAAAATGTCAAGTGTCAAAAAACACTATTAGAATCAAAATCTTTACATAAGAACTCTTGGATAGTTGTTCTCAATGCAACCACTCCCCCTAAGGAGAAGTACCTAGCATCACATCTAGATGAATAAATATTCTCTAAATACACTAGACTGATGCATTTCTAAATCTTCTACTCTTCATAAGGAGGGGACATCACCCCAAGCATACATATGAGATACTCAAATGTGTCTTTAGCTAATGGATTAGTAAATATATCTTCTACCTGCTCTTTACTTCTTACATGTTCTAGTCTAATCTATTTCTCAGTGACTTTCTCTCTGAAAAATTGATACTTAATAGAAATGTGTTTAGTCTTTGAATGTAAAACTGGATTCTTTGACATGTTAATTGCACTTGTTTTATCACAGTGAATAATAATATGTTCAAAAAAAGTTATACCAATATCTTTAAGTATTTGTGTCATCCACATTATCTAATTACAGTTATTTGTTGTTGTAACATATTATGCCTCTACGATAGATTGGGATGCGCAATCTTGCTTCTTACTCAACCATGAAACTAGTCTTCCTCCAAAGAAAAATGTTCCTCCACTTGTTCTTTTTTTGTTATCAATATTTCTTTCCCAATCGACATCAACATATGAATATAAAGTAAAATCATTTGATATGCCATACCATAATCCAAATTACAATGTTCCCTTTAGATATCTAAATATTCTTTTTACTGCTGCAAGATGTGATTCTTTAGGATCTATTTGATATCTCTCCATAATACCAACTACATTAGCAATATATGGTCTAGTGTGAGTCAAGTATTTCAAGCCACCTATCATAGATCTATACCTTGTCTTAATTACACTTGGTGAATCATCATTTTTATTCAACTTACAACCTATAACCATAGGTGTCCCAAGTAGTTTACAATTTTCAAATCCAAATCTTGTCAATAAGTCTTTAAGATACTTGGTTTGAGATATGAAAATTCCATCATAAATTTGTGTAATTTGTAATCCCAAAAAGTATTTAATCTCACCTATCATGGACTTTTCAAATTCCCCTTTCATCTCATCAGAAATTTGTTACTTACCTCATTGTTTCCTCCAATGATAATGTTATCAACAAAAACTTCAATGATCAATAGTTCATCTACATTTATTCTTAAGTAAAAATTGCTATTTGCATTTCCTTTCTTGAATCCCAAATATAAAAAATTCATATCCAACCTTTCATACCATGCTCTATGGTGCAGGAGCACCAGGGCCAAGAACAAAAGGCATAGAGGAAACTAGGTTCATTGAATAGATCCTAGGAGGAGTGAAGGACAAACATGACCTTGAATGGTCATTAGCATTTTAATAAGACCAATAATGGTCCTTTAAATTTGTTTTGATTATGTTTTGATAATTTTTGTAATAAGGTCAATAATGTAAGCCTTGATGGCATTTGGGGCTAGAAGGAACCTTTGGGTCACTTAAGGATCCAAGAGTGAAGATGAGTTTTTTAATGACCTATAAGGTCATCCATGATTGTAAGTTGGACATTAGAGCCATTTTAAATTTTCAAATGCATTAAATGTGGCAAAAATGTAAATTTTCCTAGATTGGTAAAATGAGGCCTAGTGTAAGGGTTTAAGAAGGGTTTAAGGCTTTAGAGTTAGGATAGACTCTTAAAATCCTTTGAGAGGTTGAGATAAATGTAAAAAGATAAGAATTTGTCAAGTTGACAACTATGTTGTCAACTTGACAACAAATATAAACAATAAACTAAATGTATAATAGTTATTAACTAACTACAGGTGGTTTCAAGCAGTTGGTTGGCCTTGGGAAGGTTTATTTGGTTGAGTGTGAGCATGATGGTTTTATGGTTTGGTGATTGAAACAAGGTGGAACCTCTTGAAAATGTGAAAATATATTGATTTGGATGATGTTCCAACTCTGTTGAAGGTTGGGAGGTTTGGGGATGCGAGTTTCTAGTAGCTGCTTTGTAGTAGGAGGGCTAATAGAGGGCTAATTGCAGAGAAACAATACATTGTTTGGGAATATGGTCCAAAGGAGTGATATGAAATTTTGAGATATGTTGTATAACATTGAAAAGGGTATATAGATATAGTTTTAGTTTTTTTGGTGTTTTGGGAAGGATTGGAGTTATCCTTGAAAAACCTATCAGACAAGGCTACTAGGGATTAAGGCCTAGTGAGCACCCAGTTATGGGACTGTGAGTTGATCAAGTTTTTTAGATGAATCCATTAGTTAATTTGAGAGAAATTTGTGTATTTAAAAAGATGTAGCACCTATGGTGTCATAAGGCATTGTGTGCACTCTGATTGGTTGTGGAGTTGATTGGATCAATGGATATGATCCTAATGAAGATGCGTGTTTTGTGTTGCTATAAAACTTATGAAGTCCCTCTTAATATTACTAATTTCAAGTCCACCTAAGGCCTCTACATCAGGTGGTATTAGAGTAAGAGAAAGGTCTGTAGTTTTGAAGATTGAAAGCCCTTTGTTGATGCTTGGAGTTGAATTATCCTCTGAGAGTGTTCCAAAGTGGTGGCTAGATATCTCATGAAACCTAGATTGTTGTGAGGAGATGGAATTGACCAGAAGTGAGAGATATTTAGCCAAGTTTCTAAGAGAATACTTTTATGAAGGAAGAAAAGAAGATGAAGAAAAGAGAAGAGAAAATGAGAGAAAAGAGAGGGAAGAAAAGATAAGAAGTCTAGAGAAAGCCTTGGAAGAAGGTGAAGAAAGGTTGAAAACAATTGAGGAGATGCTTAAGGATTTTACAAGTTGGCACTTAAGTTTGAAGAAGAAAGTAAAATAGCCTATTCAAAGACTAGTTGTAGTAGAAAGGAAGAAGAGAAAGATGGAAGAGGAGAGTACTAGGATGGGTACTCTTAGACTAGAAGATACACCTATGATGAAAGGTGTAAATACTTGTGAAGAAGTCTTGGTTAATGTTGGAGGAGACAACATAGAGGAAGACCTGGAAGGTCTTGAGGATGAGGTAGATTTTTTGGATCAATTTTATACATTAGTAGAAGAATGGAGGTGTTTTGGAGGCACATGAGGGAGCATCCTTCAATGAAGACATTGAATTTGTAGAGATGGGCCATGAGGAGGCTCAAAAGATGGAAAGTTTTTCTCTTGGAGTGGAGATAGTACAAGGTGAATCAGAAATGTTAGTTAGCATGATGGTGAGTGAGAAGGTGAAACATGAACAAGCATTGTTCACATTGGTGAAGGAGAGAAAGCCTAAATGCAAGATGAAGTTGCATGGTTCATGGAGGACCTATATTTACCAAAGGTCAAGATTAAGGCTTGATTTTTTTTATTGACATGTTTGTTTGTAGGTTTCCAAGAGGACTTGGAGATATTTTAAAGCTATGTAGTATGGTGCAGGGGCACCAGGACCAAGGACAAAAGGCCTAGAGGAAACTAGGGTCACTAAATAGATCCTAGGAGGAGTGAAGGACAAACATGACCTTGAAAGGTCATTAGAATTGTAATAAGACCAATAATAGTCCTTTAAATGTCTTTTGATTATATTTTGATCATTTTTGTAATAAGGTCAATAATGTAAGCCTTGATGGCATTTGGGGCTAGAAGGCACCTTTGGGTCACTTGACGATCTAAGAGTCAAGATGAGTTTTTTAATGACCTATAAGGTTATCCAAGATTTTAAGTTGGCCATTAGAGCCATTTGAAAGAGTCAAATGCACTAAATGTGCCAAAAATGTAAATTTGCCTAGATTGGCAAAATGAGACCTAAATGGCTAGTGTAAGGGTTTAAGGCTTTAGAGTTAGGATAGAGTCCTAAAATCCTTTGAGAGGTTGATATAAATGCAAAAAGATAAGGATTTATCTAGTTGAAAACTATGTTGTCAACTTGACAATAAATATAAATAATAAACTAAATGTATAATAGTCATTAATTGACTGTAGGAGGTTTCAAGCAGTTGGCCGGCCTCAGGAAGGTTTATTTGGTTGAGTGTGAGCATGATTTTGGTAGAGAAGAGAGTTTAGGGAGTTTTTTTTGTGTTGTGTGTCAAAGGAAAGACATGTAATGAATTTTTTATCAAAAAAACTTTTAATTCTCTACAAGTTCCTACTCGTTGTCGTGAGGGAACAGTCCCTTGCTTTGTATTTGTTAAACTTCCGTTTGTATGAAAGGTAGATTGGAAATGGATTGAAGTAGATATGGTTTGATTTTTTATTCATTTCCATACAAGTTTTTATTATTTTCATGAAGTTTTGAACAAATGAAGTCATCATTTGCATTGACTATCCTGAATAGTTGGGTGTGTAATCAGCAATTTTCTTGAAGACACCATGAATGAATGAGACTCCCCCACTTAATCTGGTGAATGTGACTTGTGGGGAGAGTCTAATCCATGTACAAAATGTTTCCATAAGTGTTTGAATGCAGGGATTGGAGGAAAAGATCTATGATTGATAAATATTGTTGATTGAAGAGTGCAAGGTGGTTGGACCAGTCAAGGTCTGAGGGTTCCACCCAAAGGAGGGTCACCTTTTATAGCATAGAATGTCATTTTATGATTCTTAGATTGATTTTGATCCATTTATAGGAACTAGAAGTGAGTGGAGAGGTCTAGTTGATAAAGCCCTAGGCTTGTGCACCTAAGAATGAGGGTTTTATGGTTTGGTGACTGAAACAAGGTGGCACCTCTTTCAAATGTGAAGATTAATTTATTTGTATGAAATTCCAACTCTTTTGAAGGTTGTGAGGTTTGGTGATGTGAGTTTCTAGTAATTGCTTTGTAGTAGGAGCGCTAATGGGGGGTTAATTGCAGAGCAATAATGTATTGTTTGGGCATATGATCCAAAGGAGTGATATAAAATTATGAGATATGTTGTGTAACATTGAAAAGGGTATCTAGATATAGTCTTATTTTTTTTGGTTTTTTGGGAAGGATTGGAGTTATCCTTGAAAAATTGGTTTGGCAAGGCTACTAGGGATTAAGGCCTAGTGAGCACCCAGTTATGGGATTGTGAGTTGATTAATTTGTTTTGATGAATCCATTGGTTGATTGGAGGGAAATTGTTGTATTTAAAAATATGTAGAGCCTATGGTGGCATAAGGCATTATGTGCACTCTGATTGGTTGTGGAGTTGATTGTATCCATGGAGATGATCGTAATGAATATGATTGTTTGGTGTTGCTACAACACTTGTGAATTCCCTCTTGATATTACTAATTAAAAGTCCACCTAAGCCTCTGCATCACTCTAGGTGCTTGCTTCAATCCATAGAGTTTCTTCTTCAATTTACATACCATGTCTTCTTGCATTTTTTAAGAAAATACATCCAGTTTCTCAATCTATACCTCTTCTTCTAATTCACCATTCAATAATTCTGATTTGACATCCATTTGATAAACTTTAAATTTCTTGTTAGTTTCATATGCCAAAAATAACTTATTGCTTATAATCTTTCTACAGGGGTGAAGGTTTCTTCAAAATCAATACCTTCTTGTTGTGAATATCCTTTACATAACATTCTTGCCTTGTTCCTTACCAATTCTCCTTCTTCATTCATTTTATTCCTAGATACCCACTTAGTTCCTATAGCATTCTTATCTTTAGGCCTTGGAATTAATTTCCATGTATTGTTTTGTTGTATCTTCTCTAGTTCTTCCTTCATAGCTTTTATCCACGATTCATCTTTACATGCTTCATGAGTACTCTTAGGCTCAAATTATGAAATCAAACATATTTCATTTCTCATTCTATTCCTTGTTATAACTCTACCATACATATTGTCAATAATCTGATCATTGGGATGATTTAAAGTAAAATACCTTGGTGTTGTCTACTCTTCTCTTGGTCCTTCAAACTGAACATGAATCCCATTGTCAATCTCAAAGAATTGTTCTTTTTCTGTACTTTGATTTTGTGTAGTTCCTTGATTTTTTATCACATGATTTGTATCTCCATTTGAATCATACTCAAAAAATTTATCTTTTACCTGAAATCTCTCATCAATTCTCAAATTTTCACTTTCAACAATCTTTCTCAATCTCTAATTATTACATCTATATGATTTTCTCTTAGTAGAATAGCCAAGAAATATACCTTCATCACTTATAGGATCAAATTTACCTATTTCATCATCTCTCTTGATATAGCATTTACTTCCAAAGATTCTGAAATACTTAACTATTGGTGTGTGACCAAACAAAAGATCACAAGATGTCTTATTGGATCTCTATCTCATCTGAACTCTATTCAAGGTGTAAACTGTTGTAGACACGCAAAAATGGACAAATTGCAAAAATCAATAAAATGGCTCAAAATCATCAAAATGCACTAATTCAATAAAAAAAGGGATCAAATCAATTAAAATGGACATAATTAAATAAAGTTGGACAAAATCAATTTAAAGCAAAGGAAAAATCAAATGATGAGGTTAAATAATTAAATCAAAGCTTAAAGGGGTGAAAAACACTACATAATTGATTTCAATCAATTAGTTGTATAATTGTTTAAATCAAAAATCAAAATGAACCTATTACCCTTACATAGCTAAATTTAATTAATTAATTGAATTAATAATTCCTAATATCTTTCAACAAAATTTAGCAACCAATGAGAATTGAGGACAAAAAGACACAAATCACTCAAAAAGGATGAATCTCAATCACTCATTCTAAAGTTTCAATCTCATCCACTCAATCTTGTCCTTTTGTCCAAAGCTTTGAGACAAACCTTTAATTTGTCCCCCCATTTATGAACAAAGCAAAGTATTTGACTCAACCTAAGGTAAATTATGATTACTTCACTCCACCCCCTACTCTTGGGAATTTACTATAAATATGAAGCAGTTTGAGAGAAATTGGGATCTTATAAATTCATTTGCAAAGCATTGTTACTATAGGCAATTGAGAGAATTCTAAGAGCAATTAAGAGAATTTAGAGTAATTTGCATTATACTTTTTGTCAATTTGAGCTAGAATCATCATCATAGAAGCATTTTAGAAGCATAGAACAACATACATTCTCATTTTAGAAGTGTCACTAGTGGAGATTTGAGCTGAGAGCTTCACTTAACACCTCTTTCTAGAGAGCCATGAGATGCTATAGATCTTAGTTTCATTTTTAAATAGATTTGCATTGAATTTACTTTAGAATTGTTGCTAATTTGAGTTTAATTTGATGAAGGTGATTATCATCATCACACAAATGGCACCCACCATTGGGCCTTAGGCCTCATTTTATCATTTTCATCATAATTTGCATGTTTGTATTGTCTATTTTCTGTGAATATTTTGTGGGAAATTGGTGAAGTCACGCTTACGGGAGATTTATTCATGCCTGCAGTCATTTTACGACCACCTACAATCTCTGTACTGATGCCTATTATCTGAAGATTCACACCTGGCATACAACTTCTATAGGGTTTTGAGTACTCAGCAGTTGCCTACAAATCATCCGCTCACGCCTGTGAGATTAATGCATTCAGCCTTTGATGCTTAAAGTCACACCTATGACTCAGGAAGTATCACTTTTCTGCAATCTGTTATTGCCTATCTTTATGCTTTTCTTCGTCATTTTAAATAATAGTCACGCTTATTATCTTGCAATTCACACTTATTGTTATTAAATTGTTGCTTAGCATAAAACATTTTCTGCAAGTTTAAGTTCTATTCAAGCTTGGTGATAAATTGTTCACATGTATTTAATTTTTAGTATCGCATGTGTCACTGCAAAGTGTCGCTTGCTATCAATAAAGTTACACCTGCTAACAATTCATTCACACCTATTAGATGGATGATGTCACCTGCTACCTATTGTCTTTGTTTACTGTTAAATTGATTAAATCATTTGTCTAACTCCCCGTTTACATGATTTAATAGTAAATTAACAATCACAGGAAAGTAGATTTAATCAAGAACGAAAGGCTTTAGCAAAGAAGATTAAGAAGGAGAATTTTGAGCACATTAAGGCTATTCTTTAGACTACACAAGAGGAGGACAATCAGGTATTTCAGAATTACCTTGCAATTTTTCAAGCATATAAAATGGAATTTGTCTCTTTAAATTGGATTTTTAGTCCTTAAATCAAGTTTTCCTTTGAAAGTTTGCAAATAAGTTCTCTAAAGATTCATACACAATTGTTGCTTCATTAATTTTCAATTTTGGTTTCCCCTCATTTTGAATGGTTGTGTTGGACTAACTTGTTGGAGGAGGGAGCGGGAATGATCACCACTAGGTGAGTAAAAAGCAAAAAAAAAAAGGCAAAAACCATAAAAAAGTGCCTAGCTATTGCTAGCTACAAAGGAAAAGGTATTCATCAAATCAAGCTTGCAATTGCTTAAATTGTGGCATTCATTGAAATCTAGCTTAATTAAAATAAGGAATTTGACCAAACACCTCCATTTCTAAGAATCTCTTTGTTACGAGATTGAAAAAGAACTTTATTGCTTGAGTGTTTGAGGAACTAAAGAGAAAGTTAGGGATATGCTCTTCACCTCTTAGGTGAACCAAATTCCCAAAAGCTTAACCTTAATTCCATTTTCCTTGCTTTATATGAACATGCTTGTTA
Source organism: Chamaecyparis obtusa (assembly GCA_027943335.1). Classification (NCBI taxonomy): domain Eukaryota; kingdom Viridiplantae; phylum Streptophyta; class Pinopsida; order Cupressales; family Cupressaceae; genus Chamaecyparis; species Chamaecyparis obtusa. The sequence continues at coordinate 138,422 of BSBK01000561.1, forward strand.
AAATAGAGAATTACTGAGCTTGCCTCTTGAGTTGTGCCTTAACAAGGCTGGTGAGAGGGATAGCCCAAAGTGGGATATTCTTTCTTTTACCGCGAGAATCCAACCCACTATAAAACAAAATGCATACATCCTTAATGGGGTGTGTGACAAATGGATTTTAAATTTTTCAAATTTCCTCTAGTAGTCTTCACAGATTACGCAAAATCGTACCTTGGTGCATGTGGGAAACCCCTTAACATACTTGGGGGATGAAAATTTAAGATCTATTTGAACAGAATCCACAATAATTCTTGGATAAAGTAGCAAGACTACCTTTTAGAGCCATGTTAAGAGCCAAATTTGACTTTAGGTAAGCTGCTTGGAATTCTTTCTTATGTTATACTTGTGGAAATGATTGAGAATATACACATTAGATTATTTTAGGGACATGATGAAAAATTGATGTGTGTGTTGAGATTGTTTTTTATTTTCAAACAAGAAAATTTCAAAAGACCTGATCTTAAAAGTTTAAAAAATTCAAAATCTTACAACCTGGTCAAAGAAGTGCCGCCTGTGCACAAAATAATCCTGCCTATTAGAGGTTTAGTCACACTTGTGACTTATATGAAAACACGTAGAAATAGTGAAATCACACCTAAAAAGTATTGAAACACACCTGATAAAATTGGAAAATCACCTATTAATAGGAAAGTGTCACCTGCATCCCTGTAGTGTGCCACCTAACAATATACCAGTTCATGCGTATGCAAAATTTAGTCATGCCTACACTCAGATTAGTGACGTCGAGAAATCTAAAAGGGAAAATAGAGAGTATTTGCAGGGGGGTTAGAAAATTTTAATCATATATTTGAGTACCATTTTCCATGCTCTTATTGCTCCAACCTTCAGTCCAATCAAAAATCCTGTTCTACACCATTTTTGCAAATTTTACAAAGGATTTGACCACTAGTAATATTGACTCTTATTCTCCAAGGTTCATGATTGCTTTTGCTAGATCCTACTACATCAAGAAAACCTTGCAAGCAGACGGGACTTATTTGAGTCAAGAACTCCCTTACCTAGGAGATGAGTTACCACTCCAAGAATACCCCAAAAATCACCCAAACAAGAAGTGGAAGACAACATGATGTACTATGGTAGTTTGGGTAATAAAAGACATAGTGGCATCGACCCCAATAACCAAGGTGATGAAAATAATGGGGGCATTGACATGAATAAACAAGGCAATACCAATTTGGGAGGGGTGGATCAAAACACTCAAGGAATTGATACCACTCACCAAAGAACTAATACTGAACCAATTGCCGATGATGCCACCGATGACAGGTTGATGAAGCCATTCAATGCCCCTATTTATTAAGACTCGTGGAAAAATAAATGGTAAGAGATAAAGCGAAGTATTTCATGGACCTATCCTGAACAGGTCTTACACTTCCATGAGATTATGATGTGAATCAACTTAGACCACCCGAAGTTGAAGGAAGTTCCATTGAAATCATGAACAAATAGTTCAAAATATTTCAAATGCAACTAGATACAATCAAGCAAACTAGGAGCCCAAACCCTTTTCTATCAAAGCATTGTGTTCATTCCCATTTGATAGAAGTATAGTAATGGCACCATTCCCGATCAATGTAGTGTTTCCCAAATATGAAAAGTATGAAGGAACATCGGATCCACAAGATCACTTGTGGGATTTTTGTGCATTGAGCTTAGAGTTCATGCAAGATACCACCTATTTAATGAGATTATTCCCTAGAAGCTTAGGAGGCATGGCTATGGAGTGTTTTTCTAAGTCACCCTCTGACATAAAGACCTTTGAAGAATTAGCTTCGAAATTCATGGCCCATTACTCATACAACATCAAGCATGAGGTCACAATGATAACATTATGCAATACTAAACAAAAAGATGGAGAGGCATTCCTTACTTTCTTACAAAGGTGGAGGACAGTATTTGTGAGATATCCTAGGAGTGTGCCCGAGAAGGAAAAATGGATATATTCATTAATAGTTTGAGCACCAAGATGAACTACTGATTGAGAATGCAATGTCCCAAGACATTTCAAGACCTCATAGAAAATGGAGTAACAATAGAAGAAGTGTTGGTTAAGAGTGGAGAACTAAAATTATATAAAGATAACAAGAACAACTCTAACAAAAACAAGTCCAACAATGGCAACAATCAGAATAAGAATTGGTTCAATAGCAATAATCGTTATAAAAACAACAATAAGGGAATAGTCAATGATGGGGTCGTTGACTCTAGCAACTTGAAGGTGACTCAATTTTCTCTTACAAGAACACCTAATCAGGTGAATAATGAAAAAAAGACCTCTAATGCACCTTCCAACAACAATGTTAATAGTGGCAACCAAGGAAATAATCAGAGGAGTAATAAATTTGATAAATTTTTGGTGCCAACTCCTCAAAGGAACTTCACACCCTTGGGTGAACCCCTTGAAAAGGCACTAAAGACCCTCATAGCTAACAATATCATTACTCTACCTAGCATTCAGCCTTATGAGCCACACAACAAGCCTAGCTAGTGGAGTGCCAATAACCATTGTGAGTACCATAGAATTCGAGGGCACATGAAAAATGAATGCTTGTAGATAAACAATATAGTGCAAGACTTAATCGATAATGGCATGATCACCATTGATGGACCTCAAAGAAATGAAGACCATACGATGTTCAAACAACCCTTCTATAAACATGACAAAGGGGAGTCATCTAATGGCAAGAAACAAAGCAGCAATAACATTAACTTTGCGCCACCTTATGATATAATTGTGAATGCTATAATAATCAAGGAGCAGCCCCAAAAAGAGACATCAAATGTTATTACTAGAGGGAAGACTTCAAGGGTTACCCTACAAGGGGTTGCTCCTAAAATTATTAGCACTCCACTGTCCAACATTGTGATCAAACAATCTTCTACAACAACAAAACCTTGTAGCTTGGTAGATGAGCTACAAAGAACACCAACACAAATCTCTATCTTGGAGCTATTGAAGCTATCCCCTAACCATAAGGAAATTTTAGAAAAAGCTCTAGTAGAGATGAATGTTCCTACTAACTTAGAAGAGGGGAAGTTCCAAAACATGGTAGGTCATCTCATTGCACCTCATTGCTTGTCATTCTCTGACCAAGATGATGTGTCTATTACTCATCCCCAAAACCTACCACTACATATAGAGGTCTTGATTGAATTCCATAGATTTAAAAGAGCTCTCATTGATGGAGGAGCTAGCCTTAACATCTGCACATTAAGTCTTGTTAAATCCTTAAGGTTATTTGAGTCTTGCATTGACCCTACAAAAAGAATCACCATAAAGGCTTATGATGAAGCTGAATGGGCCTCTAAAGGCATGATTGTATTGCCCATTCAAGTGGGACATATAAAAAGGGACACCAATTGTCAAGTATTGGACATGAATTTAACTTATAATATTTTTTTGGGGAGACCATGGATCCACGAGATGCAAGCAGTCTCATCCATGTACCACCAATGCATCAAATTTTTGTACATGGGTGAAGAAATTATAGTTGGAGGGGACTCAAATCTGTTCCAATATTGCAATGCACTCAAACCCCTTCATGAGCTATTTATTCCACATAACCAGGAAGGAATCATCCAAAGAGCCACCATTGAAGATACCAAAATGGATGACCCTATAATAACATTAAGTGCTACTTAAAACCCTCCTCAAGCTAGCCCAATGACATCAACTAAGGGAAAGGAAAAGATGAGCTACAAGGGTTCAACTCCAAATGAAGATTTATACCAAGCACCTAAATCAGAGATAGTACTCTACAAACCCACTAGAGAAGAAAAAGATGAAGCTAAAAAGGAAAACTACAAAAAAATGAGTGAGATGATGGATGCATTTGACAAACAATGCAAAATTAGTTCCAAAGGAGTAGGGGAATACTCTATTTCCCTATTTGACATGCCCACATCTCCAAGAACACATGGAAAACCATCAAAAGAGCACTTGCCTCATAAGTTTAACTCTTACTTCGTAAGAGAAAGTGACAAAGCAGCATTCGACAAGGAGGAGAATGAAGTCCTTCAATGGCTCTATCATGATGAAGAGGATACCTCAAACACTCCCATGGAAAGAATCTAGCATGTTAATATACAAACCAAGCAATATGTGAAAGGGTTTGAGATAATGTAGAAAATGGGATACAAGGGAAGAGGACCCTTAGGCCAAAGGAATAGAGGTCTACTAGAAAGGTATGTGCAAGATCACGAGGGGCCAAAAAGTGGCGATGTGAAAAACATTCAATTTTCACTCATCCAAAAGAGCATGAAAGTGCTTGTTGACTTTTTAGTAGGCCTGGGTGTTAGTACACCTAGGAAAACCTACCACCAAAGCATAGGCCTAATCGGGTACCCGATAACTGTGGCATAAATCCAAAACTCGTGAGCCCTTTTCCTCATTTCCTTGCATGATTTTCTTAAGTTCTTTCCGCAATTTTTAGATACCCGATATATTTTTGGATACCTGATATTAGAAACAACAAATTCAACTCCAAGCATATTCGGTAAGTAGTTATTTATATGATTTTTATTAATTTATTTCATTTTCATGCTAAATGTAGCATTTTTAAAAAAAATAGGGTTTTGTATTTATATTTGTAATAATATATGAAATTAGATTGAAATTTAGATTTTTTTAAATTTAATTAGGCATGGCTGACAACAATGAAGAAAATAACCCCCCCGCACCAAATAAAAATCCCCAAAACAATCCCCTTCTTCAAAACCCTCCATCTTTACAAGATTTGATACAAGAAAATTTGAACACAATACAGGGTTTCCAAAACACGTATCAAAATATACCTACATTAGGTCCCATGCTTGCCACACTAAATACAATTGTTGGAAACATTGACACACTCACACAGCAACATAATGCTGCTCTTCATTGGCATGATGATATGCATGCCCAATTTGATGATGGGCTTGACCATGATGGGATTGCGGCCCTTAATATAAGTAAGGAAGATAAAGCTGCCCTTTTTGTCGATCCTAAAACTAGAATACCAGTTGACCCCAAAAAGCCCAAATTATCAATAAAATGGTGCACAAATGAAGCAATGCGCACAAACTTTTGGGATCACTGGTGGATGGTTTTTGATAAACCACCCCATAGCAATTTGGAGGTCCCATTTTATTTCCTTAAAATATTGTATGCTGAGTTTGTGCTTGGTCACCATGTTGATTATTGGAGTATGAGGCCCAACATGGGTGTAGGTAGAGGAGCTCCTCAGACTAGGCGATCTTCCCAGCACCAAAAGGCCACTACCTTTGTCCCCCCCCCACTGATGTCGCACCCCCTCCTCCAGTGCAACATCCTGATATCATTGCAGAGGCTGCCTCACAGACTATTAGGGCCATTCATTTACTGAGTAATCAATTGATCACTCAGACCAGGTCAGTGTTGCCTCCTTTGGATGATGCTAGCACATCAACAGATCGTTAGAGTTCACATGTATGCGAGCCCCATATGTGCATTATGTGTAGGCATATGTGCCTCAGACCACTTACTAATTTTGATATATATCAATTTCATTATATTGATGAGGGGGATATAGGAGACACAGCTGTAGAGGCTGCAACACCTCATGGAGCATCTACATCTCATGAGAGTGCTCAGGAGGTGCAGGCAGAGCCATTGACTCCTGTTGATATGATAAGAGTAAACATTATAAATAAATTTGTCACATGACTTATTTAATTTAAAAATAATTTATTTATTTAGATTAGTTTTAATGATTGCATGCACTTATGTATATATATTTTTTCCATTTATGTTCAGTTGATGACACAAGAGGAGGTGAGACAGGTGGATGAGTCCACACTTTCGGCCATTTCATTTGGCCTTGATGACTATACGGTATATTATAAATTATGTACCCATTAGTTTTTTTTTATATCATTTGGTGTACATTATTAAATCTCTATCAATTAGAGCAATAAAATTCATACATTTACTAATATATATTGTCATCTTATTGTGTTCTTGTAGGCTACAACCGATGTTAGTGGGGGGCATGAGGGGGTTCCTTCATCAAGTGTTGACAAAGGAAATGTAGTTAATTGTTTAAGATTAATTATGCATGCATATGTATGCCACTTGTGTGTAGTAATAAATATTTTACTTGCACATTATCGTATAGGGTGTGGCTATCGATGATGTCCCAACACCAGTTCGATAGTGTAGGGTTACAGGCGTCTCGATTCGGAGTGATAGCCTGATTGTACATAGAATTTTACATATTGTTATTTGTATTTTGTAACCACGTTTGCTATGATGAAGTACATTGATATATAATTGACAATATTTTTACTCTCATAGGTTACTCCGACTGTGAGGGAGGGCCCACGAGAATCCTTCATTTCTTTGTTGACCCAGCCCACTATTCTAGAGGAGGGATCACTAGATGTAAGTTTTAATTTTAGTTCAATCAATTTGTAATTATATTATGCTATCATCCTATTTTGTAGATTTATTACTCTATGTTGCACCACTCTACTAATCTCATTATTGCAAATATATATTTATAGGTCAGAGTTGGTATTGCTGGCATGGTCCCTTTGCTACCCAGTACTTATGCTAGGACACCTGCTCATGGTAGGTGATTGAGAGACTAGGTACAAATATTTTTAGTCAGTTATAATTTTAATTAAATTAGTGTTTGAAAATTATGAATTATATATATATATATATGTACAAATCATATAAAGTAAGCAATCTAACTTTGGTTTGAACTCATTTTTTATGCAGGATCAATCAGAGCCCAACACTTCTTCAAAGAGGCTACATTTTGATGATCCCCCTATAGCATAGGATGTAGTTTTAGTTTTGTGGTAATTTAGAGATGACACTTAACACATTTTGAGATGGCATATATGCCACATTGTACACCTTAAAACATTGATTTTGTAGACATTTTGAAATGGCATGTGCCATATTTGTATATGGACATACTTTTGATACATATATAGAACATGTTCATTTATATGTTGACTATGATTATCATTATGATTTAAATTATATCTTTTTGAAGTTACATTTGTTTTTATTTACTCTGGAATACCCTGTTCATGGAGCTTATTATGTTTGAGGTTTAACTTCTTGTTGGTGAAAAGATTTGTCTTCCAAAGAAATGCTTACAAAATGACCCTTAAAGCCGAAACAAAAAGACTCAACCAACACCAACAGTTGGGTCACTTCGCTATTGAGAAGCATAAGTGCCCTCTTAATTATTCGGGTACAGCTCCCCGTGTAGGATTTACAATGAATCAACTAAACTATAAATGATAATTTTTTTAACCTGAAAGCAATAAAGGCTTACAAACATCTATTCGTAAACATGAGATAGATGTGAAGGGACTAATTTACTGAAAAGAAAAGGACAGTAAATGCTACAAATTTCATTTGCCTAAACAATCCATTACAAAAAGAAACTAAGAGAGAAAGATGAATGGTTCTTTCCACATACATGAAAAACTATAGCACAAAGTCCACAGATGATCGTGCTGATGATCAGATGTAACAGATATGCATTCAAAAGAAACCAATATTATTCAAAGATGAATATCAATCAGAAAGTGAGCATCTAAATCAAAGTTTTAATATGCTGACATATCCTTCTTTGAACACAGCAAAACAACAAAGATTCTATTGTTCCTGTACATTAATCATTATCTGAAAATAAAATCCCTCTTTCCCTGCATTACAATAAAAATCCTAATCTATCCCTCCCTTGGCACAAAGTCTCTCGGGTCAGGCAGAATCCGGAACCCCCAAAATCTCCTCTACGAGCCTTATTTATTTTCCCCTTTCAGTTAGTTTCTTTCTTGTTATAATAACTAATTCTTGAGGATGTGTCTATCCACATCTTCTTTCTTGAATACATTAAAGTCTCCCATTGTGAGTCCCTTAGTAATATTTTGTTATGAAAGTCCATGTTACTTGGTGCTCTACATCTTTCAAAATGGATCTATTCCTATAGAATAGTGCCATCTGGATCTTATTGCAACACAAGTGTTAATGCCTCTATGTTTTGATTGGATGCTTGGTGCTATAACTAGATTGTGTCATTTATGGCTCTCCACACACATACCGCTTCATGCAAGTGACACCAAGAAACATTTTGTCGAAGCCATCATACATACATATTTTGGGATTCAATTGTGAGTACGTCCTCCTCAATTTTCCCACCTTGTAAACCTTAAGCCAACATCTTTGAATCATGACTGATGTCAACACAAATAACTGCATTATCATGCATCATGAAGGCATCATCAGCTTGGTATTGAAAATCTCTCGTAAGTTTCCCACTGATATAGTCCCAGACCTCTATGAATCCAACAATAGAGCATGAAACAAGGTTCTGTCCATTAGGGAAGATGTCGGGTCCTCCTTGACATTTGGTGTTGGTGCATTCTTAGGAAATGATAATGTCTTAATATTGAAATTGCGTTATAGATTATCATGTTCTCAAATGCCAATACTATCGATGTGCAAAACCAATTCTTATTGTCATCAACCAGTCTAACCTAACAAAGCTTTGGAAACTTCATTTTTGGATACCTTTTACTAGTTCTACTACTCCTATCTATAATTCCATATGCTGTGCTCTACTTGTGGGTATTCTATCGAATAGTTTACATATACGAGCCCCTAATGCAGAGGTTACAGCAAGAAAGTGGAGTGCTCTTCTACTACCTCCCACAACTCACCAACCAACCACAAAGGCTTAAGGATAATCCCAAACTCTTTTGATGGTATAACACAACCAAAAAAATGTATTTCTATCCCAATAAACTCCCTTTGCAAAGTTACACACTCAATCAAACTTCAATTCCTTTTTGGCTTTAGGGACACTAGGCCTAAAACTAACTTATTGATAGAACTCTTCACCAGTGGACTTCCTGATTGCTCCCAAGCATTTAGATGGTCCTCATATGACCTAAGGCCTCTAAAATAACACTTGGTTTATTCCCACCAAAACTGTACCATGGCAAACTAGACTTGCACGCCAATTTCCTTGTAGCCTTCTCAATAGAGGTTTTCTACTCTAACTTTTGCACAACTAAGTATCTTGATACAATCAAGGAATTTTCAAACACCCATTTGGAATTGATTTAAGATCCCAAAGCCTTGCCTTCCAAATCCACTCTAGCACCACCTAACACCCACCTTGGACACAGACCTAATTGGCCTAATTAAGCTTGGTTTACAAAGCAAGCATGAGGTATAGGTTCATGGAATTGGTACAATGCTTTAGATATTCTTCTCCAACCCCAAATGACTCAAAACCACCTTTACTTCACTCACTTATCTATTCTATGCACTTCTTTACAACTTTCTTCTACTTTCTAGACTGAATCCTCTCAAAAATTTAGACTAGGGCTTGACACATGAAGGCCTTTCCCTTCGAGCCACTACATGAGCCTTTATAATCCATTGATACATAGACCTAACTTTCATTTTCCAAATTCTTAGGTTAAACCCATAGCCAGAATGCAAGTTATGCCTCCATTAGTGTTCAGGGCCCTAAAAAAGCTTGCTTCCTGGACTGTTCTAAAAAGAATTGAAATAACTTTAACAAATGAAACTAAAACTTCTTCAAATTAATGAAAATGTTCAATAACATGCAATAAAATATTCCCACATTCAAATCATGACCCTGTAAGTCCGTACATGCCTATACAACTCTAAGAAATGGCTCAAAAATAGTTTGTATTCCTCCTTTATGGCATCAGTTTACAAAAATCAACTTCTTACCATTATGGTTCGAAGTGATGAGCATATATAACCTTCAAAATGAAGGTATATCAATTGGAGAACCCATTTGACTCTTGGGTTTCCAATTCCAATCTCTCGAGAAATTTTAGAGAGTTGTAACAACAACTTTTATTGCATTTTTGCAATTTTGCAAAATATGCCATTTATGAACTCGATAGAGTTTATGATTTATTTTTGAGATCAAAACCTATCAACATGATTTTTCAAGTGAAAATAATCTAAAATCAACCTTTAAGACTCCATAAGCCTAACCTAGAAAATTATCACTAACTTGGCGAACCCCATGACCTAAGGTATCTTAGGCTTATAACATTGCCAAAAGATCCTTGATCACACATTAGGGATTCCAAACAAAAATTAGGATGATCTATTTAGATCCATCCTATTTATTACAAACATAACAATGCAATTCAAATTCCTACTAGTGGAGGGTGCCCTGTACCAGCCCCGGAAGATCGCTACCCAATCGTGCTTAGTGCACCTTGAGGTCACTTGGGTTGAGCATGGTCACGAGCATTCCGGTGACTCTATGGGAAGAATGGGGTTGTCACTAGAATTTACTCAGCCAACTAGAGCTGATGGAGTAGATGATTTGATGCTAGGTTAGACGGTTTGAAATATACATTGCTAAACCACTTTCAACTGACCCTCACTGCAAGTTTTGGCATCGATTGAGATCACCTTGCCAAATGCAAATGAAGTCAAATCACCCAAAACTAAGAGAGGTTATTGTAGACCTCAAAAACATGATCTTGTAGCACTTGATAGTTTATTGATACCTCTCATTAAGTTCAAGATACGAGCCCCAGAAGATCGCTGCCCAATTGTGCTTAGTGCACCTTGGGGTCACTTGGGTCGAGTGTGGTCGCGAGCATTCCGGTGACTCTATGGGTAGAATGGGGTTGTCACTAGAATTTAACCAACCAACCAAAGCTAATGGAGTAGATGGTTCAATGCCAGGTCAGATGGTTTGAAAGATACGTTGTTGAGCCACTTTCAACTGACCCTCACTGCAAGTTTTGGCATCGACTAAGATCTCCTTGCCAAATGCAAACGAAGTCAAATTACCCAAAACTGAGAGAGGTTATTGTAGACCTCAAAAACATGATCCTATATCACCAAAAAATTTGTTGATACCTATCACAAAGTTCGAGATATGATCCCTGGAAGATTTCTACCCAATCATGCTTAGTGCACCTTGGGGTCACTTGGGTCGAGCATAGTCGCGAGCGTTCTGGTGACTCTATGGGTAGAATGGGGTTGTCACTAGTGTTTACTCAGCCAATTAGAGTTGATGGAGTAGACAATTCGATGCTAGGTCAGACGGTTTGAAAGATACACTACTAAGCCACTTTCAACTAACCCTGATTGCAAGTTTTGGCATCGACTGAGATCACCTTGCCAAATGCAAACAAAGTCGAATCGCCCAAAACTGAGAGAGGTTATTGTAGACCTCAAAAACAAAATCTTGTATCACCTAATAGTTTGTCGATATCTCTCACAAAGTCTGAGATACGAGCCCCAGAAGATCACTGCCCAATCATGCTTAGTGCACCTTGGGGTCACTTGGGTCGAGTGTGGTCGCGAGCGTTCCGGTGACTCTATGGGTAGAACAAGGTTGTCATGGGTGTTTACCTGGCCAACCAGAGCCAATGGAGCAGATGGTTTGATGCCAGGTCAGATGGTTTGAAAGATACACTGCTGAGCCACTTTCAACTAACCCTCACTGCAAGTTTTGGCATCAACTGGGATCGCCTTACCAATTGCAAACGAAGTCAAATCACCCAAAACTGAGAGAGGTTATTGTAGAAATTGAAAAAATGATCTTGTAGCACCTAAGAATTTGTCTATACCTCTCATGAAGTCTGAGATACAAGCCCTGGAAGATCGCTGCCCAATCGTGCTTAGTGCACCTTGGGGTCACTTGGGTCGAGCGTGGTCATGATCGTTCCAGTGATTCTATGGGTAGAACAAGGTTGTCACTAGTGTTTACCTATCCAACTAGAGCTGATGGAGTAGACGGTTTGATGCTAGGTCAGATGGTTTGAAAGATACACTGCTGAGCCACTTTCAACTGACCCTCACTACAAGTTTTGGCATCGACTGAGATCGCCTTGCCAAATGCAAATGAAGTTGAATCACCCAAAACCAAGAGAGGTTATTGTAGACCTTGAAAACATGATCCTATAGCACCTAAATATTTTTTGATACCTCTCATGAAGTTTGAGATATGAGCCCGGGAGATCGCTGCCCAATCGTGCTTAGTGCACCTTGGGGTCACTTAGGTCGAGCGTGGTCGCGAGCGTTCCGGTGACTCTATGGGTAGAATGAGGTTGTCATTGGCATTTACCTAGCCAACTAGAGCTGATGGAGTAGATGGTTTGATGCCAAGTCAGATGGTTTAAAAGATACACTGCTGAGCCACTTTCAACTGACCCTCACTACAAGTTTTGTCATCAATTGAGATCGCCTTGCCAAATGCAAATGAAGTCAAATCACCCAAAATTGAGAGAGGTTATTGTAGACCTTGAAAAAAAAATCTTGTAGCACTTGATGATTTTTTGATACCTCTCACAAAGTCTGAGATATGAGCCCCAGAAGATCACTGCCCAATCATGCTTGGGGTCACTTGGGTCGAGCATGGTCGCGAGCGTTCCGGTGACTCTATGGGAAGAATGGGTTTGTCACTAGTGTTTACCCAGCCAACCAAATTTGATGAAGTAGATGGTTCGATGCCAGGTCAGACGGTTTGAAAGATATGCTGCTGAGCCACTTTCAACTAACCCTCACTGCAAGTTTTGGCATTGACTGAGATTGCCTTGCCAAATGCAAATGAAGTTGAATCACCCAAAATTGGGAGAGGTTATTGTAGACCTTGAAAAAAAAATCGTGTAGCACCTAACAGTTTGTCAATACCTCTCACAAAGTTCAAGATATGAGCCCCAGAAGATCACTACCTAATTGTGCTTAGTGCACCTTGGGGTCACTTGGGTCGAGCATGGTCACGAGTGTTCTGGTGACTCTATGGGTAGAACAGGGTTGTCACTGGCATTTACCTAGCCAATTGGAGTTGATGGAGCAGACGGTTCGATGCTAGGTCAGACGGTTTGAAAGATACACTGTTGAGCCACTTTCAATTGACCGTCACTCCAAGTTTTGGCATCGACTGACATCGCCTTGCCAAATGCAAATGAAGTCGAATCACCCAAAACTGAGAGAGGTTATTGTAGACCTTGAAAACATGATCCTATAGCACTTGATTATTTGTTGATACCTCTCATGAAGTCCAAGATATGAGGCCTAGAAGATCACTGCCCAATCATGCTTAGTGCACCTTGGGGTCACTTGGGTCAAGCGTGGTTGCAAGCGTTCCGGTGACTCTATGGGTAGAATGGGGTTTTCACTAGCATTTACCTAGCCAACTAGAGCTGATGAAGTAGATGGTTTGATGCCAGGTCAGATGGTTTGAAAGATACACTGCTGAGCCACTTTCAACTAATCCTCACTGCAAGTTTTAGCATCGACTGAGATCACCTTGCCAAATGCAAATGAGTTGAATCATCCAAAATTGAAAGAGGTTATTGTAGACCTTGAAACACAATCTTGTAGCACTTGACAGTTTGTTGATACCTCTCATGAAGTCTGAGATACAAGCCCCAGAAGATCACTACCCAATCATGCTTAGTGCACCTTGGGGTCACTTGGGTCGAGCATGGTCATGAGTGTTGCGGTGATTCTATGGGTAGAATAGGGATGTCACTAGCATTTACCTAGCCAACTAGATCTAATGGAGTAGATGGTTCAATTCCAGGTCATACAGTTTGAAAGATACACTGCTGAGCCACTTTCAATTGACCCTCACTGCAAGTTTTGGCATCGACTGAGATCACCTTGCCCAATGCAAATGAAGTTGAATCACCCAAAAATGAGAGAGAGGTTATTGTAGACCTCAAAAATGGGATCTTGTAGCACCTAACAATTTGTTGATACCTCTCATGAAGTTTGAGATACAAGCCCCGAAAGATCGCTACCCAATCGTGCTTAGTGCACCTTGGGGTCACTTGGGTCGAGCATGGTCGCAAGTGTTCTGGTGACTCTGTGGGAAGAATAGGGTTGTCACTGGTGTTTACCTAGCCAACCAGAGCCAATGGAGTAGATGGTTTGATGCCATGTTAGATGGTTTGAAAGATACGCTACTGAGCCACTTTCAACTGACCCTCACTGCAAGTTTTGGCATCGACTGAGATCGCCTTGCCAAATGCAAACAAAGATGAATCACCCAAAACCAAGAGAGGTTATTGTAGACCTCAAAAACATGATCACGTAGCACCTAATGATTTTTTGATACCTCTCATGAAGTTTGAGATATGAGCTCGAAAGATCATTTCTGATTTGAAAGATATGTTGCTGAGCCACTTTCAACTGACTGTTAGTGGTATGTTTGAAATTTGAACTGTGAAATTAATCATGATTAAGCTTGTGAAATTTGAACTATGGAGCTTATTATGTTTGAGGTTTAACTTTTATAGATTGTTTGAAATGCTTATCCTTAAAGCATTAGAAACAACAATCAAACATGTAAGAACTCAAACCATGCAACTGACATAAGTATATGACATGTAAGATCCCTTCTTGGCACTATTGGCCTCCCATACATGATTTTGGTCATAAGTCCTTATGAAGAGTTTTAGGACATTTAACTTTTAAATCAAATTGATTGTTACAAATTTCCATTATAGGCTTCAAAAGATCTCAATTAACCATTAAGGATCCTTTTGTCCTTCTATCTCTGATTGGATCCATGGTGACCATAGGCATCTTCATAAGTGCTCCTGCACAAGTTACAATCCACATACAAAACCAAGTTTATTGACTCAAAATACAATCTAAGAAAGGTCAAATTAGTGTATTGAAATTAAGCTTAATGAACTTAGAAAACAATGCACTAAGTTAACTTATTACCTAGTCAAGTGTTCCTGAAGGGTCATCTCTTTGCTTCAAGGTCTCCAATAGTGCTTCATGATCAGCAGTAGTAATAGTCCAAAGTTATTTTGTCTTTGGTCTTCCTTGATGCTTTGACAACTTGACATTTGTTGCTATAACAAGGTGTGAATACACGAGAATAGTTTTGTGCTTCTCATAGTCTTCAAATGCGGGAACTCCATTCTTTCTAATCATGTATGTTCGTAGCCATGTTCCCACAACAACAACTGAACCAGTAGGATATGTGAACCCATCACCATCTATCATTGGTTGTACAAGCTTCTATTTACCTCGTACACAATGTGCTAACCAATAATCTGACCTCTCATCATTCCCCTATAGTGCAACCAATGCAAAAACATCTCCTAGCTTCAAAAGATCTAAAAGATGGTCATAGTGAATTGAAGTGTCCATGTCATCATTTCTTATAGAGAGTGTCAAAGATAAAGGAGTCAGATACTGTGGAACCCATGTATCCACCCACTCACTTGACTTGCAATGATCCCAATCATACTGAAAACACATGGGGCAAAAACAAGCCAACTCTAGTGTCCAAATGGTCCATGTACTACTATTGGAGCTTTGGAATGAATGCATTTTTGAAGACTCTTTCACTATTTGACAATCCAATCTATCTCCTATAGTTCCCTCCTCAACCAACCAAAAGAATCTACACACTATAGAATCAAGAGTCCCCCCCTGTGACAATGCTAAAGTACACCAATCAACAATAGAATGAGCATCAAGAAGTACAACACTCAAAATCCTCAATTGCTCCTTAACTAGAGCTATCTTCACACATGCACCTACTCTGTCATGCTCCCCTTTCCCATGCCCTGACTCAAAAAAAATCCAAATATGAGGTACAGCTCTCTCCATATGCATTCTACACAACCAATAAAACATTCTAGCATTCTTAAATTGACCGGTGCAATTATCTGACCAAATGAGATGCCTATCCATAGCAATACCATTTTCCTACAAGAAGTCAGAATAGTTCTGGAAACAATGTTGAACAAACTCATGAGAGTGAGACCTGTCATCACTCATATAAAAATGGTACTCTCTGATTATCTTTCACTCATCTTTTGTGCTTTTAGGGGAATGTCTATATGTGATGTGTACAAAAATAGCAACCTGAATGGAATTGTAATATTGAGCCTGAGTCTCATTTTGGGGCTGCAATGTATAGTTCTCTGCAAAGTCTACAATGGATATAATAGTTCCAATGGGGAAAGTGTCCTTACATGTCCTAAATTGTTGATCCAACCATTGAGACCTGTGACTATGCCTTGCATACTTGTAAAAAAGATTTGTCTTGAAATCTGAGATAAAATCAGCAACATTGTATTCTTTTGCAACTAACTCACATCTAGAGCCTTCACCTCCACTCTTCAATGTATATTTCATTGTTTCATATACCTTTTTTTGGATGAGTGTCTTTCCAAAATTGTGTTCTAAACCCTCATGAAAACATGTTCTAAACTTGGACAAGCCACCACATTCTGAGCACTTGGCATTTAAGCAATCTTTTTTATAAAATAAACAACCATCATCTCTATGACATAAAAATTGATCTAGCAAGTCTCTTGATGATTTGGGAAGACCACTTGCACCACAATCCTCTAGCATTTCATTATTATGCAAAGTAGAATGAATGGACTGTAATAATTCATGATGCATTGAAAACTCAACATAATATTTGCAACAACATGTATTTCGAATCTTAAGGGGTACACAATAAAATGGTTTCACGGATTCAAAAGACCTTTATGATATTTTCAATGTTGGATGTGTCTCACAAAATTTTTTATACAAAATTGTTTGACTTACCTCCACATAATGTTTAGGATGTGGAGTGCGGTCTCCAATGTCAACTCTCAACTTCAAGACATCCTTCACATTTGGTGACACTCTTGAGTTAGCATCCCAAAATTGTTGAATTTCATCCTTGACAACATCTATTAGCTTCTTATTGAAATGTGGAAGTCTCACACCATAAGTCCATGTATCAATTCAAAGTGGATCATCAAGTCTTTCTCTTCTTGCAAGTGCTCTACCCAAAGTTTTACAGTCTTTATTGAAGTCAACACAACTTTGTCTCATCAAACGAGCCTTTCTCAACTGATGACTTACTAAGGAGGTTGTAATAACCCTCTGAGCAACTCTCTTGTCTTTTTCTCTACTAGTCTTCCCAATGCTATTAAGAGCATTGAAAAGATTCTTCACAACAATGGCATTTCTCTCCATTTTCTTGTTCACACAAATCTTCAATTTCACAAGCAGAGGTCTCATGTTTTGCATCTTTAACAACTGCAAAAAAATTGACATTGCTCAACCAATGTCTTGTTTCGAAAAAATTGATCATAATGTCTTGAAGCCCACAACCTAATGGTTCTATGTGACCTCTTTCCTTCCCAATTATTCATAATGTTCTCCTTAATTTCAATTAACCATTTAGGTGTTCTTGAAAGCCCTGAATTTGAAGATTGATTATCTTTATTACAAGGGACTTCATTTCACATATAATTTGGAGGTGTATAACATTCATGTGGTTCTTGTGCAACATTTTCATTCCCAAAGTCTACATTTTCAATCTCCATCTATGCATTTTCAAATTGAACATCCTCTTCACTTACAACTACATCTACGGGGTCACCTTGATTAATGTTTAACATACCTTCTCTCCTTCAGTGATTTTCCTTATCTTTTTCCCTATATGCTTGAATTTCATCATCTGTCAACTTCCTCTTGCATTTAGCCTTTCAACAACTACTGCTTCCCATGGTGAGACCACAAGTCAACAAAAATCAAACAATTGGGCCCCAAATGACTTTTTTTTTTTGCAACGCCTGAAAAAAGTATCAAATTCCATGATTGTCTGGTTTGTGGGGACAGGGAATATTTTGGTCAAATATTACCTAGCAAAAATTGGGTATCTGATTTCATATCGGGTACTCGATATTCTCAGGTTGATGAAAAAAAGGTGGGAGAAAATGAAAAAAAATTAACTTTTACATATATTGATGTATATAATAGATATAAATAAAAGACGCATATGATATATATAATGTATATTATATATATTCTAATGTATTATAATATACTAATGTATTATATGTACTAATGTATTAAAATATACTAATTTATTATAATATACTAATGTATTATATATACTAACATATATATATATATATATATATATATATATATATATATATATATAATACATATACTAATGTATACTAATATATTATATATAATATTTCAAATTTTGGAGAATCTCTTGCAGAAATATGGAAATTATAATCTTCCTCCTAGAGCATATATTAATGAAGTTCTTCCTGAGGGTCCTAATGTGTGATAAGGCATACTAGGACCCCTAGTGAGTCCCCATGACCCCTTTTGACACATTGGAATGATCAAGTGTGTCTGAAGGGGTCGTAGGACCCCTTAAGACACACTTGAGCATTCCAATGTGTCAAAATGGGTCATCGAGACTTCTTAGGGGTCCTAACACGTGATAAGGCATACTAGGACCCCTAGGGAGTCCCCGTGACCCCTTTTGACACATTGGAATGCTCAAGTGTGTTGTAAGGGGTCATACCCCTTACAACACACTTGAGCATTCCAATGTGTCAAAAGAGGTCACGAGGACTCCGTAGGGGTCCTAGTACACCTTATCATGTGTTAGGACCCTAGGGAGTCCACGTGACCCTTTTGACACATTGGAATGCTCATGTGTGTCTTAAGGGGTCTTAGGACCCCTTAAGACACACTTGAGTGTTCCAATGTGCCAAAAGGGGTCATGGGGACTCCCTAGGGGTCCTAGTAAGCCTTATCATGTGTTACAACCCCTAGGGAGTCCCCATGACCCCTTTTGACACTTTGGAACACTCAAGTGTGTTTGAAGGGGTCCTAAGACCCCTTAAGACACACTTGAGCCTTCCAATGATTCAAAAGGGATCATCGGGACTTCCTAGGGGTCCTAACCCGTGATAAGGCATACTAGGACCCCTAGGGAGTCCCCCTGACCCCTTCTAACACATTGGAATGCTCAAGTGTGTCTGAAGGGGTCCTAGGACCCCTTAAGACACACTTGAGCATTCCAATGTGTCAAAAGGGGTATGGGGACTTCCTAGGGGTCCTAACTCATGATAAGGCATACTAGGACACCTAGGGAGTCCTCATGACCCCTTTTGACACATTGGAAGGCTCAAGTGTGTCTTAAGGGGTCCTAGGACCCCTTCAGACACACTTGAGTGTTCCAAACTATCAAAAGGGGTCATGGGGACACCCTAGGGGTCCTAACACATGATAAGGCTTACTAGGACCCCTAGGGAGTCCCCATGACCCCTTTTGACACATTGGAATGCTCAAGTGTGTTTTAAGGGGTCTTCGAACACCTTCAGACACACTTGAGCATTCCAATGTGTCAAAAGGGGTCATGGGGAATCCCTAGGGGTCCTATTAAGCCTTATCACATGTTAGGACCCCTAGGGAGTCCCCATGACCCCTTTTGACACTTTAGAACACTCAAGTGTTATCGAAGGGGTCCTAAGACCCCTTAAGATAAACTTGAGCCTTCCAATGTGTCAAAATTGGTCATGGGGACTCCCTAGGGGTCCTAGTACACCCTAACATGCATTAGGACCCCTAGGAAGTCCCCATGACCCCTTTTGACACTTTAGAATGCTCAAGTGTGTCTGAAGGGGTCCTAAGACCCCTTAAGAGACACTTGAGCATTCCAATGTGTCAAAAGGGTCATGGGGACTCCCTAGGGGTCCTAGTATGCCTTATCATGTGTTAGGACCCTTAGGAAGGCCCCATGACCCCTTTTGACACATTGGAATGCTCAAGTGTGTTCGAAGGGCTTCTAAAACCCCTTAAGACACACTTGAGCATTCCAATGTGTCAAAAGTGGTCATGGGGACTCCCTAGGGGTCCTAGTATGCCTTATCACATGTTAGGACTGCTAAGGAGTCCCCATGACCCCTTTTGACACATTGGAAGGCTCAAGTTTGTCTTAAGGGGTCTTAGGACCCCTTCAGTAACACTTGAGTGTTCCAAAGTGTCAAAAGGGGTCATGGGGAATCCCTAGGGGTCCTAACATGTGATAAGGCTTACTAGGACCCCTAGGGAGTTCCCATGACCCATTTTTACACATTGGAATGCTCAAGTGTGTCCGAAGGTGTCCTAGGACCCCTTAAAACACACTTGAGCATTCCAATGTGTCAAAAGGGGTCATGGGGACTCCCTAGGGGTCCTAGTAAGCCTTATCACATGTTAGGACCCCTAGGGTGTCCCCATGAACCCTTTTGACACTTTGGAACACTCAAGTGTGTCTTAAGGTGTCCTACGACCACTTAAGACACACTTGAGCATTCCAATGTGTCAAAAGGGGTCATGGGGACTCCCTAAGGGTCCTAACATGTGATAAGGCTTACTAGGAGCCCTACAAAGTCCCCATGACTCCTTTTGACACATTAGAATGCTCAAGTGTGTTTTAAGGGGTACTAGGACACCTTCAGACACACTTGAGCATTCCAATGTGTCAAAAGGGGTCATGGGGACTTCCTAGGGGTCCTAGTAAGCCTTATCACATGTTAGGACCCCTAAGGAGTCCCCATGACCCCTTTTGACACTTTAGAACACTCAAGTGTGTCTTAAGGGGTCGTAGGACCCCTTAAGACACACTTGAGCATTCCAATGTGTCAAAAGGGGTCATGGGGACTCCCTTGGGGTCCTAGTACTCCTTATCACATGTTACGACCCCTAGGGAGTCCCCATGACCCCTTTTGACACATTGGAATGCTCAAGTGTGTCCGAAGGGGTCCTAAGACCCCTTCGGACACACTTGAGCATTCCAATGTGTCAAAAGGGGTCATGGGAACTCCCTAGGGGTTCTAGTATGCCTTATCACATGTTAGGACCCCTAGGGAGTCCCCATGACCCCTTTTGACACATTAGAATGCTCAAGTGTGTCCGAAGGGGTTTGATGACCTCTTCGAACACACTTGAGCATTCTAATGTGTCAAAAGGGGTCATGGGGACTCCCTAGGGGTCCTAACATTTTATAAGGCATGCTAGGACCCCTAGGGAGTCCCCATGACCCCTTTTGACACTTTGGAACACTCAAGTGTGTTCGAAGGGGTCCTAAGACCCCTTAAGATGTACTTGAGCATTCCAATGTGTCAAAAGGGGTCATGGGGAATCCCTATGGGTCATAGTATGTCTTATCACATGTTAGGACCCTTAGGGAGTCCCCATGACCCCTTTTGACATATTTTAATGCTCAAGTGTGTCCGAAGGGGTCCTAGGACCCCTTAAGACACACTTGAGAATTTCAATGTGTCAAAAGGGGTCATGGGGACTTCCTAGGGGTCCTAACATGTGATAAGGCATACTAGGACCCCTAGGGTTTACCCATGACCCCTTTTGACACTTTGAAATTCTCAAGTGTGTCTAAAGGGGTCCTAAGACCCCTTAAGATACACTTGAGTGTTCCAATTTGTCAAACAGGGTCATGGGGACTCCTTAGGGGTCCTAGTACACCTTATGACACATTAGGACCCCTAGGGAGTCCCCATGACCCCTTTTGACACATTGGAATGCTCAATTATGTCTTAAGAGGTCCTAAGACCTCTTAAGACACAATTGAGCATTCCAATGTGTCAAAAGGGGTCATGGGGACTCCCTAGGGGTCCTAGTACACCTTATCACATGTTAGGACCCCTAGGGAGTCCTCGTGACCCCTTTTGACACATTGGAATGGTCAAGTGTGTCTTAAGGGGTCGTAGGACCCCTTAAGACACACTTGTGAATTCCAATGTGTCAAAAGGGGTCACGAGGACTCCCTAAGGGTCCTAGTACACCTTATCATGCATTAGGACCCTGAGGGAGTCCCCATGACCCCTTTTGACACATTGGAACACTCAAGTGTATCTGAAGTGGTCGTAGGACCCCTTAAGACACACTTGAGCATTCCAATGTGTCAAAAGGGGTCATGAGGACTTCCTAGGGGTCCTAATGTGTGACAAGGCATACGAGGACCCCTAGGGAGTCCCCTTGACCCCTTTTTGACACATTGGAATGCTCAAGTGTGTTCGAAGTGGTCCTAGGACCCCTTAAGACACACTTGAGCTTTCCAATGTATGAAAAGGGGTCATGGGGACTTCCTAGGGGTCCTAACATGTGAAAAGGTGTACTAAAACCCCTAGGGAGTCCCCATGACCCCTTTGGACACATTGGAATGCTCAAGTGTGTCTTAAGGGGTCTTAGGACCCCTTAAGACACACTTGTGCATTCTAATGTGTCAAAAGGGGTCATGGGGACTTTCTAGGGGTTCTAACGCGTGATAAGGTATACTAGGACCCCTAGGGTTTCCCCATGACCCCTTTTGACACTTTGGAATGCTCAAGTGTGTCTAAAGGGGTCCTAAGACCCCTTAAGACACACTTGAGTGTTCTAATTTTTCAAACAGGGTCATGGGGACTCCTTAGGGGTCCTAGAACACCTTATCACATGTTAGGACCCCTAGGGAGTTCCCATGACCCCTTTTGACACATTGGAATGCTCAAGTGTGTCTTAAGAGGTCTTAGGACCTCTTAAGACACAATTGAGCATTCTAATGTGTCAAAAGGGGTCATGGGGACTCCCTAGGGGTCCTAGTACACCTTATCACATGTTAGGACCCCTAGGGAGTCCCCGTGACCCCTTTTGACACATTGGAATGGTGAAGTGTGTCTTAAGGGGTCATAGGACTCCTTAAGACACACTTGTGCATTCCAATGTGTGAAAAGGGGTCACAGGGACTCCCTTGGGGTCCTAGTACACCTTATCATGCATTAGGACCCTGAGGGAGTCCCCATAACCCCTTTCTACACATTGGAATGCTCAAGTGTGTCTGAAGGGGTCGTAGGATCCCTTAAGACACACTTGAGCATTCCAATGTGTCAAAAGGGGTCATCAGGACTTCCTAGGGGTCGTAACATGTGACAAGGCATACTAGGACCCCTAGGGAGTCCCCTTGATCCCTTTTGACATAATGGAATGCTCAAGTGTGTCCGAAGGGGTCCTAGGACCCCTTAAGAAACACTTGAGCATTCTAATGTATGAAAAGGGGTCATGGGGACTTCCTAGGGGTCCTAACATGTGATAAGGTGTACTACAACCCCTAGGGAGTCCCCATGACCCCTTTGGACACATTGGAATGTTCAAGTGTGTCTTAAGGGGTCTTAGGACCCCTTAAGACACACTTGACCATTCCAATATGTCAAAAGGGGTCATGTGGATTCCCTAGGGGTCCTAATGCATGATAAGGTGTACTAGGACCCCTAGGGAGTCCCCATGACCTAGATGCGATGTTAGTGAATGACTTCTTGCTAATACTACTCTTCGAGCAGATCCAGATTTCAATCCTTTTGTGGATCTACAGGTTCAATCGCGAGCCCACAGAATTGGCCAAGAGAAAAATGTAATTGTATTTCAATTGATTACAAAATGTTTAGTGGAGGAGAAAATATTGCAATGATCAAGAAGAAAATTGGCTATAGAAAATCTAGTTATGAATTCTTTTAAGAATGAAACTATTAAGGAATTGCATGAATCACAAACCATGAAAATAACCTTCTACAACAAAGAACATTCAAGCTATAGAATTTATTAACTCTGAATTTAAACATCTTATTAGCATTCATGGAAGAGATTTCATTAGCATCCATGGAAGAAATTTCATTTAAACTTCAAACAAAACCATCTTAAAAAATTCATTAACTTCAGGCGAAATCATTTAAGACGGACAAAAACAAAATCATATTACTCAAAAATGGAAAAGAAAGAAAATGAGATAAACCAAATTTATTAAATTCTTGCAATCCGCAGCTTCTCTCTGAGCGCAAAATGACAATCCATGGATCCAAAATTATGGTAAAAATTAAATTCTTCGAGTAAGTCATTCAGAAATGCGCAGAATACTAGAACGCATGATGATTTATAGAGAATTTATGATGGACTATGCTATGCAAAAGCTTGCAATCCCTACCATATCTCAGAGTACTGATGAGAAGCAAAGGTGAAAGTCTGAGATAGAGGCGGCGCTGGCATTGAAGCAGCAAGACATTCTTCATAATATCGGGGCAGCACCATCGAAACCAAAAGGCTTTCCTCATAATGTCGCACCACTGCTGATCTCTTCTTTAAATTTATTAATGCGGTCAGTTCTATGGCACCTACATAATTTCTTTTACAACTGCTCATTTTACCAAACCCTTCCCTTCTCTCCATAATCTTCGATCAGTTCAAAGGTCCGTCTGGTTGTTCTTGTTTAACCTCCCAATGACTCTGTTGAACTGTCAGATTATCAACAGGTGTGGTACTATTGTCCAGTGACTAGAATCTATTTTGAGAACCTTTGCAATTTAGCATTCCAATTGAAAAAGTAGGGAAAGATACCATTTCACAGCCACAGGTGGTGGAAACAGAGTGATTCTCTTGCCCTCTACTTCTATAATCTGCCTCCAGTGAACTATTCTTCAAAGCCTCCATTTCTGCGTAGTTAGGGTTTTCGGGGCCTGTAAAAGGCACAACTATGCCCCTGCATGGACTCATGCTCATGCTCAAAATCATATTAAATAATATTTAAAATGTAAAATGTATATTATATAATATTTAATATATAATATATAATCTAATATATAGTTTTTTATATTAATATATAATTAAATAATATTTAATGTAACATGTATATTATATAATATTTAATATATATAATATATAATCTAATATATAGTTTTTGATATTAATATATATTAAATAATATTTAATGTAAAATATATATTATATAACATTTAACATATAATTGATATTATATAATATTTAATATATCTAATATATATATCTAATATATATCTAATATATATATGTTTATGAAGGATGGAGAAATGGGAGGGAGAAAGTGGAGGCAAAGTGAAAATTCAAAATATCGACTAAATATCGGGTACCCAAAAATATTGGATACCCGATTAGGCTTGGTATTGCTTTGTGCACCAAACCTATATGGTCAACTATTGGAATGTCTCAAATACATGTTTTTCCCCTGTTTCTCTAAGTTCCAGACTTTGACAATGTAGCTGATGACTTTTTTTCACTCGAATTTGATAAAACAAAAAAGGTATCTTAAGCAGATTATCAGCTTTCTATCGATATAATTGCTGTCAAATTTTGAATTCGGTAAGTAATTATTAGTTATTTTTCAATTGAGCTACCTCTAAAGTGCTGATTTATATACTGATTGAAAAATGACTATAACTTTCAAATGATATAACATTTTTGAAATTCAAAAAATGTGTCACATTCTATGCTTTGCCTACTATAAGGAATTTTTTTTTTTGAATTTTGTAAAGTTTTGAATGAGTTAAGGTGGTCAGACACAAGAGTTTTTTTTAATATTGAAAATGTTGTAGCAGAAAATTCATAATTAATTATTTTTTTGGAATAAAATTACAAAAAAATATGCGTCACATCCGGGCATGAGTCTACTGCTTATATATAAAATCTTATAATAAAATGCTATCATTTTATTATGATTAAGGTGGTCATACATACACCTACTTCTTATTTTTTCCTAAAATTTTTGTACTGCTGCATTGAAATCTATACTTTTCACCAATCATACTAACTTTTTCTCAAAAAAGGCCTAGTAGTTTAGAAACTAGATTCAATTTTCTACAAATTCAATTCTTACAACTTTTTGATATTAGGTTCATAGCTAGTTGAAATTTTCACGTCAAGTTGACTAACCCTGATTTGCTGATTTTTCATTGCCACTTAAGGGCATAGTTTGGCCCCTCATGATCTTGCACATACCCAGAACCCATTGAACCTACTTGGAGGGAAAAAGAAGAAAGATCCAAAGTAGGCTACCAATATAAAGGTGAAAGCTCTAGCCCAATGCAAGATTTATATCCTCAAGTAAATGCCTTAGAATCCGATGGAGATAGTGATGACTCCCAAGATTATGAGTGGGACACTCTATCCAATGAATCATGTCAGAATAAAGAAGTAGTTACAATACATACTTATGCAAAGATCCCAAGGCAAGAAACTCAAGTCAATGAAGAGCCTAATATACAAGGTCTTAACATAGGACAAGCACCTACTAATCCACCATGGATAGATACATTTTGGATGCCTTCGGAGGAAGGAGACTCAAACGTTAGTTTTAATCTGCTCATGGCTTTTCCCACGCTATTTCTCATAGAAGTTGACAAGGACTCAAGTGAAGGGGATTTCAACCCTTCTTCCATGGACGATCTCGAGGAAGTGCATGTCATAGATCTAAATGATACAATGTACAAACCCTCAAATGAAGTCATGTCCATAAACCCAATTGATGAAAACTTGCCTAATGAAACCTTATCCTTGATAAATCCCCATCTTATTGATTGGGACCAAACCGAGCCAAGTGACTTGCTTTATTTTCCAAATGACCAAGTAGCAAACCAATACCTTAATGTGGTTGAGCCCTCTTTCACCAATGAATTCAAATCGAACATAACGGCAGTAGTGGGGGTTCAATCTCTTAGTCAAAAGAAAAAAATGAAAAAAAAATAAGAAAAAGAAAAGTTCTAGTGCTGAAAACCATGTGTGGCAGCATTAGAACCAAAAAAAGTAAAGATAAAAGATGTTTCCTTTGGTGAAAACCCAATTGTGGCATCAAACTAAGAGAGATTGGATGCTCTACCAAAGCATGAGGAAGAAAGGTCTCCTATACTCATAGAGCCAACATAAAAGGTTAACATTGGGATGGAAGTGGATCCAAAATTTATACACTTGGCAACATCACTCACACCTCTAGAAAGAGAGGACTTCATCAATTTTTTCCAAGAACAACAGGTGAACTTTGCATGGTCATATGCTGACATGCCTGGCTTAGATCCTAACTTTATAATGCATCATTTGAATGTTAGACCAGGGGTTAAGCCCATTAAGAAAAGTTGAGGAAAATGCACCCACATATAGCTCTATTAGTCAAGGCAGAATTAGAAAAATTGTTAAAGGTGGGATTTATAAGGGCAATAGCCTATGGTAAATGGATATCTAACATTGTACTAGTCACAAAACATGACAAATCCATTCGAGTATGCATGGATTTTTGAGACCTAAATCTTGCTTGTCCTAAGGATGACTTCCCACTTCCGAGCATTGATGCAATAGTTGACTTGATAGTGGGTCATTCCATGTACTCCCTTATGGATGGTTTTAGTGAATATAATCAGATCAAAATTGCACCTGAAGACCAAGAAAAGATAGCCTTTACATGCCCTTGGGGCACTTTTTGTTGGAATGTCATGCACTTTGGCCTTAAAAATGTCGGAGCCACATATCAAAGGGCCATGACAACTATCTTCCATGACATGATGCATACATTTATAGAGGATTATGTGGATGATATATTGGCCAAGTCCCACAAAAGAGAAGAACACCTACAAATTTTGAAAAGGATATTCATTCGGTTGGAGCAATTCAAAGTCAGATTAAACCCAAAGAAATGTGCCTTTGGTGTCAATTCTGGTAAACTGTTAGGCTATATAGTTTCAGCCAAAGGAATTGAAGTGGACCCAGAGAAAGTACAAGCAATAATGGATATGGAGATACCAAAGAACATCAGCCAAATGAGGTCCTTACAAGGAAAAATACAATCCATAAGAAGTTTTATCTCTCAGTTGGCCAAAAAATGTCATTCCTTCACAAGGTTGCTACATATGGATACTATATTCATGTGGGATGAAGCATGTGATCAAGCTTTCACATTATTGAAGACCTATTTGATAAATCCACCTATCCTAATGCCACCAATCAAGGGCAAAAAATTTCTTCTATACATATATGCTATCTGAAAGTTCTCTAGGAGTGCTTTTGGTGCAAGAGGATGAACACGAAAAGGAAAGGGAAATCTACTATTTGAGTAGGACATTGATCAAATATGAACTTAACTACACATTCATAGAAATGGCTTTCCTAGCAGTTGTGTTTGCATCTCAAAAATTGAGACATTATATGTTGATGCATAAGGTAAAGCTAAGTGTCAAAATTGATCCTCTCAAGTATTTTCTAAGTAAAACTACCTTAATGGGTAGAATAGCAAAGTGGGTTACGATATTGAGTGAATTTGACATTGAGTATGTTGATAGAAATGCAATAAAAGGGCAAGTGATAGTAGATCACTTAGTTGGAAACCCCATGACTTCTACACAAACTATTCAAGTGGAATTTTTGGATTCTGCAATTGTAAACATAGAAGCAAAAACATGGAAGTCATATTTTGATGGCTCCTATATCAAGGAGGTTCTGGGGCTGGCATATTATTGGTCACTCCTCAAGGTTACACCATTCCTAAGTCCTACAAGCTCTTATTTCCATGTACAAATAATATAGCGTAATATGAGGCACTAGTCATAGGCATCAAAATGGTCTTAGAGTGGAACATCATGGAGCTACAAATTTATGGAGATTCTCAACTCATCATCAATCAAGTCAACAATGAATATAACACTAAAGATAAAAATTTGATGCCATATAAGACCATGATTGATGGATGGAAGAATTACTTTGCCTTGATCACTTTTGAGCAGATTTTGAGAGAGAAAAATAGAGCAGCTGATGTCATGGCCACCTTGGCTTCCTTGTTACAAAAACCAGATCAAAATGAGAAGTATGAGTTCTTGGTGGAAGAATTGGTGAAACCAGCATTCAACCTTCCTGAAACTCAAATTGTTTCACTATTACATGGACATGACTCACCTTGGTATGGCCCTATATATACATATCTCAAAGACCAAGTGCTACCTCTAGACCAAACCCGAGCCCAAAAACAAAACTTCATATGCCAATCAGCCTATTACATAATCCTCTTAGAAACATTGTATTGTAAGGGTCTTGACGGGACATTACTTAGGTGTCTAGAGGAGGAAGAGTCTAGGTTAGCTTTGCATGAGGTTCACGAAGGCATTTGCGGGTCACACTCAAGCAGTTTAAATCTAGCTAAGAAGATCCTCCAGTTAGGGTATTTCTGGAAGACATTAGAAAAAGATGCTTGCCACTTTGTCAAGATATGTAGCAAATGTCAATATCATGGTGACATGATACATGCACCAGCATAGGAATTGCACCCATTTGTTACACCTTGGCCTTTCTATCAATGGCAGTTTGATTTAATTGGTGTCATATACCCACCTTCTTCGAATGGTTACAAATACATCATAACTACAACATAGTATTTCACTAAGTGGGTCAAAGCAGTTCCTTTGATCATGACCATAGGTAAGAAAATTTCCATGTTCATCTTGAACCACATCCTTTGTAGATAGGGAATTCCTCATGCCATAATAACAGATAATGGAAAATAATTCAAAAACAAGGATGTGGATGAACTTTGTGCTACATTTCATATCACTCACCATTCCTCATCAATCTATTACCCTCAGGGAAATGGGCAAGCTGAAGCCATGAATAAGAATATCTTGAAAATCTTGAAGAGGTCAGTCAATAAATTGGGAAGGGATTGGCATGTGCAAATTAATCCAGCATTATGGACCTATAGAATGAGCATTTAGACACCTACAGGAGCCATGCCATGCTCATTAGTCTATGGAGCTGAAGTAGTTCTACCATTAGAGGTTGAAATTCCATCTCTATGAGTGTCATTACAAAGGTTGATCATCGATGAAGACTATAGAGTCACTAGACTTCAACAATTGGAGTTGCTAGAAGAACATCAACACAAGCTTATGAGCACCTAAAAGTGTATCAAAATAGAATCTCGAGGAACTACAATAAACATATCAAATCGAGAGTCTTTCAAGTAGGAGACTTAGTGTTAAGAGAGAACCCAAAGAATCAGGTTGAAAGAGAGAAGAAAGGCAAATGGGAGGCTAATTGGCTTGGCCCATTCATCATAGTGTCTTCATTTGGAATGGGAACCTATAAGTTATCAGATTGTGAAGGAGAGGAACTTCAAGAACCCATCAACATCATTCATCTCAAAAGGTTCTACACATGAGGGAGATGAAAGAGTATAAAGAGTACCAGATGAAGAGCATCATATTTAGTGCACATAGTCAAAGAGATCTTGAAAAAATTAAAAAAAATTGAAAAAAAAAAAGAAAAAAAGTACCTTGGTGAAAACCTAGCAATAGGCACCTTGGTAAAAAAAAAAAAAAGAAAAAAATCTAGAAGGTGAAAACTTGGTAAACAAGAACCTTTTGTTCCCTTAAGTTTGTCTTTCCTAGTCACATATGTCCATATTTCATTTCCAACATCCCATTTGTAAAACTGCCATTGCATCCATCATTTGTACATAGTCATAATAAAGCCTTTCAGTCGCATTGTTGCATTACCTATGAGCCCTAAGTTTGTTGAACGATCACATTTATCACTTGGGGGCACAAGAGGATTGGAAATTTGGTACCACATGGATTCAATAAGTGCTACAATCAGTCATGTCAGAGAGAGATTTATTAGAGTTTCAGAAGAGTGGAAAGTTTATTGAACCTTTGATGGATATAATTTTTCAAAAATCTAAGTATTTGATCATACAACATGATCCATGAGCCTGCATTGACTTTATAATTCGGGATTAAAAATTGACAAAACACCTTAAAGATCAGAGTGCTTGGAATTACTTTTTGGAAATCAGGAAACATTGCAAAATACTTGAAACTTTCTTTTGATAATATTTATGAAATTGAATTTTTATCACATCTTTTGAGCTATTCAATGATGTTTCGACTAGATTAGCTGTGAGAAAGACATGATATTTTATTGCCTTTGAGTGATTGTTTTGAGGAAGATTCACTAACTTATGAGAGTTTGTCTAACGACATGGTCATCAAAGAACCATTGAGGACTATCTCATAAGAGGATGGATTTACCTTTTCTTGTTTACACAAATAAATCCCTTGGCTATTTAGATCTTCCATATCTTAATACCAAAAATTCACTTGCAACATTGAATCTATTGATACTGGTATTCAAACTCCCATAGTTTGGTCATCCAACTAGTGAGGGTTGTACTTGGTTAAAAAGAAGTTACCAAAAAGAGAGAAAAAGTGATATTCATATCATCATGATGTGGTCAGTGATGATTATACTTGCTTTCCGGTCCCAACATGCTCAATGATGAAAATTTATCTCCATGGTGTTTCTTTGCTAAAATCTGGTGACACTTAGGTTGCATTGCATTGCATTATCATGTTAGACTAATTGCATTGCATTATCATGTTAGACTAATGGCATTGCATTATCATGTTAGATTAATTGAATTGCATTATCATGTTAGATTAATTTCATTTTTTTGTGGTTAATTTTCCAAGGCAAAAGGGGTACATCAATCATCTTGGTTAGTCAAAACATCAAACAAAATGAGGGATTCAATCAAACAAAATAAAATGAGATTATCTTTTGCATTCATGCATAACATTAATCATTAATCATTATCCATATACCAAAAAAAGAAAAAAAGAAAAACATCCATACATCATTTGCATACAAAATAGCTAAGGATAGAATTGCATTGCATCCATTGAACAATTCCAAAAACATAGGGGCATTTCCATAAAAAAAATTTAATCCATACATTGAGAAAAGAGAAAACCATGTCATAAATCCATACATCATTACATCATTTATCTATATCATAAAATAAGATAACTGCATCCATAGCATAAATCAAAGTAAATGCATAAAACATCATATAGCTACATAAAAGATAATCTCATAAACAACTCATCAAGGAGAACCAAGGAGTATATCATCATATATCATCAAAAAATTGTTCATTAAATGATCCATTAACTCGGTATATCAAGATACAATGTCATACAAAGTGATACATCAAATGGTCCGATCAATCAAAAAACATGGCATGATACAAGGACATCAACAATGATTGAATCTGTCATTAAATCAATCAAGATCCTGTAGGACCTGATCCATCTGGATCTCTACCATTCTGTGAGGGAGGAGCCTGAGAAGTACTCGCTCCACTCTATCTTTGAACCATAGCAGACATGAACTATATCATCAAGGTGACAACCTGATCTAAATGCCTAACAACACTAGACATATCTATCCTCATAGCTTGAACCTCTCGTACTATAGTACCCATGGTAGGAACATCCTAGGAACCCTGTCCCTAATCCTGTGGTTGTTGATCTTGTGTATGCACTGCTATGCTGGAACCTGATCCTGCTATACTAGAACATCATCCTCCTGAGCCAAGGCAACCCTCTACAACTAAACCAAAGGATCCAAACCACTGGAAATCTACCTAGCAACATCAACATGAGCCTATCTCTCCTATCTCTGATGTTTGTGAGCTCTTTGTTGTCTATCTTCTCTAGGCCACCTATCAACTGCATCCTCCTATCCTCTACCATGATCCCTATCCCTCACATGACCACCTCTCACATGTACTTGACCAATAGTAGGAGGATCTCTCTTTCCTCATCGTCTCCACCATCTACCACCGCCACCTCCATCACCACCACCATCATCACCCTGACCTTGGATAGGCTCTGCTAGATTAGTGAATCGAGTAAACCTATTACAAGCCCACCAACTAGAAAACTCATGAGACATACCTGCATCTACCACACCAGAAAGCATCTCCCACCTATAGTAAGCCATACCCACAATCTGATCTAATGAAAACTGATAATCAATGAGAGGACCCCATAAAGATCTCTTTGCCTATACCCAAGCATATAGCGATGTACCCTATGGCATATCCTGTGTCTGACCATACTGTCTAGAAACTCTGCCAAAGTAGAAGTGCTCAATAGTGGTAGTAGTGTGACTAATCATCCAGCAAGGGGAAAACATGTATGGTAACTCATCATCATCCTCTCTCTAAAGATCACAACCCCTGTATGGTCTCCATGAAACCTGATCAAGATCATCTATCTATCACTGCCAGTAATCTAGATGACCCAAATGATGTTGCACAACCATACCACTGTATAGAAAAGCATAGGGATAACCACAAGGCCGAACCCTATCAGAAATAGGCCTAGTGATGGGAAGATGCTCCCATATCCACAACTAAAGAATCACTGCACCAACTGACAAGGATGCACTCTCTTGATAGACTACCTTGTGAAAATCATGATATAGCTATGCAAGGATGCATGACCCCCAATCAAAGCATCGAGGATGAGCAAGTAAATCCTCCAATATCCTACCCCATTCGATGAAAAAACCATGACCTCGCTGGTCGGGAAGAAGCAAACCACTGATCAATGCACCAAGTACTACTGGCAATGTAGGAAAGGAAGCAAACTGAGGCCAGGTGATCGTATCATCATCAATAGAGTTGTCCCCAAACACTCATCAGGAGACTGTAGAATCATATATGGAATCATAATACACTACCTCTCCTCAGCATGGGATACATAGTAATCTATACACGTCCTTAGGATGATAGTCATCTCTCCATAGGGAAAATGAAATGTATTGTGGTCAAAGTTCCATCACTCCACCACTACAGTCAATAAACCATGGTTCAACTGGAACCATGGGAGGTCAAGAAGGAAGCTCAAACCACACAACTCAATCACACAAAACTCAGCATCTGTAAGAGTTTGGCCTAAATCAATGACCCAAGAAGCCACTGTCTAGATGTATAAACTAGGAAAGTTTGCCTGTTGGAAAAAAAAAGGAATCATATCAGTATACCATATCAAGGAATTATCTCAAGTCAATCAAGTCTATCAAAAGTATCAAGCAATCACACCAAGTACCATTTGTTCATGTCTCTGTGTCCTGAGAACGAAGCAACAATATAAAATCATATAAGTTTTCACACTAATTGATTTATCCTATCAATATCCTATCCTAATCGGATTGACACATCACATTTTTTGGTACCACTATCCTAATATCCTAATCCATTATTTTGTTGAACACAATAGACCTAATCTAATCATTCAACTCAAGCATCGAAAGTCATCAAATTTTTTATCAGACACAATCAAGTACAAGTGTGAAATTTTTTTCAAAAGTCTATAGGCATGATTTTAATCATCCTAGGTGACATTCCTCCTAAGCAATAGCAAAAAGTTGTGACACGACATTATTCAGGTGTTATGCGATAGTAAATCATGCTAGGCAACAGTCAATTTGTTAGGGTTTCCTACGTGATAAAACATATGAAAATGGGCATTTTGACCTACCTCTACACATGAGTGTCCTATTCCTAGGTGAGGATGAAAGTATCTTAAGCGACATTAAACTATACCGATGTGTGAAAGAAAAGTGCAGATGCGACAGTTAAAGGGTCTAGGTGACAGTAAAATTTTCCTAGGCATGATTTTGCATATTAAAGGCAACGATGAAACGGGAAATTGCAATAAATGCTAATAAATGTGCAATAAATGCAAATAAGGGGTTCAAAATAACTTACTAGAGGTCCATAGTCAGGTGGCCTCGCATATCTCCAACACCTCTCAA
This sequence comes from Chamaecyparis obtusa, assembly GCA_027943335.1. Classification (NCBI taxonomy): domain Eukaryota; kingdom Viridiplantae; phylum Streptophyta; class Pinopsida; order Cupressales; family Cupressaceae; genus Chamaecyparis; species Chamaecyparis obtusa. The sequence continues at coordinate 172,746 of BSBK01000561.1, forward strand.
ATTGATGCTCTTGAATAGGGACAACCATCTCAAAATTTACCGCAGGATCAAAGCAAATTCACCAAAGATAAAAGTAAAAATGAATAGTAAAACAAGGTTTTTCAACCTATTTAAGCTATTTTGACCTAATTTTGGGGGTGAAATTTGGCTTAGACCTATATACTGACATATCAAATCGACCGGGGCATCCTTGAATCATAGCATATCATCAATGTTTTTTCAGAAATGAAAACATATTGGATCAATTACTCCAACATCATCAAATTTTACAAATCAAGAAATCAATATGTTTTATTTCTAAGGGGGCATCAGAGTATCAAATTGAAATTGAAATCAAACATCATTGGAATCAGTGGAGCATCAAATTTTTTTTTTATCATTTTATCAGCAATAATCAATATCGTATCAGAGGCATATCAGTGAATCAACAATTAGGACCTAAAAGCAATCAGGACTCAAAAAAGAATCTTTGAATCAATATTCTTCACACATTAATTCAAAGAGGGGCATTTGTAGACACACAAAAATGGACAAATTGCAAAAATCAATAAAATGGCTCAAAATCATCAAAATGCACTAATTCAATAAAAAAGGGATCAAATCAATTAAAATGGACATAATTAAATAAAGTTGGACAAAATCAATTTAAAGCAAAGGAAAAATCAAATGATGAGGTTAAATAATTAAATCAAAACTTAAAGGGGTGAAAAACACTACAGAATTGATTTCAATCAATTAGTTGTATAGTTGTTTAAATCAAAAATCAAAATGAACCTATTACCCTTACATAGCTAAATTTAATTAATTAATTGGATTAATAATTCCTAATATCTTTCAACAAAATTGAGCAACCAATGAGAATTGAGGACAAAAAGACACAAATCACTCAAAAAGGATGAATCTCAATCACTCATTCTAAAGTTTCAATCTCATCCACTCAATCTTGTCCTTTTGTCCAAAGCTTTGAGACAAACCTTTAAATTGTCCCCCCATTTATGAACAAAATGAAGTATTTGACTCAACCTAAGGTAAATCATGATTACTTCACTCCACCCCCTACGCTTGGGAATTTACTATAAATATGAAGCATTTTGAGAGAAATTGGGATCTTAGAAATTCATTTGCAAAGCATTGTTACTATAGGAAATTGAGAGCATTCTAAGAGCAATTAAGAGCATTTAGAGTGATTTGCATTATACTTTTTGGCAATTTGAGCTAGAATAGTCAACATAGAAGCATTGTAGAAGCATAGAACATCATACATTCTCCTTTTAGAAGTGTCACTAGTGGAGATTTGAGCTGAGAGCTTCACTTACCACCTCTTTCTAGAGAGCCATGAGATGCTATAGATCTTAGTTTCATTTTTAAATAGATTTGCATTGTATTTACTTTAGAATTGTTGCTAATTTGATCTTAATTTCATGAAGGTGATTATCATCATCAAACAACTGTTATATTAACTGCTTCTCTCTAATGTATGTGTGAAACCTTACCTTTGAACAACATCACTCATGTTGCATCACAAATAGTTATGTTCCTTCTCTTTGCTACTCCATTCTACTACGATGTCTTAGGAGCTGATATTTTTTTATGAATACCATTATCCTCATAATATGCATTGAATTGATTAGATGTAAATTATCTGCCTCTATCAGACCTCAGACATTTAATCTTAAATCTTTATTCATTCTCAAATTTTTCCTTAAAGATTTTGAACTTATCAAATGCTTCTGATTTTTCTCTAAGAAAAGTAACCCACATCATTCTTGTGAAATCATCAATGAAAAGAATAAAATACTTCTCACCATAAAATGAATTTTCCTTTCTTGGTCCACATAAATTTGTATGCACAATCTCCAATTTCTTTTATGTAGAAAATACTTTGCTCTGAAATTTTTTGTCTGTTTTGCCATGGTACATTCCTCACATAACATGTTAGAGGGCTTCACAATCTTAGGTAAGTCTCTAAATGCATTTAAATTTCTGACATTCACTATGTTATCAAATTTTATGTGACAAAATCTTCTATTCCATAACCAATTGTCATCAACTTTTTCAATTAAACTTACTCTAGAAGGATTTAATTAAAATACATTACCTCTAGTTAAAGTACCAGTTGCAATCTCATTTCCCGCCTTGTCTTTGATTGAACACATCTTATCAAAAAAGTGTAAGTGATATCCCTTATCAACACATTGTCCAACACTTAACAAGCTATGGTTCAGTCCATCAATAAGAAATACATCATTAGTATTAGTCTTACCATCAAGTGTGATTGATCATTTTCCCTTTATCATGCAAGGAGTATTGTCACCAAACCTAAAAACACCACCATCATACCTTTTTAGTTCAATAAATCTATCTTTATCACCTATCATATGATGCAAACATCCATTATTTATGATCCAATCTTCCTTTTTCTTTTCAACATCTGAAACAAGTGCTTTCTCTTATGTAATAATATTTTCATCCTTGATAGGAACAAATCCAATTTCATCTTCATTATCATTTTCTTCTAGGTTAATATCCTTAAGCTCAATTTCACCATCATTATTAATAGAGAAACATTCTTTAGGTAATTTTGACTTGTAAGGCTTAAGATTAATCTTAGATACTCTTGTAGGACATCTTGATGCAAAATAACCAATATATTTACATGAATTACAAAAAATCAGTAACTTTCCTTTAAAAGCTCCCTTACCTCTATGTTCTCTTTTTGCAATCAAAGCCTCAAGCCCATCCAACTTCTTTTCTTCTTCCTCAATTTCTATCCAATCACTTGCATGCTCTCCAAGATTTTTTCTGCTTGTACTCATAGTTTTGGTTAGAACATTTTTACCCTTTTGTGCACTACCCCTAAATGTTGTATCTTCTCTAGGTAAAGTATCTTTTAATTTTATACATTGAAAATCTTATAACTTACCAATCAACATTTCCCTATGAAATCCAGTCATGAGTGGAATGACTTCTTCAATAGTATTTTCCTTGTTCTCATAAGCTGGTGTAAGAGATTGGAGAATATTTCTAACAATCTTCAGGCATAATACCTCATGTGCTCCTTATTCCTATGACAATCTTAGTGATCCTTTGAACATATGACCTGATGGTTTCATCTTCCTACATTTTAGCTTCTTCAAATCTTTCGTTCCAAATCTGAAACTTATCCCTTTTTGTATATTCATCACCTTCATATAAATTTTTCTAAATTAACTCAAATATCATGTGCAAGATCAATTTGTTTTACCTAAATGAATTCAGATTCAAATATGGCACTTATAAATGCTTCCCTTGCAATCATGTTGTGTTGAAATAAATTTTTTTCATCATCAGTGCATGTACCTAGATCACTCTTACCTTTGACTTGAGTTTGTGTCTTTGTTATAATCAACCAATAGTTGATTCCCATGCAGATCTGGTGCATTCTCATCTTGTTCTTCCAACTATCCTAGTTATCTTCATCAAACTTATGACTCTCCTTTATGTAGGACATTGAATATCTCCTCAAGATGCTAATCTTGCTTCTCAAAGAGGACCTGATACTCTGATACCAATTGTTAAGAAGTAGAGTCTAGACACAACTAAGGTGTGAGTGGGGGTGAATCAGTTGTGACCAAATAAATTAAATCTAAGACTTGTAATGTTGATTATTAACAACAGTAACAAAAATAAACCAAACAAGTAATCATGCACCATAACACAAAGATTTTTTCTTGAGGAAACCCTTGATTAGAGGGAAAATCCTTGTGGGAATGGAACCCACAAGATAGTGTACTAATATATAAATTCCTTGTGAAAGGATGTGAGCTTGTTGGGAGTCAAATGAAGTTAATTTAGTACAACAGTCCCTATATCAAAGGAAAAATCCATATTTGGATACCTTGAACTCTTGTTGGAATATTCTAACCCTATTAAAGATTAAAAGGAAATAAGTAGACCCACCATCCAAATTCTCTAGCAAAGATGATAGATTGATCTTTCAGGATAACATATCCAAAAGGGTGGGCTGATTGAACTTGCAACTCAATTTTCCATAATAGTTCCTTTGAAGTGCACAGTTCAAATTAGAAATTCCTCTACTCTGCTCTGCACTATCTCACATATCCATCCATTGCATTATCCTTACCATACATACCGAACAACTTTCCTTTATACTCGATACAAAAATACTAATTAAGTCAACTTGTTAAAGCTTCCCCAATGATCATTTAATTACATAAGGTCATGCTAAGGCATACACACCTTCTTAAGCATTATTAAAAATGTTACATTATGTTTCCCATATGTTACAATACATATATTACATTTTACAATGAAGAAAACTATGCTTCCTCAACATAGGTGGCTGCCAGTAAAATATGGTGTGTTATAGACAACAATGACTAATCCAAAATAATCCAAATGCCTTTCTATCATGAACATAGATGCACTAAAAATTGTTTTAAAATGATCCAAGCTTATGGACATTGATTTGACTTCACCAATAAGATATAGCAACTATTCCACACACTATCACTGTTAACAATTCCTACACATTGGTCTAGTACCAGTCTTTACCAAATGAATCATAACTCATCCAAAATAGAATATAAGATCTAGAAAACATAGATATGATATCTATACTCATCCATACATAAAAAACTAAGCTCACATACCAAAATACATCAACCTATGACTTCCTTGTCTTGATACCTACCTGTGATGTACAAAATCTTTGTCTATCATAAACACATAAGCATATGTTGTCATCAATAGAAAAACTTGTCACTAATACAACATAAAATCAATACATCCAGTTTGTTTCAAAATACCCATTTTGGTCCATTTACATTTTTTCCCATGGTCTTTGGATAAATTCCCAAGTCTTATTTTTCATAATATGACCTAGTTATTCTTTCATAGCTTTTGTCCAATTCTAATCACTACACACCTCGTTTATAGTCTTCGATTCAATTTTTGAGATTAATCATAGATTGACCTATTTAAAAATTTTACTTTTTGTAATGAAACCTATGTTCGTATCTCCAATAATCTAATCTTCTAAGTGACTCCTCTACACATATATGGAGGTCTTAGGAGAAGTGGCTAGAGAAACCTCAAAATCATTCTATTCTTCCAGTCTTCTCTTCCTCCTATTTTCTAATTGATTCATTTGATTCATATCTAACTTTTATTGCCCTTTTCTTTGGAATGTCTATACAATTTTTCACATTTCTAGTTTCAATTTTTCTTCCCATCCTCTTGTTGTAGCATCTATAAAAAGAAAAAATTAATGGAATACCTAAGGAATATGCCTTCATCCACTTTGTAATCAAACTTTCCAAGGTTTTCTTCATCTCTTTTGATTAAAATTTACTTCCAAATAATAATAAATACTTTATAGAAGGGGTTCTTCCATACCATATCTCATAAGATGTCTTTCAAATATTCTTCTTGATATAAACCCTATTAAATGTATATATTTCAATTAGTATTTCCTCTTTCTAGTATAATTTTGGTAAATTGGATTCATTCATCATTTTTCTATAAACTTCTTAAAGTGTTATTTTCATTCTTTCGACCACACCATTTTGTTACAATGTTTTAAGAGAATAAAAATGTCTACCAATCCCATGATTCTCATAAAAAGTGTTGAACTCTTCAAAGTTAAATTATCCTCCTCTATCAGACCTTAATCATTTTAATCTTTTATCCACCTTATTTTTATCCATAGACTTGACTACCTTGAATTTCTCTAAAGCTTCTAATTTTTCTCTTAAGAAAGTAACATGTGTCATTCTATAATAATCATCAATTAAAAGCATTAAGTGTCTATCACCTTTTTGAATCCTTATTCTGGTAGGTCTTCATAGATATTTGTGCACCAACTCCAATAGTCTGATAGTAAATTTTTCCATACATTTGAAAGTTCTCCTTGTTTGTTTCCCAACTTGACATTCTCTACGAACATTGTTGGTAGGCTTTGTGAATCTTGACAAATATCTCATAGCTTGTATTGAATTAATATTTGTTAAGTTTTCAAAATTCATATGAAACATCCTCTAGTGGCATATCCAATTCTCATTGATCTAAGAAATTAAGTAGTATCGACCAATAATCTTCAATTGATACATACTTGCTCCAGTATTCTTTCTAGAAATAATCATAGTTTTGGACTTCTTTCTTATCTCACATTAATCTTCCTTGAAAACAATGTTATATCCATTTTCACACAAATGTCAAACACTCAAGATACTATGATTCAATCTCTTTACATAGTATACATTTCCAGTAATATACTTGTGATCAAAACTAATAGAACCAATTCCAACTATCCTAGTTTCTTGATCACCTCCAAATCTAACTATACCTCCATCATATTTTTAAAGTTTTAAAAACTTACTTTTATTTCGAATCATATGATTAGAAAATCCACTATAAATAATACTTTCATCTTTATATCCTCTAACATGTAAAGGATAATTTATTAATACAGAGTAGAGGGATCACAAGGTTCTCATCTTCAATAAGGAAATGATCTTGGTCTTCATGTTCATAGACTCCATTGATACACCATGGACTTCAAGGTATAGTACAACCACCATGATTGAAATAATGACAAAGGGACAACATAAAACCCTCAAAAATCCCCTCAAGGCCTAAATATAACATAAACTCACTCCCATTGAATTGTCAACAATAATATACGCTCACAACCTATTAAGACAACAAAAGGGAAAAAATGAGCATAAATTATCACATAGATAAGATCTCCAAATTTTAAGCTTAGATTTGGATACCCTTTAGTTATATATATATATATATATATATATATATATAAAACATATCTTTGAAATTTTAGGGTTTTATTTGTATGGGTAGGTTCAAATATTGACTTCTATAGTTGGGATTAGGCATATTTTGGCTTGCTTTTCAATCCAAGACAGACAAATAGTCATCCATAACTTATGAAAAATACATAATGAATAAAATAAATTTATTTTGATTGTATATGTCTATTAAATATATTACCTCCAATTTTTATAAAGATCCAATAGTGTAAAATAAAGTTATGACATCTTTCCTAAAACTGGTAACTCTCATTTCTGAACAAAATGGTTTGCACAAAAAATGCTCTAACTTAACCAAATATTAATGAAAATGAATGAAAAAAATTTCAAACAATAGATGATTCACTAATCTATCAAATCCAATTGGTGACTCATCAATATTAGGATGTGCAAGGCCTTACAATGGTCTAGAGTAGAGTAGAATATTATAAAATACAATAAACTCAATGTATTTTATTCAATAACTTCTCTAAACTTTACATCCCATTTATATTTGTCTTCTCATTGTCATGCCCCGCAAGGGAACCAGGGAAGAGAACAAAGATTTTCTTAACAAAAGAAAACCTAAGTAAAAATTTATGAAAAATTTTGAACTTTGAAAAGAGTTATGTAATCAAAACTTAAACTTAGATTCCTCCCAAGGTTCCCTTTTCATTTAAATGCATGATTCATTCAAATCCATTAAGTAAACTAACAACAAGATTTATTTCTCAAAGCAAACTGCATCATATCTTTAAGAAATACAAAATATTTTCATTTCAACTTTCCATTTAAAAATCATCTATATTCCTAAGTATCCTTTATGAACAATGTAACTTATAAAATTTATCCAACTCATTTGATACATTAAAAATATACTACATTTGGTTTTTCAATAGCTTCACTTAAACAACAATAATGAAAGCATGTTACATAATTTGGAATGTTACAAAAATCCTTTTCTTTTCCAACATACATCTTAAACATAAAGTTCACATTTCCCTTTTCCCTTCTTCCTAAGTCTACCCATTCCAATTACATCATTTTGAAATACATTATTGATTACATTGCATTTAACTCCTCATAAGAGGTAACAAGATTTTGCATCATGAAATATAATCACAAGGCCTTCATTCTTCAAAACTGGTACATAAGCAAGCATGAATCTTCAAGCACTGTATCTACAAAAGATACCTCGATAAAAATGTTTACCACCCAACCATGTGGATACCTATAAGGCCCACTCCCCCGTGCTAGGATATAAACACCAAGGTCCACAAAGAAGGAATAGCTAGGCCAAACCTAGGGTTGGGTAATCTTTCCCAAAAGGTTCTAAGGCTTGGGTAGAAACTCTAAGCAACAACCTAAGTGAGTGTCATCGCATAGCCCTCACTCCTTGGGTTGTCCTGGTACTAGCCAGTTTGGGCCCCGGCCCCTAAGTAGGCACATGCGGGATCGAATGCCTTTTGTACAGACAAGTGCCATTCGATCGTACCTACGCATAGGTACCTTCTCCCACTCCCATCCATAGCCTTTACTAGCACTAATGGCATGGGCGAGGCACATTTAATCTTTTTAATGTTTTAACCCATTCCCATCAGTTTAATTAAATTTTCACTTGTTAAATAACTCTTCAATCGGTTATCCTGGTTCTTGCCACTTTAGGGCCCCGGCCCCACACTAAGAGCCACTCACTAGGTGTCGTTAGGTTTTCTACCCTCAACCCATACATCACAATTACATCATACACATAGTAGAAGCACATTGTAAACACATTTGAAAACTGCTACAAAGAATTGGAAATAATAGGATAGTTATGTATGTTTAGAGAAATTAGTTATGTTTAAGAATGTTTAAAATGTCTTGATCCTCTTAGAAGACTCTAAACCCTAAACTTCTCCTTACAAACATTCTATCTCAATAAAGGCATCTAAATGTATTGAAAATAATCTCCACTAAACAAGGAATGAACAATCTTCAGGTTTATACAAAATTTCTTTCTATACCTAAAACCTGGCTAATCCTGAAAATTGACTAAGTCTGATTTAATTAAAAATCTAAAATTTAAAAGTTACAACTTAACTCCTAGGAACCTGAAACCTATTCCAATGGATTCAAAGGGTACCTAATCCCTTTATACAAGTATAACTTAAAGTATAAGAAAACTTATACTTATATGTTATAATTGTATAAAGTCTGAATCCTATTTTCCTTGGTTTATACTGGACTAGTCGGTTGACGCAGTATTGCTCGGTTGACACACTACCGACCTAGCCCGGTTAACACTAAACCAACCTGGCTTGGTTGACACATTACCGACCTAACTCAGTTGACACATTGCCGACCTAACTCGGTTGACACATTACTGACCTAGCTCGGTTAACAAACTACTGACCTAGCTCAGTTTACACACTGAACCGACTGGAACTGCAGAGAATGACTGTCAACTTTGTCTTGAGGGTAAAACTGGGCATTATAGGGACTAAGGTTGCCTAATATGAGCATGACCCATTTGAGATCTCCCAGTTTCCCTTCAGAAATGGCCCATCAATCCTCCCTATCTATCTAACAAATATATTCTAGATCTGGGAAAAGAAAGGTGGCACATAAATAGACATGAAACAGTAAGGTTGCAACAAAAGTTCTAAAATCTGGAAGCATTCATAATACATCCAATGACAGTAAAATAAACTATCCTACAAGATCAAAACCACTTCTACCCTCCCAGGGAGGTTTCACCACAGTGAACATACAAACATTCGTAAAATAACTTTCCACAAACACATTTCAAATACATAGAAAATAAAACATATATATATTGTTTTTGATTCTAAACAAAAAGGTAAACAATCATAATCTCATCGAGTAATAGATCATTCATATACACAAGATAATAATACTACAATAATGCATATATATATATTTTGCAACCATAGTACAATATACAGAAACTTTTCAAGAAATCTAGATTTTACATTCATTCTACAAAATAAATCTACTTCTCAGGATGGATTCCAACCTGGAGTCCTGCGAAGACCAGTTGGAGAAGAAGGAAGATCAAACCCTCTCCAATGTTTCCAACACTCCTTTGAATCCCTTTTCTTGCAATCTTCTAGCCTCTACCCGTAACAATCCAAATGCCAAACTCACAGGATAAATTTTCTACAATAATAATAATAATCCTCTTCTCCCAATCAACTCTTCTCCCAACTCCCTTTTACATAGGAAATCTTTCCTGTAAATAGGATGGAGGAGGTGGTTGCATAGGTAATCCAACCGGTGCAACCATCTCAACTATCCATCTGTTAAAGAGATGGTTTTTTGAAAACTCATTCCCGAAAAGGGATAAATAAACTATAATCTAAGTCCCTAAATTTAAGGATATTAAAATAAATATTGTAATCTCAAAACAATTTATTAAATTATTTAACTATGGTAATAGGATAATCCTATTTACCATACCGCTAATTGATCTAATTATTTATTAATATAATAAATAATTACATGGTAATAATTATATATAAATATATGTATGCATATGCATATGTGTGCACCCATATGCCTGTGTACATATATTATTATTATTATAAATATTATTACAAGCATAATATTATTATTATAAAACATATTATTATTTTTATTGCTATAGACTCTTTGTCGTTATTAGTATTATAAAATAATACCATAAATAAGGTACATTATTATTAATGTTAAACATTAGAATAACATTATTATAAACTATATTGTTTATTCATACCTTAATCCCCATTCTAAAATATATATGCATATATTAAGTAGCCACTAACATAGGTTAGAATTTTACCACTATTATTTAAAACCCTTTTTTTATATTTTTTTATTAATATTTCCTTAGACATTAAAATACCATAAAATTAATCCTTATCATGGGTATTAAAACCACATGATTTAATTGCACTCAAAATCGCTCCTAATGGGATACACTACTAAATCATACCCTCAAATGAACAATAATCTACATCCATGATCTACTAACAGAATTGAACATATCACGAAGGCAAGAACTAGCTACAAGATCCACAATTCCATCAACTACAAAACCACATAAGACATTCACACAAGGGACTGACTCGACACTTCCCATCTAAGGATAAAAGGATCAAAGGTGAAGTTTCTTCCTGTGGGCTTGGTGATACCTCCGTAAAAACAACAACGATCAAGGATTTTGAGGGATCGCTCAGACCTGTGAAGCCAGGTGGAGACGACACTCGGTACCTGTAATCCTGCATCACCAAGAAGAGATACATATATATACATATGGAGATACAAATCAGATATATGCAAGCAGATGACTAGGATCGATACATCATGTGGACCTCAACTAAGTGAGTAACTATGACTTCATCCTGGAGTCATGAAAAACACATCAGACACATCCATGAAACATAAAACATCATGATAGTGGTTAGATTCAAATAATTGGGTTAGATCCATATAAAAATAGATAATTTTCTAATCTCATAAACATGTAATTACTAACCATAAGTGAGCATATTCATCATGTCATCATCCACAAAACATAAATGTAAATGTATAGTCTTGACCACAATAATAATAAAATGTCCAAATCAGAAAAGTCTAAGTATCACCATAGGAGAGGTATTACACTCATGACCTTGCATGAGGAATTTGAAAATATTTAAACTCATTTCCAACTCATTGGAGATGCTTAAGGATGTTACAAGTTGGCACTTAAGGTTGAAGAAGAAAGTAAAATGGCCTATTCAAAGACTAGTTGCAATAGAAAGGAAGAAGAGAAAGATGGAAGAGGAGGGTACTAGGATGCATACTCTTAGAGTGAAAGATACACCTATGATGAAAGGTGTAAATACTCATGAAGAAGTCTTGGTGAATGCTAGAGGAGACAGCATAGAGGAAGACCTAGAAGTTCTTGAGGATAAGGTAGATTTTTGGGATCAATTTTAAGCAATGGTAGAAGAATGGAGGTGTTTTGGAGGCACATGAGGGAGCATCATTCAATGAAGACACTGAATTTGTAGAGATGGGCCATGAGGAGGCTCAAAAGATGGAAAATTTTTCTCCTAGAGTGGAGATAGTACAAGGTGAATAAAAAATGTTGGTTAGCATGATGGTGAGTGAGAAGGTGTAGCATGAACAAGCATTGTTCACATTGCTGAAGGACAGAAAGCCTAAATGCAAGATGAAGTTGCATGGTTGAGTTGCATGGTTCATGGAGGACCTATATTTACCAAAGGTCAAGATTAAGGCCTGATTTTTTTTACTGACATGTTTTTTTTTAGGTTTCCAAGAGGACTTAGAAAAAATTTAATGCTATGGAGTATGGTGCAGGAGCACCAGGGCCAAGGACAAAAGGCCTAGAGGAAACTAGGGTCACTAAATAGATCCTAGGAGGAGTGAAGGACAAACATGACCTTGAAAGGTCATTAGCATTGTAATAAGACCAATAATGGTCATTTAAATGTGCTTTGATTATATTTTGATCATTTTTGTAATAAGGTCAATAATGTAAGCCTTGATGGCATTTGGGGCTAGACAGTACGTTTGGGTCACTTGATGATCTAAGAGTGAAGATGAGTTTTTTTATGACCTATAAGGTCATCCATGATTGTAAGTTGGCCATTAGAGCCATTTTAAAGAGTCAAATACACTAAATGTGCCAAAAATGTAACTTTGCCTAGATTAGCAAAATGAGGCCTAAAAGACTAGTGTAAGGGTTTAAGAAGGGTTTAAGGCTTTAGAGTTAGGATAGAGTCCTAAAAACCTTTGAGAGGTTGATATAAATGCAAAAAGATAAGGATTTATCAAGTTGACAACTATGTCGTCAACTTGACAATAAATATAAATAATAAACTAAATGTATAACAGTCATTAACTGATTGCAGGAGGTTTCAAGCAGTTGGTCAGCCTCAGGAAGGTTTATTTGGTTGAGTGTGAGCATGAGTTTGGTAGAGAGGAGAGTTTAGGGAGTTTTTTTCATGTTTTGTGTTAAAGGAAAGACATGTAATGAATTTGTTATCAATAAAATATTTAATTCTCTACAAGTTCCTATTCTTTGTCATGAGGGAACAGTCCCTTGCTTTGTATTTGTTACACTTCCATTTGTATGCAAGGTAGATTGGAAATGGATTGAAGTAGATATGGTTTGATTTTTTATTCATTTCCATACATGTTTGTATTTTTTTCATGAAGTTTTGAACAAAGGAAGTCATCATTTGCATTGACTATTCCTAAATAGTTGGGTGTGTAATCAACAATTTTCTTGAAGACACCATGAATGCATAAGACTCCCCCAATTAATCTAGTGAATGTGACTTGTGGGGAGAGTCTAATCCATGTACAAAATGTGTCCATAAGTGTTTGTCTGTAGGGATTGGAGTATGATTGATAAAGATTATTGATTGAAGAGTGCAAGGTGGTTGGACCAGTCAAGGTCTGAGGATTCCACCCAAAAGAGGGTCACCTTTTATAGCACAAAATGTCATTTTATGATTCTTAGATTGATTTTGATCCATTTATATGAACTAGAAGTGAGTGGAGACGTTTGGTTGATAAAGCCCTAGGCTTGTGCACCTAGGAATGAGGGTTTTATGGTTTGGTGACTGAAACATAGTGGCACCTCTTAAAAATGTGAAAATCCATTGATTTGTATGATATTCCAACTCTTTTTTAGGTTGGGAGGTTTGTCGATGTGAGTTTCTTGTAATTTCTTTGTAGTAGGAGGGCTAATGGGGGTTAATTGTAGAGCAATAGTGTATTGTTTGGGCATATGATCCAAAGGAGTGATATAAAATTATGAGATATATTGTGTAACATTGAAAATGGTATCTAGATATAGTCTTATTTTTTTTGGTGTTTTGGGAAGGGTTGGAGTTATCCTTGAAAAATCAGTTTGGTAAGGCTACTAGGGATTAAGGCCTAGTGAGAACCAGGTTATGGGATTATGAGTTGATCAATTTGTTTAGATGAATCCATTGGTTGATTGGAGGGACATTATTGTATTTAAAAAGATGTAGAGCCTATGGTGGCATAAGGCATTTCCTACACTCTGATTGGTTGTGGAGTTGACTGGATCCATAGAGATGATCCTAATGAAGATGCTTGTTTGGTGTTGCTACAACACTTGTGAATTCCCTCTTGATATTACTACTTAAAAGTCCACCTAAGGTCTCTGCATCACTCTAGGTGCTTGCTTCAATCCATAGAGTTTCTTCTTCAATTTACATACCATGTCTTCTTGCACTGTTAAAGCAAATACATCTGGTTTCTCAATGTATACCTCTTCTTCAAAATCAACACCTTCTTGTTGTGAATATCCTTTACATACCATTCTTGCCTTGTTCCTTACTGTTAATATGATTTAGAACAATAGAGAGGGGGGGGGGGTGAATCAGTTATTTTCAGGTCCTGATGTTTAAAACAATCTCAAAAACTTTTCTTTAAATCAGATCCAATAACCAAAACAAACTCAATCATCGTTGATTCAATAATAGAAACATCTAACAATGCAGTCCACTACCCAGCTGTAACTTAACTTGCAAAATATAATAATGTTCAAATCAAAACATTCACACAAGTATTAACACCAGGATTTATAGTGGAAACCCAATATGGGAAAAACCACTTTGTAATATGATATTATTATTTTCACTCTTCTAAAGTGAGCTCAATAAATAGCCAACCCTGTCAAAGGTTACAATACACACTGTCAAGTGTGACCCAGTTAAAGGATTTCAATCACCCTGTTAAAAGTGAACCTAATCATAGGACTTACATACACTCCATTAGAATGCAACTTTGTTCAAAGGATTTAACATATGACTATTAGGTCAACCTCTGTTAAAAGGATTTTGATTATTACAATGGTTAGAAAGTAGCAGCATTATTATCTAAAAAATATACAACTCACTTTGCAAATATCAGATATGATTCCGTACACTAATGTTGGTTTACTGACTTTGAAGCTTTGCCATTTCCATCTTTGATTTTCTTGAAACTTTTCTTCAAGCAATCACCACAATTCTCCTTCAGCCTTTTCTACTTATTCAGTTAGTAAAACTCTCCTCTTACAACATTCTTTGTTCTCCATGTACATGCATATCAAAATGCTCAGGTTCCCTTATATTTTCCTCAATTAGGTTAACTCATCTTTTGCCGCTCAATCTCCTTCGTAGATCTTAGGGTTAGGTCAGATTCATTTAATCTACCTGCATCATGTTCTTCGGCTCCTTTTCTAGAATCATCTCAAATCTCTTAAAGATTTACAATAAAATGTTTTACAGTGCATTTAATGCTTCCAAACAATCAATAAATAAAGTCAACACATTTTACATAATCCAAGAATTCAACAATGTCGGCTCCAAAATTAAATTCTCTTCAAATATAAAATTGCTAATGCTCAGTTAATACTGTGATTGTCCACTCGGTCTTCATGTAGAAAGCTCAGTCATTACTAAAATTGTTTCCTCGGTTTACACTGTCTTCCTTGGCAATTTACTGATGCTCGGTCGAAACTATAATTTTTCTTGGCATATACTAACTTGTTCGACACTAACATTACTCGGCTTAAACATGATTTTTCCATTCTTTTCTCGGTCAAGCCTACCAGTTTAGTCTTCAGTCTTACTAAGATAGACAATACATTATCTCATCATTGTGCAACATAGTCAAGTACAATTTGTAGTATCAAGATAGCTCAACCTTTCCCTAGGTGCTATTGTTACCAACCTTTCTTAGCCCCTTAGCAACACTCAAATAGATATACTACTTTCCTAAGTAGTAACAGTCTTACCATTTAAGGTTTGACATCAATGACAATACAACAATTGTTTCAATTGTAGTTTCCAACACTTACCACTTCTCCTTCTTCATTCATTTTATTCCTACATACCCACTTAGTTCCTATATCATTCTTATCTTTAGGCCTTGAAATTAATTTCCATGTATTGTTTTGTTGTATCTTCTCTAGTTCTTCCTTCATAGCTTTTATCCACGATTCATCTTTACATGCTTCATGAGAACTCTTAGGCTCAAATTATGAAATCAAACATATTTCATTTCTCATTCTATTCCTTGTTATAACTCTAACATACATATTGCCAATAATCTGATCATTAGGATGATTTAAAGTAACATACCTTGGTGTTCTCTACTCTTCTCTTGGTTCTTCAAACTAAACATGAATCCCATTGTCAATCTCAAAGAATTGTTCTTTTTCTATACTCTGATTTTGTGTAGTTCCTTGATTTTTTCTAGCATGATTTGTATCTCCATCTGAATCATACTCAAAAAATTTATCTTTTACCTGAAATCTCTCATCAATTTTCACATTTTCACTTTCAACAATCTTTCTCAATCTCTAATTATTACATCTATATGCTTTTCTCTTAGTAGAATAGCCAAGAAATATACCTTCATCACTTATAGGGTCAAATTTACCTATTTCATCATATTTCTTGATATAGCATTTACTTCCAAAGATTCTGAAATACTTAACTATTGGTGTGTGACCAAACCAAAGATCATAAGATGTCTTATTGGATCTCTATCTCATTTAAACTCTGTTCAAGGTGTAAACTATTATATTAATTGCTTCTCTCTAATGTATGTGTGAAACCTTACCTTTGAACAACATTGCTCGTGTTGCTTCACAAATAGCTATGTTCCTTCTCTTTGCTACTCCATTCTACTGTGATGTCTTAGGAGCTGATATTTTTTTATGAATACCATTATCCTCATAATATGCATTTAATTGATTAGATGTAAATTCTCCACCTCTATCAGACCTCGAACATTTAATCTTAAATCCTTATTCATTCTCAAATTTTTCCTTAAAGATTTTGAACTTATCAAATGCTTCTAATTTTTCTCTAAGAAAAGTAACCCACATCATTCTTGTGAAATCATCAATGAAAAGAATAAAATACTTCTCACCATAAAATGAATTTTCCTTTCTTGGTCCACATAAATTTGTATGCACAATCTCCAATTTATTTTATGTAGAAAATACTTTGCTCTGAAACTTTTTGTCTATTTTTCCATGGCACATTCCTTACATAAAATGTTAGAGGGCTTCACAATCTTAGGTAAGTCTCTAAATTCATTTAAATTTATGACATTCACCATGTTATCAAATTTTATGTGACAAAATCTTCTATTCCATAACCAATTGTCATCAACTTTTTCAATTAAACTTACTCTAGAAGGATTTAATTAAAATACATTACCTCTAGTTAAAGTACCAATTGCAAACTCATTTCCTTCCTTGTCTTTGATTGAACACATCTTATCAAAAAAGAGTAAGTGATATCCCTTATCAACAAGTTGTCCAAAACTTAACAAGTTATGGTTCAGTCCATCAATAAGAAATACATCATTAGTATTAGTCTTACCATCAAGAGTGATTGATCATTTTCCCTTTATCATGCAAGGAGTATTGTCTCCAAACCTAAAAACACTACCATCATACCTTTTTAGTTCAATAAATCTATCTTTATCACCTGTAATATGATGCAAACATCCATTATCTATGATCCAATCTTCCTTCTTCTTTTCAACATGTGAAACAAGTGCTTTCTCTTTTGTAATAATATTTTCATCTTTGATAGCAAAAAATCCAATTTCATCTTCATTATCACTGTCTTTTAGGTTAATATCCTTAAGCTCAATTTCACCATCATTATTAACATAGAAACATTCTTTAGGTAATTTTGACTTGTAAGGCTTAAGATTAATCTTAGATACTCTTGTAGGACATCTTGATGCAAAATGACCAATCTATTTACATGAATAACAAACAATCAGTAACTTTCCTTATCTCCCTTACCTTTGTGTTCTCTTTTTATGATCAAAGCCTCAAGCCCATCCAACCTCTTTTCTTCTTCCTCAATTTCTGTCCAATCACTTTCATACTCTCCAAGATTTTTTCTGCTTGTACTCACAGTTTTGGTTGGTACATTTTTATCCTTTTGTGCACTACCCCTAAATGTTGTTTCTTCTCTAGGTAAAGTATCTTTTAATTTTATACATTGAAAATCTTAAAACTTACCAATCAACATTTCCCTGTGAAATCCAGTCATGAGTGGAATGACTTCTTCAATAGTATTTTCCTTGTTCTCATAAGTTGGTGTAAGAGATCTAAGAATATTTCCAACAATCTTCAGGCATAATACCTCATGTGCTCCTTATTCCTATGACAATCTTAGTGATCCTTTGAACATATGACCTGATGGTTTCATCTTCCTACATTTTAGCTTCTTCAAATCTTTTTTTCCAATTTTGAAACTTATCCCTTTTTGTATATTCATCACCTTCATATAAATTTTTCTAAATTATCTCAAATATCATGTGCAAGATCATTTTTTTTTACCTAAATGAATTCAAATTCAAATATGGCACTTATAAACACTTCCCTTGCAATCATGTTGTGTTGAAATAACTTTTTCTCATCATCAGTGCATGTACCTAGATCACTCTTACCTTTGACTTGAGTTTGTGTCTTTGTAATTAGCTAATAGTTTATTCCCATGTAGATTAGGTGCATCCTCATCTTGTTCTTCCAGCTATTGTAGTTATCTTCATCAAACTTATGACTCTCCTTTATGTAGCACATTGAATATCTCCTCAAGATACTAATCTTCCTTCTCAAAGAGGAGCTGATACTCTGATACCAATTGTTAAGAAGTAGAGTCCACACACAACTAAGGGGTGAGGGGGGTGAATCAGTTGTGACCAAATAAATTAAATCCAAGACTTGTAATGTTGATTATTAACAACAGTAACAAGAATAAATCAAAGAAATAATCATGCACCATAACACAAAGATTTTTTATTGAGGAAACCCTTGATTATAGGTAAAACCCTTGTGGGAATGGAACCCCCAAGATAGTGTACTAATATATAAATTTGTTGTGAAAGGATGTGACCTTGTTAAGAGTCAAATGAAGTTAATTTAGTACAACAGTCCCTATATCAAAGGAAAAATCCATATTTGGATACCTTGAACTCTTGTTGGAGTATTCTAACCCTATTAAAGGTTGAAAGGAAACAAGTAGACCCACCATCCAAATGTGCCAACAAAGATGATAGATTGATCTTTCAGGATAACATATCCAAGAGGGTGAGCTGATTGAACCTACAACTCAATTTTCCATAACAATTCTTTTGAAGTCCACAGTTCAATTCAAAAATTCCTCTACTCTACTCTGCACTATCTCACATATCCATCCATTGCATTATCCTTACCATACATACCAAACAACTTTCCTTTATACTCGATACAAAAATACTAATTAAGTCAACTTGTTAAAGCTTCCCCAATGATCATTTAATTGCATAGGGTCATGCTAAGGCATGCACACCTTCTTAAGCATTATTAAAAATGTTACATTATGTTTCCCATATGTTACAATACATATATTACATTTTAGAATGAAAAAAAATATGCTTCCTCAACATAGGTGGTTGCAAGTAAAATATGGTGCGTTATAGACAACAATGACTATTCTAAAATAATCCAAATACCTTTCTATCATGAATATGACTTCACTAAAAATTGTTCTAAAATGATCCAAGCTTACGGACATTGATTCCACTTCACCAATAAGATATAGCAAGTATTCCACAAACTATCATTGTTAACAATTCCTACACACTGTTCTACTACCAATCTTTACCAAATCAATCATAACTCATCCAAAATAGAATATAAGATCTAGAAACCATAGATATGATATCTATACTCATCCATGCATACAAAACAAAGATCACATACCAAAATACATCAACCTATGACTTACTTGTCTTGATAACTGCCTATGATGTACAAAATCATTGTCTATCATAAATACTTAAGCATATGTTGTCATTAATGGAAAAACATGTCACTAATACAACATAAAATCAATACATTTAGTTTGTTTCAAAATACCCACTTTGTACCATTTACATTTTTTCCCATGGTCTTCGGATAAATTCCAAAGTCTGATTTTTCATAATATGATCTAGTTCTTCTTGTATAGCTTTTGTCCAATTCTAATCACTACACACCTCGTTTATAGTCTTTGATTCAATTTTTGAGATTAATCATAAATTGACCTATTTAAAAACTTAACTTTTTGTAATTGTTACTCAAAAATACAACATACAATACAATAAGCATTAATAGGAAAAGGTTGCATTTGTTTGTCTAATTAACACTACCTTGCAGGTTTTGTTAGTTTACATGTCCTTATTGCATTCATTCTAGATGTCATCATTGTACTCTAAGTATTGATCAAATATTGAAAAATTCAAAATTCATGAATGATCATTACATTGTGCATTCAAAATAAATGTAGTATACAAATGTCCTTTCTTGTTTCATATTTCAATTCAATATTTAGAGTACATTGTAGAATTGAAAAGAAAGATTGAAGTATGGAATAGGGGTCCCATGCATTGCCTTGTCTTGTCTTTGAGTCAGCTGGTTGTTTGCTAGGTCTCTGCATTTAGGTCTTCATCTTCCGGGTCTCCATCTGCATCTAGGTCTTTAGGGTTTCATATCTACATGAGAAAGGAAAATGTGATTAGATCTTGATGGATCTAAGCAATACATGAGAAAAAAATAACATACTGTAGAAATCAAGTTTTCAATGCTACATCAATCTGGAAAGTTAAATGAAATAAGGAAATGTACACCGACACTCACAGCAAGATAGTGTTAAAGGGACTTGTTTTTGACATGAAAGATTTTACTACTAATGATCATTGTGGTGTATGTTGTCCTTTTTATTAATCAGATGTTTGAATTAAAGGGACTTAGTATGTTTCAAACTGAGAAACCTTTTTCAGATAATGTACTTCATAATAATGTTATTTGAAAGCTTAACAGATTATTTTTGCAGATAACAGCTGACTGGTTTTCACTTTCAGTCATTAACAAAGATGCAGATCAAGCTGGTTTCCCATGATAAGAATGTTACAAAAAATGCCAATGATTGCCAACTTTCCAGTTCAAGATACAAATGGTGATCCATAAATACTGGTACAAATATGTCCTTACTATTTCAAAGTACATTTTCAAATCATAAACATAGTTGTTGCTGAATACAAAAGAGTGCTTCAAGATTAAGCTATAAAATCATAAAGTGTTTACAGTTTGTTTTTATTGAGCATCAGGAACCCGTGTTCGAACCTCATTATTTAACATTCTATTATTTTTGAGTGTCATGAGCCCGTGCTCAAACTTCATTAACAGAAAATAGACATTTTCATCTTGTTGTACTTATCATATTAAGTGTAGATTCAACATCAATGTGAATTATTTATAGTGGACAAAGCTACAGGATGTAAACTGAACATAAAATGGAAAATATGTATAAACTAGAACAGAGCATGTGTAACCAATAGAAGAATATCATAAAGGATAGAGTACTTATCTACTATGGAAATAAGAAAGTGTGTTGAGCATCTCTCAGTCATAATCACCTTCTAAGGTTTGTGAAGGTTATGAGAGAAAGATGCAATGGTCTTATGTATAACAGACTATATCTTTAACATTTTTCACTTATAACTTTGAAACTCTAGTAAGTCATCAAGAGGTGTTTTCATGGTTTCCTGAAGCAATTTTCCATCATGGCCAAGCTCATCATATTTGGTTTGCAAAGAAGATAATTCACTAGTTCATCAAGTTTATATCTATTGATTACATAGGGTTTTGTCTATGTCAGCAGAAGAGAGTCAACAATTTGGATGTTCTATATTATCATAGAATATGCTGAGGTAGATACTAAAATTGATAAAGTTGCAGTTGACAGTAATTCAAAGTTCCATCAATGTGAGAAGTGTGTTGCTGTGCAATTTCAGGTAATGATCATAAGCTACTTACTGGTATTCCAGTTATCAAAGTGTGAAGGGATTATTTTTTCCTTTAGTGGACTGAAGAATTCTTATGAACTAGTAATAGTCACGGCTTTAAGAATCAAATGGAATAGCAACGGTTAAAATAGTGACTGTTACTGGTTTATAAAAAAGTTTATATCTATGCCAGTCATAAGTACTTCAAATGTGTTAAGAGTTGTCAGTGTAACTATAGTGAACAAGTTTTGCGTTAACAAACTTTCGAACCCATATAGTAAAAGGAGATCAACAGTGTTTGACTATTATTAAAACCAAGGTTGACATCATTAATAACAGTGGATGTTGAGATAGTGACTATTGGATACAAATCAAAGTCACGGTTTATACTAACAGTGAGTTCAAAATATAATCAGAGAATATCAATGAAGGAAATGACACTTCAAACCCGCAACTTATGCTAAGTTATAAACCCAGCTCACGGGTGGTAAGCAAGTCACAACATGATGAACAGTCATAGTATAGTAAGAATTACACATAGTGAGTACCTCATATGGCATGTGAACTGTGGTGAACAAGTTTGAGTTCATAAACCTTCGAACCCGCATGTACAAAATAAGAGATAAACAATAGTGAGTTCAACAAAATGCATGAAGCTGTATTGAATAAAGCCCATGTAAATATGGGAAATAACAAGTATAATGCATGAAGCCATGAAGCCGCAATTATAAGCCATAGCGGAAGAAGATGAAAGTTAAGGAACAGTTCAATAGAGATGCATAACAATAGATGTCGTAGAGCATGATATGGGCTCACGGTCATAAAAGAGAACCTTCAATATACCCACGACTAATGCAAAGTAAAGGAATGAAATAAAAAGTTTGACTGTTGAAAACAAAGATACAACTATAACTCATAAACTCTGAGTATATCAAATACAATAGTGGAACAAATAGTTAACAAGGAGAAATGCATGCTTGAACTTTGTAGTTCATTGCAAAATCAATAGGGAGTTCGAAGAATAACTTACAGTTCACTGATGGAGAGACAAACACAAATGCTAAGTTCTAACAAAGTTGCACACAAAGGAAGTAATAGATGAAGGCTCGATTCCAGTAATAGTCAAAGATTCTCATAGTCAAGCCGAGCTCCTTCATAGTTACAAGAAGCTTAGGGTTTCATTTCCCTGAGATTTCTCTGAGAAGCTTTAAGAGAACACAAACACAAATGCCAAGGAAAATGGAATAACTATTTTTGAGTCCACCAAGTAAAGCAACACATTCAATGCATGACAGTGCCAACTTAGCCTCAAAAACCAAACATGCCACCTTTCATCCTTATCCCCATCATTCTTTCAAATGCATTGCAAGCCGTTTGAGGGTCATGTCGACTTCTCCACTTTGTAATAGTTCACACTTAGATTTTTATCTAAGTTAGGAAACAGGAGTTAGGGTATAGGGGTGGTGTAATTAGTATTAAGTTTTTATTTAATATTAATCCCTTGTATAATTTTTGGCATATTTTATTTGTGTAAAAGGATTAATTCCTTATATTTTTAGGCCAAAAATTTAGGAAAAGAGGCATGTTTGAGGAACTTAATGTAGTGACATATTTTTAGGCACGCTTTTAGGCTAAGATTGAGGAGCTTAGATTTTCAAAATTGAAGCTGGAGCTAGTTATAAAATTGATTTTTGGTGATCAATTAGGGGGTTGCAGATTTTGGAGAGAGGGCATATAGTGAACATATTATTCCTAAGTGCTTATCAGGCCATTTTTGTAATCATTTTTGTCAGATTTTTGAAGGAATGAACTAGATTCTTTGATTCATATTTGTGTACTTGTTTTTTCAATATCGAACCCTGTTTCATCTTTTCTAACAAGTGTCAAATAGTTTATTATCTAAAGGAAGTGAATGAAATTTTGTTCCTTCTCAAGATAATCAATTGCCTTTAGGCCTTGTATGAGAAATGTATGTTTATTAATTGTACAAGTTGTTTGTGGTAGAACCCTGATAGCATGAATTTATTAACCTATATGTTGAGCAAAGATTCAGAGTGTTAAGGTATTCATTTATGAGTCAAGATTGAATTTCATCTCTTTTGCAAAGTCTAAATTATTCATTGGTGTATCACCCTAATCTTTTTAAGTTATAGTATTCTTTCCCTTTTCCCAACAATTGCAGATCAGGAAAGTGATATTCCATATTTTATAGGAACCAGCCTAGAATCTAGAGATTCCTCTCCATTCATAGTCTACCCACAGCTAGGAGAGGTTTCCATTGTTAGGATAGAATTATTGTTAGCCTTAATGCTTGATTTTAGGTAACAATTCTAAGCCTGAACAATTTTTTGGCACGCTCAGTGGGACCACAAACTGCATCTTAGTTCTAAGTTGTTAGATCTATGGTAGTTTCAAATTTTAGTTGCAGCTCTAAGTGCGGATTTTAATGAGAAGAACTCTGACTAGAGAAAATAAGGAGGGATTCATCTATCAAGAATTACAACCAAGCAGAAGGGGAGGAAGGTCATCTAGAGGTGGAAGAACATTGCATGATCCAAGAGGTATTTCTTTGAATTCAAATTTCTCATCATTTGATAATCCTATTTTCAAACAACAAGCTGCAAATTCAGAAGAACTTGAGGTTATCATTGAAGAGCTCAATCTTCCTAAGGATCTAGACATTCCTAATCATACCAGATCAGAATTTCCAAGTATTGAAGATTTATCTATAAATAATTTTGTTCTCAGAGCTTCTGTAAGTGGTACTATAGTAACTCCCCAACATCTAAAGACTTATCAAAGGAAGGTAGTTCAGCCTACTCAACCTTTTGTTACACCGGCTATTCAGCAGCAAGCTCCTCAACATCAAGCAATGGCTAGGAATTTGTCATTTTTTACATTCAATCGAGGTAGTCCTTTGAGGATTAAAAATCATAACAATGTTCCATTAGCTACTCTTAATGGCTTGCCATCATTTACTGGAGAAGGACTAGTGACAGCCATTGAACACATCAGAGATGTTGCAACTCTTTGCAATGTTCATCATGTTACAGAAGAAGATGTAACTTTGAAGCTATTGGCTGCATCACTCAAGGGTAAAGCCCTTGACTGGTTTAGAACCCTCCCAGTGAATTCTATTGCTACTTGGGATGCCCTAGTTGAAAGTCTATCTAAATTTTTTGAGGATAGATCAGATAACTTGTCTCTTGTGGAATAATTAACTACAATCAAGAGAGCCCCATAAGAGGAGATGAGTGATTTCAACCTCCATTTTTAGAAGACTTGGAATTGGATCCCTGTTACAGTAAGACCTTCAGCTGAATATGCATTTCTATATTATTTGAAGAGTCTGAATAGTGATATCTCTATAATGATTCAATCTATGGGAGCTAATACTTTGCCTCAAGCTTTGGATACTGCTATTAGGGTAAAGAATAGTCTTATTCAGATAGGAAAGATAGCTCCTAGGCCTCCTATGCCTTTCTTTCCCAATATAGAGTCTAATATACCATTGGTAGTTCCACCATTATCTGATGTCCCATCTTATAAACCTTCAAAAATGGATCCTACAACCCCTCTAAATGAATTATAGACTATTAAGGGCAGACAACAAAAAATTGAAAATTTGTTGCAATCTTTTGGTAATGATTTAGTGGCCCTAAAGAGGAATCAAGCTCATGTAAACCCTGCTGTTCAGAATCAGTTTGCTGGTTCTTCTACACAATATCCTAGTCAACCTAATTTTCAAGCTAATAGGCATCAATTTCAAGGAAATATTAATGCAAACAGGCAGAATTGGAATATGAGACCAAATAGATAGTATAATCCAGCACCTCTTAATACTGTTAGGGATATTGTGCCTACTCAGAATAACATTGCTACTAACTAGTGTTTTCCATGTAGTCAGCCACATGATCAATCTACATGTTCTAATGGAATTCTTAATCAAGCTCTCATGGTACAAAATTCAATGAATTCACAGCAAAATGTGTCTATTGAAGAGGTCCAAAATCAATCAGACCAAAGTGCTACAGATACTAGATTCTTAAACTAACAAGAGGAATAATTTTATGGACTTAATGAAGATTCATCGACTGTAGCAAATACAAGAGCAAAAAAGAGAGCTCTTGAAGCTGATCAATCTGCTGGGAATGCTTCTCCTCCACCAGTTTCTATTTTGAAGAATCCGTCAGTTTCCACTAATAAAGATCAAACTCAAAGGAATGTTGATGAGAGTCCTCCTAGATCATCACATAAGGTACATTTTACTATTCCATTCAATATTGTTGATACAATGAAAAAAATGAATGTTACTTTGTCTGCATGGGAAACTATCTATTCCAGGATAGATTGAAATTTGGAAAGAAGAGTTGTCCAAGTTGGCAACTAATTCTCAGCAAATAGTACAGCAATCACCAAGGGTGGTCATGACTAACTCTAAGCCTCCTAAGGTTTAGGAAAAGCCATTAAAGGAAGATAAAAAACTTGCTAAAGTTCAGCAGCCAGTAATACCGGAATTCAAGAAAACTACAAATATTGAGGAAACAATAGTAACTACTGATAAGGAACTGTCAAGTGTACAAAAGACATCAGAAAAGGGAGGTAAGAAATCTTCAAATGAAAAGCCTCCTCCTTTCTATGTCTCCTTGATTATTGGAAATAAATTAGTTCATAATTGCATGGTTAATAGTGGTGCAACTAGTACTGTCATGCGTAAAAAGGTGGCAGATTTGCTGAACTTAAAATATGAGCCTCTTGAGAAGGGTGTGGTCCAGCTGGACAAAACTTTTGTTAAGACTTTAGGAGTTATTAAAAATGCAAGTTTGACCCTGCATTCCTGCCCAAATTTTTCAATTCCACAGGACATATATGTTATTGATTTACCAGCATACTTTTCCATGTGTCTATCTAGAGATTTCACAGCCAAAATAGATGGCTATTTTTCATCAGATTGGTCACATTTGTACTTCAGAACTAGATATGGTACTAAGGTAACCATAAAATCAGAATTATTGGCCAAAAATCACATAGAGCCTTATAATCCAAGTCCTATTAATGCAAGTTGTGTGATAATGGGTCAAGATGAAATTCCTAATTATTCAGCGTATAATACTCAAACTGAAGCATATCCAGATATTGTTCTAGATGAATGGGCTACTAGGAATGAACATAATGATGATATGTTTGATACTGGTTTTGGAAACTACATGATTTTAGAATTTGATTCAGTTGTTACTAATTTGATTAAAGATCCAGAATCTGAATCTAATGTGTCTAACCAGCTTTGGGATTTGTATTTTGATGGGTCAAGGAATAAGGATGGTATTGGTGCAGGGGTTATGCTGGTATCTCCTAATGGTGATAAATTTTATGTTGCTTATAAGTTGTCCTTTCCTTGTTCTAAAAATGTGGTTGAATATGAAAGTTTGATCTAGGGATTAGAGTGGGCAAGATTGAGAGGTAAGTGTCTCAAAGCATTTGGTGACAGTGAGCTTATTGTTAAACAGGTGAGAGGCATCAATACTATTAAAATGATTTGCTTAAGATGTATAAATCTAGATTTTTTGATATTCTAGATGAATTTGATGCTTTCAACTTGATTTCAATTCCTATAAGGGAAAATATACATGCTAATAGGCTGGCTAGTATTGGTGCTCATATTGCAATAACAAAAAATAAAGGACTGATTTCAGACCAGTCACATATTAAGATAATTGTTAGGCCATCCATTCTGAATAATGACACTTATTGGCAAGTTTTTAATACTGATGAACATATATTGAGTTTTTTGATAGAAACAGATGGTTTTCAGCTTCAAGAGATAACAAAAACATTCAGTAAATGGAAGACTAGATTATTCAATTGAAAACCAATAAGCTACCAAAGGGGTTAGTTATCTTGGAATTAGCTTTTAATTTTGATGATCAGTTTAGGAAGGGTAAAACCAGCTTGCTGATTAAAGAAGATCATTATGAAGAAGTAGAAATTTTCAGAGATAAGCGGTTGAAGGTTGGTAGAATAAACTCTCTTGAAGAAAAGGAACTGTTTATTGATCTTTTTAGAGAATATAATGATGTTTTTGCATGGGATTACTCTAATCTAAAGGGTTTTGATCCCTAATCAACCCAGTATACTATAGAATTGGAGCCTAATGCTAGGCCAATTAGACAAAGGCAAAGGCCTATAAACCCCAAATTAGAGCCATTAATGTTAAAAGAGCTGAGAAAACTTTTAGATGGTGGTATCATATTTCCTATTAAACACACATCTTGGGTTTCTAATTTAGTTCCAGTAAGGAAGAAGAATGGAGAAATAAGACTTTGTGTAGATTTTAGAGACCTTAATAGGGAATCTTTGAAAGATAGACACCCTCTTCCTTCCATGGAACATATTTTACAATATGTTTCAGGTTCTGAGAGATTTTCACTCTTAGATGGATACTTTGGTTACAACCAGATTTTAGTCAAAGAATCTAATCAATTTAAAACAACCTTTACAACTAAATGGGGTACCATGGCTTACAGAAGAATGCCATTTGGCTTATCAAATGTTGGAGCTACTTTTCAAAAAGAAATGGACATGGCTTTCAAGAATCTAATGTATAAATTTATTCTGGTTTATCTTGATGATGTGACAATTTACAGCAAGATTGCGAACTAGCATATTGATCATTTGAGACAGATATTACAAAGATGTAGAGAGTTTGGAATTTCTTTAAATCCTAAGAAATCTATGTTTGCAATTCATGAGGGAAAACTTTTAGGGTATCAGGTGTCTAAGGAGGGAACCACAATAGATCCTGAAGGAATTCATGCAATTATTGAGCTTTCATTGCCTAAACATAAGAAAGGATTACAGAGTTTTATTGGGAGAATTAACTTTTTAAGGAGGTTTATCCCTGATATTGCAAACTTGCTAAAACCCATGACTATAATGCTTAAAAAGGATATTCCTTTCAACTAGACTGATGAAGGAAAGAAGAATTTTGAATTGATAAAATAGGCTTTCTCTTCAGCCCCTACTCTTGTTAATCCTAATTTTACTAAAGATTTTATTTTGTATGCCTATGGTGGTTTTGATACTATTTCAGCTATGCTAGTCTAGAAGAATGATGAAAAATAGGAGCAGCTAGTTGCTTTTTTCAGCAAAGGTATGGATGACTATGAGAGAAGGTACACTTTTATTGAAAAACATGTACTAGTTGTTATTAAAGATTTGAAGAAGTTTAAGCATTTAATTGCTAGAAATAAGGTGCATTTAATGGTTCCTCACCCTAGCATCAAAGAGTTTTTGTTGAACACGGATATTAATGAAAAAAGAGTTAGTTGGATAACAAGGGTTATGGAGTATGATGTGCAGATTCATGTAACTAAGTTGGTTAGAGGCAAAGGCCTTTGTGCAAAAATGGTAGAAGAAGAAGACCATATTGAAGCATCTAAAGAATCTGAAAACTTACAAAGTGATTTTATTTTGTTTAATAATCCCGTGACTTGGTTGTCAGATATGACTAGATTCTTGCAAACTGGACAATGCCCAAATAATCTTGATAAGGCAAAAAGGAGGTACTACAGGTTACAATCTATTCCCTATGTTCTTATTAATGGTGTTCTATATAGAAAATAATATTCTGGAATGTTTCTTAAATGTATTGATTCACTAGATGAAGGTAGAATTTTATCTGAATTTCATGATGGATCTTGTGGAGGACATTTCAGTGCTAAAACTACAGCTTGGAAAATACTAAGGGCAAGCTATTATTGGCCTGATTTATTTAAGGATGCTCATGTTTGGGCTAGAAAATGTCAGAAATGTGCACTTTTTGCAGGTAAACAAAGGTTGGCAACACTGCCATTAAAACCAATTGTGGTTGATCAGCCGTTTGCTAAGTGGGGAATGGACTTTATTGGTCCTATCAATCCTAATTCTAGTGTAGGTCATAAATGGATTTTAACTACTATAGATTATTTTACAAGATGGACCAAAGCAATTGCACTAAAGGAGGCTTCTAGACCTATTGTGTTAAAATTCTATGAAGATATTACAACCAGGTTTGGAGTTCCTCAATCAATTATTTCTAACAATGATATGGCTTTTATTGGTTTAGCTATTACAGAATGGGTTGTTAAGAATGAGATTTATTTAAACACTTCTTCTAACTATTATCCTCAGGTTAATGGACTTGCATAATCTACAAACAAAAATCTAATCAGAATTATTAAAAAGACCCTGCAAGAAAATAAAAGGGATTGGCATTCTAAATTGAAGGCAGCCTTATGGCTGGATAGGATTACACCTAAACAAGTAATTGGGAATTCCCCTTATGTCCCGGTTTATGGTAAAGAGGCCAGATTGCCAGTTTCTACTGAATTTCCAGCCTTGCAGTTGGCTGATCAGATGTTGTTGTTTTGAGAAGAGGATCCCTTGAAATTGAGGTATGCTGATTTTTTACAGCTGGAAGAGGAAAGGAGAAAAGCATTGGATACAATGGAACTTAAGCAAGCACAAACTAAAAGATCTTTTGATAAGAAAGCTAAGTTCATAGAATTTAAGGAAGGAGATTTAGTAATCAAGTGGGATGTGCTAAAGAGCATGCCAGGGCAACATGATAAATTTGATAATTTTTGGTCAGGCCCTTTTGTTATAATAGCTTGTAAGGACAACAATGCTTTTCAGTTGTCCACAACTGAAGGGGAAGAGTTACAGATTCTAGTTAATGGAATACACCTCAAGCTTTGCTTTGAGGGTTAGGTTTGTTTCAGTTTTTCAAAATTCAATAAGTGTTGTCCAAGCACTAGGTTCTTAGGTTGCATTGAGTCTAGTTTAGATGCATTTTTATTTTCAATAAAGGTTGCATTCATGGTTCAATTTTCCTAAATTTTGTTTCCCTAGGATAATTCTACGGGTCATGTCTAGTAGGCAGACATCCAACAGAAGTCGCCAAAATTGTTACTCAAAAATATAGCATACAATACAATAAGCATTAATAGGAAAAGGTTGCATTTGTTTGTCTAACTAACACTACCTTGCAGGTTTTATTAGTTTACATGTCCTTATTGCATTCATTCTAGATGTCATCATTGTACTCTAAGTATTGATCAAATATTGCAAAATTCAAAATTCATGAATGATCATTACATTGTGCATTCAAACTGAATGTAGTATACAAATGTCCTTTCTTGTTTCATATTTCAATTCAATATTTAGAGTACATTGTAGAATTGAAAAGAAAGATTGAAGTATGGAATAGGGGTCCCATGCATTGCCTTGTCTTGTCTTTGAGTCAGCTGGTTGTCTGCTAGGTCTCTACATTTAGGTCTTCATCTTCCAAGTCTCCATCTGCATCTAGGTCTTTAGGGTTTCATATCTGCATGAGAAAGGAAAATGTGATTAGATCCTGATGGATCTAAGCAATACATGAGAAACAAATAACATACTGTAGCAATCAAGTTTTCAATACTGCATCAATCTAGAAAGTTAAATGAAATAAGGAAATGTACACCGACACTCACTGTAAGGTAGTGTTAAAGGGACTTGTTTCTGACATGAAAACTTTTACTACTAATGATCATTATGGTGTATGTTGTCCTTTTTATTAACTAGATGCAGATCAAGTTGGTTTCCCATGATAAGAATGTTACAGAAAATGCCAATGATTGCCAACTTTCCAGTTCAAGATACAAATGGTGATGCATAAATACTGGTACAAATATGTCCTTACTGTTTCAAAGTACATTTTCAAATCATAAACATGGTTGTTGCTAAATACAAAAGAGTGCTTCAAGATTAAGCTATAAAATCATAAAGTGTTTACAGTTTGTTTTTATTGAGCGTCACGAACCCGTGTTCGAACCTCATTATTTAACATTCTGTTGTTTTTGAGTGTCACAAGCCCATGCTCAAACTTCATTAACAACAAATAGACATTTTCATCTTGTTGTACTTATCATATTAAGTGCAGATTCAACATCAATGTGAATTATTTACAGTGGACAAAGCTACAGGATTCAAGCTGAACATAAAATGGAAAATATGTATAAACTATAAACTAGAATAGAGCATATGTAACCAGTAGAAGAATATCATAAAGGATAGAGTACTTATCTACTATGGAAATAAGAAAGTGTGTTGAGCATATCTTAGTCATAATCACCTTCTAAGGTTTGTGAAAGTTATGAGAGAAAGATGCAATGGTTTTATGTATAACAAACTATATCTTTAACATTTTTCACTCATAACCTTGCAAATTTAGTAAGTCATCAAGAGGTGTTTTAATGGTTTCCTGAAGCAATTGTCCATCATGGCCAAGCTCATCATATTTGGTTTGCAAAGTAGAGAATTCACCAGTTCATCAAGTTTATATCTGTTGATTACACAGGGTTCTATCTATGTCAGCAAAAGAGAGTCAACAATTTGGATGTTCTATATTATCACAGAATATGCAGAGGTAGATACTAAAATTGATAAAGTTGCAGTTGATAGTAATTCAAAGTTCCATCAATGTGAGAAGTGTGTTGCTGTGCAATTTTAGGTAATGATCATAAGCTGCTTACTGGTATTCCAGTTATCAAAGTGTGAAGGGATTATTTTTTCCTTTAGTGGACTGAAGAATTCTTATGAACTAGTAACAGTCATGGCTTTAAGAATCAAATGGAATAGCAATGGTTAAAATAGTGACTATTACTGGTTTATAAACAAGTTTATATCTATGCCAGTCATAAGTGCTTCAAATGTGTTCACAGTTGTTAGTGTAAATGTGGTGAACAAGTTTTGGGTTCACAAACTTTCGAACCCATATAGTAAAAGGAGATCAACAGTGTTTGACATTTATTAAAACCAAGGTTAACATCATTAATAATAGTGGATATCGAGACAATGACTATTGCATACAAATCAAAGCCATGGTTTATACTGACAATGAGTTCAAAATATAAATAGAGAATATCAATGAAGGCAGTGACACTTCAAACCCGCAACTGATGCTAAGTTATAAACCTAGCTCACGGGTGGTAAGCAAGTCATAGCATGATGAATAGTCATAGTATAGTAAGCATTACACATAGTGAGTACCTCATATGGCATGTGAACTATGGTGAACAAGTTTGGGTTCATAAACCTTCGAACCCGCATGTACGAAATAACAGAAAAAATGACAGTGAGTTCAAGAAAATGCATGAAGACATATTGAATAAAGCCCATGTAAATATGGGAATAACAGTTATAATGCATGAAGCCATGAAGCCACGGTTATAAGCCATAGTGGAAGAAGATGAAAGTTAAGGAACAGTTCAACATAGATGCATAACAATAGATGTCGTAGAGCATGATATGGGCTCATGGTCATAAAAGAGAACCTTTAGTATACCCATGACTAATGCAAAGTAAAGGAATAAAATAACAAGTTCGACTGTTGAAAACAAAGATACAACTATAACTCATAAACTGTGAGTATATCAAATACAACAGTGGAACAAATAGTTAACAAGGAGAAATGCATGCTCAAACTTTGTAGTTCATTGCAAAATCAACAGGGAGTTTGAAGAATAACTTACAGTTCACTAATGGAGAGGAAAACACAAATCTTGAGTTCTAACAAAGTTGCACACAAAGGAAGTAACAAATGAAGGCTGGAGTCCAGCAACAGTCGAAGATTCTCATAGTCAAGCTGAGCTCCTTCATAGTTACAAGAAGCTTAGGGTTTCATTTCCCTGAGATTTCTCTGAGAAGCTTTAAGAGAACACAAACAAAAATGCCAAGGAAAATGGAATAACTATTTTGGAGTTCGCCAAGTAAAGCAATGCATTCAATGCATGGCAATGCCAGCTTAGCCTCGAAAACTGAACATGCCACCTTTCATCCTTATCCCCATCGTTCTTTCAAATGCATTGCAAGTGGATTGAGGGTCATGTCGACTTCTCCACTTTGTAATAGTTCACACTTAGATTTTTATCTAAGTTAGGAAACAGGAGTTAGGGTATAGGGGTGGTGTAATTAGTATTAAGTTTTTATTTAATATTAATCCCTTGTATAATTTTTGGAATATTTTATTTGTGTAAAAGGATTAATTCCTTATATTTTTAGGCCAAAAATTTAGGAAAAGAGTCATGTTTGAGGAACTTAATGTAGTGGCATATTTTTAGGCACACTTTTAGGCTAAGATTGCGGAGCTTAGATTTTTGAATTTGAAGCTGGAGCTAGTTATAAAATTGATTTTTGGTGATCAATTAGGGGGTTGTAGATTTTGGAGAGAGGGCATATAGTGAACATATTGTTCCTAAGTGCTTATTAGGCCATTTTTGTAATCATTTTTGTCAGATTTTTTAAGGAATGAACTAGATTCTTTGATTCATATTTGTGTACTTGTTTTTCAATATCAAATCCTATTTCATCTTTTCTAACAAGTGTCAAATAGTTTATTATCTAAAGGAAGTGAATGAAATTATGTTCCTTCTCAAGATAATCAATTGCCTCTAGGCCTTGTATGAGAAATGTATGTTTGTTAATTCTCCAAGCTGTTTGTGGTAGAACCCTGATAGCATGAATTTATTAACCTATATGTTGAGCAAAGATTTAGAGTGTTAAGGTATTCAATTGTGAGTCAAGATTAAATTTCATCTCTTTTGCAAAGTTTGAATTATTCATTGGTGTATCGCCCTAATAATTTTAAGTTATAGTATTCTTTCCCTTTTCCCAACAATTGCAGATCAGGAAAGTGATATCCCATATTTTATAGGAACCGGCCTAGAATTTGGAGATTCCTCTCCATTCATCATCTACCCACAGCTAGGAGAGGTTTCCATTGTCAAGATAGAATTATTGTTAGCCTTAATGCCTGATTTTAGGTAACAATTCTAAGCCTGAACAGTAATGACACCTATGTTTGTATCTCCAATATTCTAATCTTCTAAGTGACTCCTCTACACATATATGGAGGTCTTAGGAGAAGTGGCTAGAGAAACCTCAAAATCATTCTATTCTTCATTTCTTCTAGTCTTCTCTTCCTCCTATTTTCTAATTGATTCATTCGATTCATATCTAACTTTTATTGCCATTTTCTTTGGAATGTCTATACAAATTCTCACATTTCTACTTTCAATTTTTCTTCCCATCCTCTTGTTGTAGCATCTGTAAAAAGAAAAAATTAGTGGAATACCTAAGGAATATGCCTTCATCAACTTTTTAATCAAACTTTCCAAGGTTTTCTTCATCTCTTTTGATATAAAATTTACTTCCAAATAATATTAAATACTTTATAGAAGGGGTTCTTCCATACCATATCTCATAAGATGTCTTTCAAATATTCTTCTTGATATAAGCCCTATTAAATTTATATATTTCAATTAGTATTCCTCTTTCTAGTATAATTTTGGTAAATTGGATTCCTTCATCATTTTTATATAAACTTCTTAAAGTGTTATTTTCATTCTTTCGACCACACCATTCTGTTACAATATTTTAAGAGAATAAAAATGTCTCCCAATCTCATGATTCTCATAAAAAGTGTTGAACTCTTCAAAGTTAAATTATCCTCCTCTATCAGACCTTAATCATTTTAATCTTCTATCCACCTTATTTTTATCCATAGACTTGAGTATCTTGAATTTCTCTAAAGCTTCTAATTTTTCTCTTAAGAAAGTAACTTGTGCCATTCTATAATAATCATCAATTAAAAGCATTAAGTGTCTATCACCTTTTTGAATCCTTATTCTGGTAGGTCTTCATAGATATTTGTGCACCAACTCCAATAGTCTGATAGTAAATTTTTCCTTACATTTGAAAGTTCTCCTTGTTTGTTTCCCAACTTGACATTCTCTACGAACATTGTTGGTAGGCTTTGCGATTCTTGACAAATATCTCATAGCTTGTATTGAACTAATATTTATTAAGTTTTCAAAATTCATATGAAACATGCTCTAGTGGCATATCCAACTCTCATTGATCTAAGACATTAAGTAGTATCCACCAACAATATTCAATTGATATATACTTCCTCCAGTATTCTTTCCAAAAATAATCATAGTTTTGGACTTATTTCTTATCTCACATACATCTTCCTTGAAAACAATGTTATATCCATTTTCACACATATGTCAAACACTCAAGATATTATTATTCAAGCTCTTCATATAGTATACATTTCTAGTATTATACTTTCCATGAAAACTGATAGAACCAATTCCAACTATCCTAGTTTCTTGATCACCTCCAAATCTAACTATACCTCCATCATATTTTTAAAGTTTTAAAAAATTAATTTTATTTCCAATCATATGATTAGAAAATCCACTATCAATAATAATTTCATCTGTATATCCTCTAACATGTAAAGGATAATTTATTAATGCAGAGTAGAGGGATCACAAGGTTCTCATCTTCAATAAGGAAATGATCTTGGTCTTCATGTTCATAGACTCCATTGATACACCATGGAATTCAAGGTATAGTACAACCACCATGATTGAAATAATGACAAAGGGACAACATAAAACCCTCAAAACTCCCCTCAAGGCCTAAATATAACATAAACTCACTCCCATTGAATTGTCAACAATAATCTACACTCACAACCTATTAGGACAACAAAAGAGAAAAAATGAGCATAAATTCTCACATAGATAAGATCTCCAAATTTTAAGCTTAGACTTGGATACCCTTTAGGTATATATATAACATATCTTTGAATTTTTAGGGTTTTAGTTGTATGGATAGGTTCAAATATTGACTTCTATAGTTAGGATTAGGCATATTTAGGCTTGCTTTTCAATCTGAGATAGACAAATAGTCATCCATAACTTATGAAAAATACATAATGAATAAAATAAATTTATTTTGATTGTATATGTCTATTAAATATATTACCTCCAATTTTTATAAAGATCCAATAGTGTAAAATAAAGTTATGACATCTTTTCTAAAACTAGTAACCCTCATTTCTGAACAAAATGGTTTGCATAAAAAATGCTCTAACTTAACCAAATATTAATGAAAATGAATGAAAAAAAGTTCAAACAATATATGATTCACTAATCTATCAAATCCAATTGGTGACTCATCAATATCAGGATGTACAAGGCCTTACAATGGTCTAGAGTAGAGTAGAATATTATAAAGTACAATAAAATCAATGTATTTTATTCAATAACTTCTCCAAACTTTACATCCCATTTATATTTTTCTCCTCATGACCTTGCATGAGGAATTTGAACATATTTCAACTCATTTCCAACCATTGGTATCTATCTCACCAACTTCCACATTGACTTTTTCAAATGATTCTTTTGACATGAACCAAACATAAGATAAAGAAAATATTCATGAAGTGGCCTCATGGAGGCATAAAGTCCATCAAGTGCTCTTGCACCATACTCCTAGCCAAAAGAAAATTTAAAACCCTCTTGAATTGAGGCTAGTCATAGGTATCTGTTACTAAATTCTCCTCCTTGATTACTTCTATGGTCTACCTCTTCTCTTCTTTGAAATAGCTCTAAATTCTCTTCATCTTCACCTTTGGTTTCATCTTTGGTGATGAGGCTAGGATAGACTAACTAGTCTATGCTCTGCTCCTTGCCCAAGGACTTAGGTGCACTCCTGACACTTGTGGATGACCTATAGGAACCTTGTACATTCAAGGGACCCCTAATCAGTCTAACCTTCCCACCAAGTTACACAAGTTCAACTATTATCATTATAAGCTTTGCTTTCAGGCACTATCCCTCACATTGGCTCAATAAGGGACTTTTTTCTTCCAAACCTACTCCATAGCCTAAAAATGAATTATAATGAATTCCAAGGACTTTTTATGACTATTTTCACCTTCTCCAAGCATTAATAAGTTTTGGGGATCACCCGATTTAGTAGTTCCTTTGGAAACTAGGGCTACAAGGAAGTGCTAATTAGGCCTCCTTTTGGAATTGTAGGGCTTATTACCCCTTCCCTGTGCAAAACCAAAATTCATGGCCTTAAGGAATTTTCATACATATGCCTCAATCTTAAATATTTTTGAGGTCTTAGGTGCTCATGTGACCGTACAGGTCATATGGCAAAAATGAGGGTTTTAAGGGTTTGAACACCTCCTCTCTGTCTAGGACTTCATTAGCCTGCTTCCTTGTCTTTCCTGACCTCATCCTTAACACCAAATAACCTTCATACATGTAATATGTCCCCCTAAAAAGGGCAAGTGTTGAAAATCCACCCACTGTCCTATAGAGTTCTTCTAGTGCTGACTGTCCCTAATCGAACTGAGCAAAGTTCGCCTAGGGCTTCCACAAACTATTGTTTGTTTGCTTGCTCCAGGGCCCTACATCATAGTACATATTCATTAGGGTATATACTTTGAGAATCCACAATCCCATGGTCTTTCCATGATGGATACCAAAGCTACAGCCCTTTCACTCCATGTTCCTCAAAACTGAATAGGGAACAGTCTAGAACAATAGAGAAAAGAAAAAGATTACAACAGCAAACTAAAAGATGAAAAAAACCACACAAAATTAAGTATTAACAACACAAAATGTATCACACAACATGATTTCACACAAAACTAGATGTATTCACAAGTATTCAGTCATACAACAGTGACTATAGCACACAATTCTTCACCAGTCTGCCTCTCCGTACTCTAGATCTTTACTTATGACAACCAACCCATACGTTAAGGTTAGAAAATTCTTAAATATCCTTATCTCAGTCTGAGTATTAGGTCTTTAGGGTATATAGAGCCTCTTAGCTTAGGTAGTCATTACAAAGTGCAAAGTTGTTTAGCAACTTTTGAGCATGTTTTTAGTTGCTTGAGCAAATTTTTCTCACTCATCATAATAGACCATTACTAGGCCTTCCAAAGAACTCATGTGCATTCAATGACTACAAACACAAACTCCTAGACCACTACTCAATAAGAACCCCAAGAAACCTCAAGTTGACAACCTTGCTTGATTTAATGGGCAAAGCACACTAAAGGAGACTAGTAGATCTCTAGGACTAACACAAGCCTAGGCACAACCAAAATTGAGTCCAACTCCATTGTGTCTCTTATTCCAACTACAAAAAATTAACATACCAAAAACAAGAAGGTGAGGGCCCTCATAGAGGTGCTCCTGCACCAATCTTGTCCATGCAAACTTGTTTCCTCTTTGTCTAGTCACCTTTTGTCTTGATGGACTGCTCCAACTTAAATAATCTTCTTGATGGGTGCTCTTTGTCTCCTTCCTTGTCTAAAAACATTATTTATCTTGCTTGGGTACCTTTTTCTTCTCACCTAATTTTCTTTATCTTGAGCTTATGTTTTTCCTTTCTTGCAATCTCAACAAGAAATAGGTAGACTCCTTCCTTACTCTTTCTCCTTTGAAGTACAAGAATAATCTCTTCATCCACTTGATATTCCACCTCTAAGTTTGTTTCCTTGTTAGGATCACAAACCTTTGGAATGACAAAAATTGAAAAGCCACTACCCTCTTTAAAAATCAATTAAGAAAACATCATACCATTATATCTTTGAAGTCAACTTTGATCTCCCAAAATCAATTCATCCTTGACCTTAAACATGTCATACTTTGACACTAATTAAATACCCTTCCCTCCAAAATATGATTATGTTTCATACCTACTGCATCAACATCTTCTTGTCTTGGAATGGTTTCATTCTCCTTTTTCTTATCTTCTGCTACCATCACCTTAGTTTTGTCCTTGTCTTCTTCCATTTTCAAAGGCTTCTTCTCATCTGGTTTGGTACCCCCATTTGTCCTCTCTTCTTAACTATCTTCTTAATAGGACATGCTAGCTTCTTTTTTATTGGTAATTCTATCTTTTCATTTCAATTTGTATTCTTTTTTCCAACTCCTCCATATCCTTTCTTGTTTGTTCCATGAATTGCTTCAATTTTCTAATCTATTTCTTAATCTTCATTTTATTTGCCTTCTATTTCTTCTTTTTTCTCTCTTTTTCCTTATGTTTTCTCTTTGTTTCTTCTCTTTGTTTCTTCTCTTATGAACCCTCAACCCGCAAATACCTCCTTAACAATTCTATCTCTTTTCAAGAAACTATCTTTCACCTTTCTTCTCTTTGTCTATGTGACACCTCACCTAGGTTTCTTCTCTTTTTCTC